>VWZP01010965.1:632947-880280 GCA_013396995.1 Dicaeum eximium | reverse complement strand
TATTTTCCTGATTCTATATCAGTAAGTTCGTTTTCAGAATACCTTCTTGCATGTAACATAAAACTGTACTAAAACTACTTATCTGTATTAAAGAACTATTTGAAAGCTTCAAAGGATAACCACTTTCATTGGAAAAGAAGCTGCGTTTTAAAAAGTCGTATTTTTCAAGACAGTGACTATTCTGGCGCAGTGTCCACTACCTAAAATACCGTTAGGCCCTTGTTGTAAAGCTATGGAGAGTGTTTAATGGACTTAAAACTGTGACTTAAAGCAGGATATCTGTGTAGTCTTACTGATTCCACATAATTCTCTGGACTTTGAAATGGTATTGTTGGTCAAACTGACTGCTGCGAGGAAAACATAAGAAGCGGCAACTGAACAGGAAGTAGAGAATATTTACATTGGGGTGGGTTAGATTAGATGCTGTCACAGTAACTAAATTGTGTGTCAGAAGGTATGACCCTAAAGTATATGTTTTGAAAAGTATAGATCTGTAGAAATGCCTCAGTTAATTTCAGGCAACGTTTCATATCTTCAGCTTCTTTGCTAAGAAAGAAAAAAACAAATATCAACTTTTCTCTAATTGTAAAAAAATAGTGCATGAATTCGTGTATAAATTGATTTCCAATTCACTTTTCTATAACTTGATTTTTTTTCTTGTCAGATAAACAGACTTTTAATTTCTGTTATAGTCGTCTGTAAAACTCACCTAGTTAAGCTCCCAACTTTTCTCCGTAAATAGTATGTTGAAAGCAGACTGGAGGTAAATATCTTCACAGGATCTGGGTGTCATGGGATTTATGGCTTGCTTGAAATTACACATTCTTGTGATTTACACTGAATATTGGATGACTTTCCAGTTGAGGTTCTTATAATTGTGGTCTGTTGTTTCCCCTTTTCCCCAGCCCTTTATGATAAGTTAAGTGTAGGCTTATTTTAGTACCATTGAGGTTCTCTGCTCAATCTTGAGGACTTTGAGCATTGAAGGTCTAGATGTACTTAACCAGGCTCTTTTGGCTTACTGTGTGCCATGAGCCAGAGGTTCAGAAGCAAGTGAACAGATTGGAGGGCATTGTCTTAAGCAGAGAAGTGGAAGGAGTGAGTACCTGGAGATGGTAACAGAACTTGAAACCACAGTAGCTATTGGAGGCCAGTAGGACTCTCGGTACTCTTGACCTTCTAGCTTGACTCAGCATGCTATGCTGATAAATACCTTTTTGCTGCAATGTTCATGATATTTGATCTCATAATATCCATGTTGGAATTGCTCATTAGTGGAGTTTCAGACTGTAAGTGCTGCTTTTTAAGAAAGGTAAATTTTGTGAGTTCTGTAGGATGCTAAGTGCTTGCTCTTGCAATCACCTGAAATATCTGAGCTACCTTGCTGCTGCAGGTGATGTTTCTGTCACTCTGGGACATGGAGAGGCTACTGGATGTGATGTATATTGGCCACATTGACATAAATTTAGGTTTTGTTTGACTAGATCTCATGTTTAGATCACTACTGCAATGAACACCAGAGGAAAATTGAGACATTAAACTATGCTCCTAAGATACTCTTTGTAGTAATAATTTATAGAGTTCTTAATGGATGCCGTAGTGCTGCTATCAGGCCTGAAGGGCTTAGTTAAGAAAGCATGTGGTGCTTTGAATCTGATTTATTTCAGTCTTTCTTTTGCTTCTGACTGGTAACAAGGCAGCTATTTTGAAATAACATTGAGGATTCAACTATCTGATTTTTTGTTCTGTGGAAAAACAAAGGAATTTATCAAGTAGTATAACTTCAATTGAGTGCTCACAGTCTGTGAACTCAGAAATGGACGTAGTTCCAATGGTATCTTAAGTAATGGTGCCTGATAGAAAAATTTCCTGTGAGTGGGGGAAATGGTGGAGAGCTGTCACTCTTATGTGTTGCTGAGGTTGAAACCATTTTGCAGACTACAACTTCCAGAAACTTACTAGTAGACAAGTGTACATATAGAGGGTAATTGATTTTTTCTCTACTCTTTTTTTCCCCTCCACTTAAACAGCTGTAAAATGTTTATCTGAATCTATAACCAATTAAAATACTTTTCCCATGACAGATCAGGCTTTCAAAACCAAGTCACTGGCTAATAGTCAGAGCTGTAGCTATAGTTAATTTGACTGAAATATGAATCCAGATACAGAACTATTTACAGAATGTATCCAAAACCCTTTAGGACTTCCATTGTTTAGGCATGTAACTAATTTTCATTCAGCTTTGTGACTTTTGTTATTTAGGTCATGTGTAAAATTTGCTATCTGTAAAAAGTTTTCAATAACTTCTTAATAATAATGTGGAAATAAATTTTATGTACACTTATACTAAGGGGAGCTACGAGATTAGTTTTGTGCATGTTAATGATTTTTGTGGTTATGCCCAACTTAGAAGTTTTTGTAGAAGTTCTGGTTAGTTACTTACCATTACTTTAAATAACGATGACTTTTGTAAGGAAAAGTAAATGCTAGGTGTCCATTTAATAATCTATAATAAAGAAGTAACTTTTATAATTTGCATGATTAATATTGGTCAGAGATGTCAGTAATGAAAAACTAGTTTATTCTGTAGAAATACTTTTTGAGAGGCCTTAGGAAACAAACCATGA
Source organism: Dicaeum eximium (assembly GCA_013396995.1). Classification (NCBI taxonomy): domain Eukaryota; kingdom Metazoa; phylum Chordata; class Aves; order Passeriformes; family Dicaeidae; genus Dicaeum; species Dicaeum eximium. The sequence continues at coordinate 877,653 of VWZP01010965.1, read as the reverse complement.
GAAGTATGTACTTGGAAGTAGGTAAAATGGAGTGTGGATATTTTATGCTACTTAAAAGTGGGACTCAACACTTGGATAAGGTGTAATGAATAAGGGTAGGAATATGTTGTTCTTTGTAAGATCTCACCATGGTTCATATGGTAAACAGGATCTGGTGAAGGATGCAGAAAGAGAAGTGACAAAGCAGTAAGCTAACTAAGAAAACTGTTTTGGCTGCTTTTAAAAAGTGCATGTGACCAGAGTAAGTTTGTATATCAGAGCCAAAGAACAAATTGCAGTAATAGTTGAGATAAAACAAAATAAAAACTTGAATGGCAGTTATAGCTCTTAATTGATAAGAATTAAATGTTTTATCATTAAGGGACTTGTAAGATTACTTGTGTTTATGAAAACAGCATGAACTAAGACTTGAACGTAGACTACAGGTCTAAATAATGGGCAACTTCATGTGACTGAGAAGTGTTGGGACTCCTCAGTTTGAGTTTAGGCTGCAGTCTGTACATCCAAAAAACATTGACATGGCAGTTTAAAAAATACTTATCTCCTGTACAGATGGGGAGAACTGAGTCATTAATTCAGTAGGATTCTGTCATCTTTGCATTTGTTTTTAAATGAGATGTGAAAGGAGAAGATAAAGTGTAAAGGATGGGGTCTTGTGGAACAGGAGAGTATTGAGAATTACACCTGGATTTCTTTTGAGATTTGCCCTGTTCTAGAAAAGATATGTAGCATCTTTAGACACCTCACTAGTATCCACTAGAGTGAATTCCCTGAACAATTTATCAGTGATAATCTTCCATTCTAGAGGGAATGACAGTGGGGTTTTGACAGTTCCTTTGAACCAAACCTGTGCCTACAGAACTGATTTTCACAGTAATGGATTAATCATATCAGACTCTAGAGCAAGTGGTACAACCATCGTCCTTATCATACTGTGTTTCTCATGCTCATTTTCCTCACAGCTTGCTATTAATTTCTTTACAGTATAGTTCACTGCCTTAGCTTATTTACCCATGGATGAGAAATGTTTTGAGACTGCTTGGGAACAGTTTAGAAGGCACTGCATCTTGTAGCTGTATGTGTTTGAGACAAAACATCAATTCCACAAGTGTGGGATGTGGTTAAGGAGAAAAGGACTGAAGTTTAGGTGTTAAAATCCCACAATTGTCAATGAACCTCACTGTCAGTTATCTAAATCTCTTATCTGACTTTAAGATAGAAACTCAACTAACAGAAGGTTTTTTTTTCTGCAGTGACTGTAGTGGTTATAGCTCTCCTGGCCATTCTTGTACCTCATGTGCTAGACAAATTATGTCTTGATATGAGAAGTGAGTCCTGCTACAAGTTTCAGTCACTGTGTGTCTGTTGTGAAGCATTATGTGTTGCTGAATGAGGAGTGATCTACTTACATAGACCTGGAACCTGTACCTCACTCTGTTAAGGCTTCAGTATTATTGCATTCTCTTCTGAGAATCTTTGTAGATATATTTTACCTGTTTTGGAGGCAGTCAAATGCCAAAAGTCTCTCAGCATCTGTGGTTAATCAGATGGTCAAGTATGCCACTCATGCTCCTGATAAGTGCTCTGGAATCCTATGGTGTATACACACGCAACAGGATGAAAACAATTTGTAGTCACAAGCTCTTGTGTTGTAACTTACTGGTTTTTCACAGCTAAGAATCATATTAAGGAATTTAGAAGAGGGCAAAGTTTTAATGTAGGATTCAGATGAACAGTCAAGTTTTGACTGCAAGTTTTTCACCAAGATGTCCAGATAGCCCTTGCTTAGAAGAACTCCCAAGGAAGAGGTAGGCTCTTGTTAGAAGGTAAGGATTGAGTTTGCTATTTCATGCTAATTTGTAGACGTAAAGACTACTTTGTTCTTCCTTTAATGGAAAATTGATGTGATATCTTGGTATTACCTGCTTGTAAATATTGTTTTGATTTTTTTAATCACTACAATGTTTTTCTCTCTGGTTATTTCTTCCAGGGTTCTGAAAAATTTAGTACTAGCTAAATTAGTCACAAGTGAAGAGTAGAAGATCCATCTTGTAAGAACCATGCAGTTTCGGGCTAAAAACATGAAAATGGGGAGTGCTCTAATTTTAGATCTTGAATTTCTTTTTTTGAAAGAGTTCTGGTACTTCTGCCTGAAAGAACTCACCTGTTTTTTTTTTCTTTTCTTTAGAACTTCCTATGACTTTTATTGCTCTACTTTTAACAGTGCCAGCATTAAGAACTCCTCTACTGCTTTCATTGATAGTGGCTGCAGGTGCCAGCAGTGGCAGCAATTGCCACTGGCAGCTTCTGGCTTAGTGCTGGCATGGGTGGAGTGAAGCACTGAAGATACTTGTGTGATGAGTGAGTGCCACCTAGGAACTTTGTTCATTCTAGTTCATTAACCAGTGTGGAAAAAGGCCCGATCCTGTCATTGACCTTTCATAGGCAGAACTGTCTGCAGCATAGATGGGCCTTGTGGAGCTCTAAATGCTCAGTTTGCTGAGAAAATTTGCTGTTGACTTAAAGCTGTGTGGTAAGATTTATAGTGTCCTCTCCCCCAGTGAGCATGTTTCACAGGCTTGTCTCTTGAGGAATCTTTGTAGTACAGAAATAAAACTTAGTATACAGGAGACTTATGGTTTCATTACCTAATACCTAGATAATAAAATACAGGAAGTAACGAAAACGTGTCACAGGCACTAGACTGAGTTGCTTATTGGTAGGTTAGGGTACAGTTTCCTGAAGAAAGGCTGACATTGTGTTACTTAGCACAGAGGGATTTTTTTTATTGGCTAGTTTGTTTTCCTTGTAACAGTAAATCTTGCAGAGTGGATTTAGTGGAACTAGAAGTATATCTTCAGGGGTGGTTTCAAACAGCCCACTCTACTGGGAAATTACTCAGATGCTGTACAAGATAGTTTAGTTTCTTGGGGTATTTGCTTGGGTACACTGCCACACTTTTGTGGCTTCCAGACATGTTGATGCCTGGATATCCAATAAAATGGGAGCAGTAGGTGTGCAGTTACCTTCAGGGGCAATTGTAGTTAAATTTGAAGATACTGGAGTATACTGTGATCATCACATGACAGGAGCAGTGTTCTCGAAGGTCCAAACAGAAGGAGAAAAGATGCAGTTCAAACAATCATAGGGACACTTTCTTGGAATGCTGCTCACTTGCTTAATTCTTAAAATGTAGTAGTGTTTTCTCAGACACTTCTGAGTTAAAGGTAGACAGTTTTGCTGACACCTCTTTGTGCAGTAAATGTCACTTTACATATCTCAAATTAGAATGGCTGTGTTAAGAATATATGATTCTGGAGTAAGTTCATTAAATGAATTACTCAATTCCTGCAGACATAATGTTCTGTGGAGATGATCATTGCTGGCAAGGAAACTGTTGCTGCAGAGCTCCACGACACATTTGCAGATTGCTTCTCACTTTAGGCACTTGCTTTCATACATGCATCCCCACCTTGGTGAGGCTGTTTTCTCTCTGCTGTTTATTTAGCTGTCCTTAAAATCCTCACTCTTAAGGCAGCATTTTCTTTTTAGGTTTTCTGAGAAACAGTGTTAATACGTTTTTCAGTTCTCCAGTGTGTCTAGTTTAAAGCTGAAAGATCACACTAAGGTTGTGTTTCCATTTATGTAAGACAGTTTTACACATAATTTTCCCCTGCAGAACTTTTGTAATTCAGAATTTTCCTGCATTCATTTCCTTTACCTTCAATGCAAATGTGTTATTTTGCCTTTATCTCCCCTTGTTCATTAGCCAGTGTGCAGCATCAGGGTGGTGTATTTAGTGAGCACAGACATGCTCCCATGTAAGCATATTTTGCATGTGAAAGTACTGTGCCTGCAATTTGAGAAACAGCAACCTAGCAAAAGAAAGTGTTTTGCCTTTCTGAACAGCTTAGAAAACTGTTTTTCATTATTTGAACTCTCAATTATGCAATGATAACTCATGCCTCTGAGGTTGGAAATACTTTTAAAAAACGCATTTACTTCGAGTATTACTGATCATAATGGCTTTCTCAAAAGTTAGCCAGCACTTGCTGAGATTAAGTAACAAGCCCTAGGACTTGTCTTGCTGTCTAGGCTGAAGAACAAGAATATTTGGAAGTGGGAATTTGGCAGTAAGTTTTTAATGTTTTCTGCCAAGGTGATAGCCAATATACCTGTGTGTGATTTGTGGATAAGAAATCAGTATTAATTTGTTGTATTAATAATTATCTGTGTTGGGGATAAAGAAAAGAAAGAGATTTCTTACAACCTCCGTAGTTCATTTTGTAACAGAATCAGTAATTTACTGACTTTAAAAGAATTTTCTATTTAAGGAATCAATTTAACCACTATTTCTTTTGTGAGCCCCATCCTGCTGCTGTATCTTGAAGTCCTGCATAGTGACCTCTGCCCTCCAAATCTTGTGTCTCTGCTTTCATCATGTTCTCCTTGGACTCTCTTAACACACATGCTCTTTTTATGTTTTTAGTAAGTTTTCTATCCTGTCCCAGTAGCAGGGTTTCCTCATTTCCTGTTTTCCTCTTGCACCTCTAGTGCTTCCAGAATCCTCCTTTCTCCCTTCAGCTCCTGCATCCATAATCTGTGCAAAGATCTCCAGGTAGGACTGACTCTCTTCCTCACCATTCTCCCCTCCACTCCCTTATTCCCCCTCCTCAGTTCCTCAGCCCCTTTGTTCTTGAGGGTGAGCAGAGGAGGATCTGATTTGTGTCCCCTCGATGTGTAGTCCTACCCATACACAGTGCTGGGATAGACATGACATGTATGTAGCTCAGCAGAGCACTGCACAAGGAGCCATGAGGAGAGGAGGCAATGTCTATGCCAGGCAAATTTTGCTGCTGCAAAGATGGAGTGCACTTGAGCCTGAGACCTGGCCATTACACATTTCTCACCTATATTTGTCTTCACTTGCCAAAGTAATTGTTAATGTTGTTACAGGGAAGAGAGCTTAGAGTGGATATGAGGAGGGTACACAAAAGCAGGGGAATGGTATTCCTCAGGCTTCTTGCACTGCTCCGCCCTTCACTGCTGCTTCTCCAGGCAGGACCGGACTCTCCAGTTTGTAAGCTGCTATATTAAGAAACTGTATACTGGAAGATACAGCTTCAGCAGCTCTACAGGCTCAGATTTGAAACCACAGAATTGCTTAGTCCTGCTTCGACTGAGCTGTAAGTTATTTCCTGCTCCTCTAACCATGTGACAGCTCTCTCTGAGCACAGCTAAGATGTGGTCATTCTTTCTAAGTAGACATTTTTTCCCTTTACTCCCCCTCAGTCAGCCAAAGCAAACAGAAACATCACTTGGCTTATGACACTAAATATACACAAAGGCATCCAAATAAGCTCCTCTCTGTAAAACTGGGCTTGATTTTTGTGGTTAACTGGAAAGAGGAAGAAAACTATGAACATCCTGTAGTGGAGTGTGTTCTTTGCAATACCACGGGCAAAAGATTCCCCTTGCATTTGCAGAGCAGGAAGCAGTAGTTTCTAACAAACTATATACAGGGCTTTTTTTTTTCTTTATTTGCTTTAGGTTTTAGTTAAGAGTGTCTCAGGTATGAAAATCATTTTATAACTGGACATGCACTTATATTTTTAGCAACCTGATAATTAACAGTTTTAAAAAATTCAGGGTTTGGGCTTGATTTTGTGCGATGTTATGTGAACCAATATTTTTTAGCCATTCAATAGTGTTGTAATTTTGACCTTTCTTAAACAATGTTGGCTTCTGTGTTACACTGTACTGTTAGCACTGTGCTCAGTTTGTGTAGATGGAACTTTAAATTTACATCTATACAAGGTATTAAAGTGTGATGGCAACAGAAAATGCTGGTTGCACTTCATGTCTAGAACTCAGTATTCAATACACCATTCAATACACTATTTCTTTATTTTAAAATACAGTTCAGTCTTCAAGAGAGTTGTCCATATCATATTCAGGTGCCAGTATTTCTATACCTGAGAGACTGATAATACCATTGTTGTCTCTGCTCAGGTCATGCCCTTCCTTGCCTTAGTTCAAGCATCTAGACGCAACATACCTATAGTTGTGTTACAGTTTTGTTTGATAGGATGCATGGAGATGGATTTGGTGCTAAATGTTTTGCTGGGATATGTAGATCTCACTCCATGTCATGGTTTTAACTTCATCATTTTGTGTCATTTAGAAGGTCTTGCTTTGAATGCTTCAGTTCGTCATTGAGGCTTTTCCTTAACAACCTCTTTGAACACCTCCGGTCTTTTCTGCTTGTAAATGTCAAATCCTGTTTGTTTCTGTCCTCTTTTCATATTGTTTATCAAAAAAGTGTTCATGCTGCTGCTCGAGGCTTCACACTGTGTTACCAAGGAGTCCACCTCTCACACTAGCCATACCTGTCTGGACCATACCTTTATGTCACTGATAACATTTATGCTTGGTGGCAGAAGGATGCATCTTGTCCTTTTTCTCACCTGTGGTCTGTCACCCTGCTGTGCTAACAAACCTAAGGGAGACAGTAGCGTGAACTCAGGCACTGTTCCATGACCATCCATGGTGTTCAATTTGTTGGCACACTTCCTGGCACAGTTTTGAGTGCCGGCCTAGCAGTTGCTCCAATTAGTATGAGTGTGGTTTTGAGATTAGAATGGTGTAAACAGCTCCTGGTACATCATATGGGGTAGGGCCATCCTTACCAGTTTGTGTTGTGTTGGGAAAAGAGTTTGTTCCTCCATGCCTGTATGCATTCTTCACCATTTCCCATCATATCCAGAAAGTGGCCCAGGTCTTAGTAACTCATATCTGCACAACCAGGGAAATCCGCGAGGAGACAAAAGCAGTTCTGGGGAGATGTGAACTGTCTGTTCTAGCATTGTCAGTAGCACGTAGATCACAGAATAAGTGTCAGCTCTGCTGCTGTGCACTTAACTGTCTGCTTTGACATTAAGTTCAAGTCAAACCTAGTTTTCCTGCCAGCAGCAAAATTCAATAGTTGTCTTTCTGCTCCTAGAAATTCCTTTTGGAAACCTGAGAAATATAGGTGCCTAGAAGTTTACAGCAGATGAAAGTGTGCCTGTGCATGTAATCACCTGCTGCAGTGGACAAGTTATCAATCCTGTTCGATACTGATACTGTGAACTCAAGCTCATAAGGTTTCTGACCTCTAATTTCAGGAGGAAAAAAAAAAGATTTTTGCCTTCTAGTAAGGAGATGTAGCTGACTTGTAGCTGTGCTTCTGCAGAGTGCATGAGGTACAGCAGGGATGACCTTAAAGGATGCAGCATTTCTTTCACTTCACTTCTCATTTGCATAGCAGTGGCCTGCTGTTGACTTTCTAGTGCTGTGTGAACTGACCGGCCCCTGGACTGACTGACTGGGGCTTTAATCAATCTCTCATAAGGTTGCAGGCATTTCAGTGGTCAAGGATCCAAAAGGGTGTAGAGTTCAGACCAGTGAGGGTATCCAGGGGTCTTTCAAATGGACTATATAAGAAGGGGTTGGAAAAATAAAAGCTCTCTGTTGCCACATGAACATCAGGGTGAGTGGTCTTTGTCTCCTGCCCACTCTCCCCTGCCATGTGACGTAACAGTCTACTAAGAAGATATATCCTGTATGAAGGTTTCTTTTCTCATGAGTAGTTTGTAAGTAATCGAAGAAAAGTTCTATGCATCTTCAGAGCCTTCAGGGATGTGCTTAGTTCTCTCAGAATCTTACCTGAAGCTGCATTTTGGAGTGTTGTAGCAGTTTCCTGTCAGCTCAGATGCAGTAATTTGTTTCCTGATTGAGCTCCAGAGACTGTTCTAGGGTGTCAAGTAGTGTAATTAGTGATAGTTTATTCACATACTCTGTCTGTTCTGGTATCTCACCTTAATCATTGGTTCTGTCTGGGGTATAAAGGTATGAGCTCAGGAAACTCTTCAGTTTCCACTTTTTTGTTCTGTCTTCTATGTCCACAAGGTCTGCTAGATAGTGTTTGTATGCCCCAGTTCTGTAAACACTACTCTGATTTTTATTTTATAATTTTTTCCCCTTGAGTGTCTGGTTATTCCCTCTCTCCCTTCAGGCTATTTTTTTTTCCCAATGTCACTTTTGTAAGTCAGCACTGGCAGGAACTGGCCCCCTGGTGAGGCTTGGTGCTGTGCGAGCAGTTCCCTCCTACAACAGGTAGCATTTGGTTCAGAGCAGAAGGGAGATAACAATCTGTCATGGATTTAGAAGCTGAGTATTTTTAGGCTTTATTTCAGGATGGTGACTTGCATGTCAATTCTGGCTACAGTAATTATTTTAGCAATGAAATGATGCAGTACCAATATCCATTTGACTGGAAATTACTTCTCCAAGGACACCACACACAAAAAATATCGCCAGTCTGAATTAGCAAAGGGTGTTATGTAGTTGGCTTACTCCAGATAAACAGATCAGCCATGAATACGGATGTCTACCATGCATCATCAAGGCTGGTTTGCAAGTCAGGTGCTCTGGGCACTTGAAGTGCAGCATGGTGCCTGGTTTGTGAGAGTAACCTAGTCCTGGAATGAGCTGACTGACATGTCACTTGTTGGAGTCTGGAATTCTACAGAGAACTGTTGTATTTGTTGCAGAACTGAAGCTTTTATGTAGGGATTAGCAGATTTAGAGATCTTAGTTCCACATAATCTAGTAAAAAACTCTCAAATTGTGTATCATATTGCACATAACACGGTGGACAGCAGTGGCCTTCTGAAGGATGCACTTTTGAGTCACAGAGGTTCAATGGGACACTTCCATTGGTGGAGCTGACTAACCTTGAATTTATTCTGTAAATCTGCTCTGTGTGCCCAGGAATGGATACTAGACTATCAGGGAATCAAGATTCTTTTATTTACCCCAAACCCCTCTGCCCTGTAAGGCTTTCTCAAGAGCCAGCTGTGTTACTGGCACGCTCCATCACCATCTTCCTGTAGGAAGTGTTTGTTTTCAAAGCTTCTGGCAGTTTATCTCCTAGGTCTTTTGAGGACCCAGTTAAACAGACTTAAATCTGATACATATCAACCATACAATCAACCATACTGAACTTTTAGCAATGTATTGCTATTATGTAGGTCCTACACCTCTGATACTTTATTGCAGGAGACTGGGAGAGGTACTCTGTTTCTATATTCATGTAAAGTCCCTCGGGTAGGGTGTAATTTTTCTTGAATTCTGTCTTAGTGACGTAAACAGCATGTTTTTGGTCTAAACTGTATGCTCATGGGAGTGGGATTTTCTGTCAGACACTCAACAACATCAAGAGTTTTCTGTTTCTATACTAACAGATTGAGGCTGTTCAGGTACTCAGAGCAATTGATGTAGTTAGTTGATCACAAAGGAAGGGAATATCCATACAAAAACTGGAAATCCAAAGCCTGCTTTGACAAGGGGTACCTTCTTTCAGTCATTGGGATTTAACGTGCATCGGTGCCCTTACAGAGGAATATCTTGTTTCCAAAAGTTACACATCTGAAAAGAATAATCAGTATGTCACAAATAACTTTAATCTGTTCAATGATTGTAACTAGCAAAACATTTATTATGTACATTTTTATTATGTTAGTATGGTGTAAGAATTCACCTGCTGATTTTATGCTATCATAAAAGCATGATAATTCATTGCATTAGTGGAGGTATTCAGAATAGTGACAAACACTTGACCTGACAAGAAAGCAGTTGCCAGTTCTCCCAAGCAGCAGGAATCAGTAACCTTGAGCATGGTAGCCTCTGTCAGCTCCAGAACAGACTTGAAGACTTGCAGAAAAGTAGTTCAGAAACTGAAACATGTAATACTTCAAATCTCATGCTTGATTAGGGCAATAATACTGATTAATTGGACTGCAGTGCAATACAGATTGGTGGTTGTCAGTGTTAAAACTTCCCTGTGATCACAAGCAAAGCTATCTTAAGATCTTTTGCATTTATGTTAATATTTTTGCTCAACTTGCTGTATTTTATTAATTCAGAGAATACTAAAAAGATTAAAGGTCAGTTTCAGACCAGATGTTTTTTTTAGCTGTTCTTTGAAACGTCCTAATGTTCCTGTCCTAAGAGTTGTTAATATATTGGTCTAATAAATATTGATTTTTTCCTTATTGTAAGCTTTGTTTCTTACATGAGTCTAGTACTGCTAGTACTGTTGTAAGTAGAGTGAAATAATTTTTATATTACTTGTAAATTCAGGTGGGTACACATAACTTTTCACATAGCATATACGTTACTGCTGTTGAACAATGCTCACAAGTTACAAACAGGAACGCAGCAGTTATGGTGAGCTAACTATTTCAAATTAGGATGAGGGTGATTTTGTTCTGATCATCCAGACATTAATATTTAAGAATTAAAGATTGAGAAAAATATCATTGTATCCGTTCCTCCCCTTTGCTATGTGAGCTTGTACTGCCAGCTCTGCACTGAAAGAAAAAATAAGTATTGCATGATATTTTAATTTTTTTCTTAAACTGGAAACTGCTGACTGGATATGGACACGAAAGTGTTAAGTGCAGGAAAAAATAACATCTTGCTGCCCTCTTTCTACAACATTTTTCTTGTACAAATAAACACTTTTTCATTAACTTTAAATAAGTAGATTCTTTACAGTTTTTGCTCTTCTAGGTGTGTTCAGTAGAGCAGGCAGCTTCATTATAAGAAACATTCTGGCACCATAAGGAGTTACAGAAGAATTTTGGCTTCAGGGAAGGAGCTTTCCCATTCAGCAGCCCTCTGCATTTATTTTTAGATAGTGGGTAGTAAGTTTGGAAAGGAAATTGTCAACTCTATTATTAATATCTGAATTTCAAAATAATTCGTAATCTGAATTTTTTATTAAGTCCCAGTTTGGCAGAGCTCAGTTGTATTTATTTCTTTTTTCACCCTGGAAATTGAATATTGCAAACTCAGCAACTCTTTCCTTAAGCTTGAGTGTTTTTTCCCTTCAATAAACTACACTCAAATATTACCCTTGTACTACTCATTTGGACAGTCAAGGGGGAGAGTGTAACAAAAACACAAATTATTTTTTGGCAGGGGCTTTTCATTAGTAGTAGAAATTGAAGGTTTGTAATACCTGACCCAAGAGTTTAAACACGAGTCTTGAGCTGTGCTATAGTGGAGGCTATGCTGTGGTGGGGTTTTCAGCTCCTAGCAGAGTTCAGGGGACGAAGTAGCAATGCCAAAAGCTGAAGTGAACTCTCCCTAGCATTTTTCAATGTTGCCTTAATCCTTTGTAAATGAGCCTAGATAGATAGGAATGATGAGATTGCCTTTTTTGTTTTTTTTGAAGGGCTATGTCAGAACTAGGCTAGAGTGCCTGCCTAGTTTTCAAAACTACTTTCAAAACTTTATTTTTGGGTCCGTTGTCTTATATTTTTTTCAATGCCTACTTACTGAAACTTCATGGATTGTTACTGCTCAGGGGTTTTCATGGAATAGATCACTGAGACATTCCAGGTACATGGGAAGTTTTGAGTCATATGCTTTGTACTCTTCAGTCTTCCATCTTAAGAACCACGAGTTAAATGTAATGTGTAAAAAAATAAGTGTGATGGTGACTTATAAAAGCGTTACTAATTTTGTAACAAAGAATTTGCAGCCATGGTTTGTCTAGAATGGAAATAGGTGATTTAAATGGTAAGCCTGAGATCTGTGTACATTTGGCCATCTCAGATGACCATTCTGTGACACTGCTTCCCAACTCAAGTTTGTTTACAGATGAGTGAATTTAAGTGGCTTATGGCCTCCACAGCACATTGGTAAATGCAGTGTGGTACCTGCAGAGGAGCCCCTTTGGGCAGTGATAATTGAAAGTGTTAGCTGTAATAAATGTCACTAGACTCAAGGGCCATCCCCTGTGGTAAAAAAATATCTCAGTTTCCTTACCTAAAACAGATGGGGAAATTAACCTGTCTTAACCTTTGCTGTTAGCAGAGAAGATAATGTTGACACATATCCCACACCCTCCAAAAATAATTTGTCTGTGACAGCATAATACTTCTTCATCAATAGTTCTCAAAGCACTTTACAGACATAGAGGTCAGTGTCTCCCTTACATGTTACAGATGAGGAAACTGAGGCATGGGGGACAAACAAACACTAGCATGCAACTTCTTGTTCCCAGAACAAAATGAAAACCAGTAGTCTCCTGGGCATCCAGCTAGTAACTAATGTTTTATCCTGCACTAAACTTTGAATATGGCAGGGGATCATACAACTAACACATCTTCATGCCTGTTTATTCCCCGTAGTATATCTACTTTTTAAGACTTGTCACTGGGAATAACTATTCATAGCAAACTCAGTTGCTGGCATGTATTAAAAAAAAAAAACTTACATGCAGTTATGTTTTCTTGTATCTAACTTGAATTGCCATAACTATTCTGTTCAAATTGAACTGCTCAAGGAGGAATTAATACATGTTGAATTGTGGCACGGTGAAAGTGTGAGGGGGGTTGCATCTCTAAATAACTTTATGTAAGTGGATTGAGTCTGCTTTACAGCACAGGACACAAGTTGTATACACAATAGCCAGACCAGTTGCTGGCTATTATTCGAAGAGGTTTTACTTTTAATAGCCTTTACTCATATTTCTTAATATTTTGAAGGGAGTTCTTTGTTTTATGTTGGCATGTAATTAATGTGCTCTTATAAAAGAGTTCTTGTAAAACAATTTAAGCTGCTTTATTTCAGTCTTCCCTAAGTATCAAAAGTCAAAATTCCATATTATTTTCTGTCTTCAAGTGTAAAGATAAGTGAAGTTCACCTAAACATCATGTCTGCAAAGCAAATACTCATTTTTTTAATCTGTTTTTTAAATCTGGACCTGGGAGTACCAAGTGGATGCTGAATAGCATTTTCAAAGTCTCATTATGGGTGTTCCAGAGCTGGGATAATTCACGAATTCCTGAGGTTTGTGCTTCACATCCTTTCCTTAATCAGTTTAACTGTTGTTCTACAGATTTTTACTTGTGAACTTTACGATACCTGTATCACTGAGTGGGTCGATAAGGAACTGCTGTGGATCTAACTTCCAAAAAATGGGTCTGAATTCTGATGTTTTTTCTGAAAGCACTCTCATATCTTCAAAGTGGGTATGAGGATTTGCTTGTAAGAATCTGCATTTAATATGGAACTAGTATCTAGCATCTACAAAACTCTTACTGTGCAGAGAGTGGAATGATTGAAGGCTAAAGAAAGAGGACCTTAGTGCATGAAGGCAGTGAGTTGCTATAGAAGAGGAGGGAATGTTGAGAGCAAGAAGCTGGGTTTTCTTATAGCTGAATGGGCAGTGGAACAGGACAAAACAGAGGAGAACTCCAATTTTATCCTGTGCATTGCATGAAACTTGTGATTCTTGACTTGAATCTGCAATTTCTGTGTATGACCATGAAACATAGTTTTGAGAACTGGTTAGTCTATGTGTCTGTACAATGGTTTGGTTATTTAAGGTTCATCCTAGTCTTGGGAGTCTTGATAAATTTAAAGTGGATCAAAACTGAAAGGTAGACTTCAGCATTTTGTCTAAAAATTCCCTGAGCTTTGGCAAAAGCAGGCTTACATGTTTGAATCTGAGTGTTTCTTGGGAGGCTGGAGAGGGAGTGGAACTGCGAGACAAAGTGTTGTCTTTAGTGAGAATTTCTGTTCCATGGCAGTAAACAGTGACAAATTTATGGAAAGTCTGTATGCAGCATATTCTCTATTTCTGAAAGTAACTGTGTGAACAACTCCAGAAGGCAGCTGACCTGTGCTGTGTGTGCTGTTTTGCGGCCAGCCAAGGTTTCAGCAGCATCAAGCAGCGAGGTGCAGCTCAGTGAGTGATGCTGTGCAGGTAAACAGGAAGTGACGCTGTTCAGTTTGCTCATCAGTGGAAACCCCAGGTTGTCTATGTCAGCTGGTAAATGATCTGCTAAACTGAGATAGCTTGGAATGTTATCTGCAGCATGCTTGTGGTTATGTTTATGTCATATCTCTGGAAGGCTGAAGTCTTCCATGTACTGTCCTGAATGGAGGTGGTAGGATTTAAAAATATCTTCATGCTGTGTCTGATAAAAGAATGTATTTCTTAATCATCTGCTGTTTGATTAGGCTTTATATGCTATGCTGTTTGCCCACACCTTAATTGTGGGTCTTCTGTGATCCACCCTTGAGCAATGTTCTGGAAAGGAGTTGGCCAGCTCTAACTGAAAGGGGGGGTTGTGGGAGGTACTGGAAAGGCAAATGAAGTTTTATCTGAAGACACTCATTAAAATGTGAGCTGTCTGTAATTGGCTGACTGAGGATTAGGAGTGAAGGATCTCTTTACTGGACAACAGCAGACTTAAGTTCAGACAAGCACTTCTATGGCTTAGATTTGTCAAACAGCAGTCCCTTGTTTCATCTCTTCTTTTGTTGTAACATCACTTAATGATCACTGGTACCTTCTTCACATCAATAAAAGATCTTCAGTGAGGATATTGCAGCTGACTTGTCTGGTTATCAGGGCACAGGCAAGACAGGGTATCTGTTCTTAGGTGTTAAATTTTTGGGCTCTTAATTCTTTAAATGTTTTGGCTATGTGTTATGCAGAATTGTCTTCTCATGTTTCAGAAGTTACAGGAAATACCTGAAGTGGCTTTGTTATTTCTGAAAAAAATTATTTCTTCCTTCTGCCTTCAAATAAGAAAAAACAGCATTTCTTACACAATGGCTTTATTTCCAATAGCCTAACTTTGTGTATAGGTGGAAAAAATAACCATTTTCTTGGCATCTATATATACAGCATTTTTAAATCAGTGGGTAATCGTAGGAAATCAATTAAATGAAAAGCAAGCTTTGAGCTGAAAATTGAACACTTAGTAATTGTAGCAAATAATTTCATGAGCAGTAGAACTGGTGAGGTCTCAGTGTTTTCAGCTGAGTAATTTTTCAATTTGCACAAAATAAAGTTTTACTCATGTGATTGGATATTCACAAAAGGCATTCTTTTGTCAGTTCTGTCAAATAATGTGAAGTCTTGCTTTAGTTTTCCTGTCTTTGGAGCAATCAGTTGGTCTTTGGAAAACAATGTCCTGTAAATGGCATAAAAATTGGAAGATTGTTTCTAGCTGCTTAATTTACTGAAATCTGCCAGCAAACTTCTGAAGTTCTGTATGTCTTCTTTCTATGGGGAATTAGTTTAAAATCATGTCGGTAACATCTGAAGGTAGCTTTTTTACAGTATTTTTACAGCTTTTTTACAATTGTCTTTAAAGAAGAGATTCTTAATAATTTGCTAAATATATCTTCTGAAGCTGTAATAGCTTTAAAAATTGAAGTGATCACAGTTTGTCCAAATGAAAAATAAAGTAGTAGTCAAAATCCCTAGTGGATGAATGCTGTCACATTTAGATTCAGTTGTGAAGATTCTGGAGGCAAACTGGTGTGAAAACTGTAAATTATAAGTCAGTCTGAGAGTTGCAAAATCTGACTGACAGAAATCTAATTCTGTAGTCAAAATATTGTGGAGTCCTTGAAGAGTATTTTTAGCACATGCGTGTGTGTGCATGCTATCAAGACAGTATCATCACACTTTCTTTGTACAAGATGCAGTAACCATAAATAGCCTGATACGCTGTTTTAGAGCGGAAAAGCCTAAAAAGACAATTAGATGCATCTGTTGTACTTATTCTTTTGTCTGGGGCCCTAATCCTTGCAGTCCTTCAGATAAAGGTGTCAGCAGTAAGCAAGAGTAGGCTGCCTTCAGCATCACCAGTCCTTTCTCTCTCCAATTTCTTCCCATTTCAATCATCTCCCATCTGTAACTGAAAAGTAATTACAATTTGACACTTGGGATTACTTCCTGAGCTTTTTACAATTTGGTGGTGATGTTAATTTGTGTTCATATTTCTCACTGTTAGGCCTGAATTGCACCTGTACCATCATACTAGACACCTTGCTTAAGAAGGTTGGCTTACCTACTCTCCAGGGCTAATAAGTATTGCAGGATTCTGAACCTAATTAAACTCTTTTAAGTTTCTGTGACAGTGCTAGGAAGTCTTTTTGTTTACTGTAGCAAATACCTCTGCTACTTAAAATATTGCAGTTGTTAGGGATGCCTACTTGCATGTTTATGTGGCATTATAATTAGTTAGGGGTCATTTCAATAGAAGCAGGCTTAGTCAATTTGTTTAAAATTACCATTGGGAGAGGTTGCAGTGCATGCCATCTGTAGGACTGCGTGGTGGAGGGAACCATACGCTCCAGTTCCCCCTGGAAGTGGGTTATCAGCCCTTTCTAGCAGGAAGGGAACATATTGTTCCCACATGATAGGAGACTGCTCAATGCCAAGAAGAAAAGCTACATTTTTTTTTGAAACAGGGCCACTGTGCAGAAGAAAAATTAAACTGCCAGAAAGAGCGAGTAGAGATGGTTGTGTAGGGCACTGAAGTCTTCCCTTAAGAAAGGGGTGGAAGTTCTGGTGCCTGATACCTACAGCAGGGTTTATGTTTCTGTATTGAGTGAGGAGATAAAATGCATAGCTGTATTGAGCACTGCAGAAACATTTTTGGAAGCTCCATATATTTATGACATGAAGATAAGGCAATTGCAAAACAACAGGGAGTTATTATCACTGTCTAATTACAATTTCATATGCATTGAATAACATGAATTAATTAAAGTACCAACATTTAAAAGTGTAATTGCTAAAACTAAATCTTATTTTGGAAAAGAACCTAAGATTTCAAGTGCTGTCTTTACTTTATTAGTCAGTACTATATTTTGTTTTTTTCCTTCAGAATATTTGTCATCTGGAGACAAAAACGTCAGCTACTGAATTCTAATTGCCTAATTTTCTGTGAATGAAGGTCAATTTTCTGTAGGGCATGGTCTCACTTCTGCTTCTTGTCTTTCTCATTCACAGGTCTTAATGATACTGTTTCTGTATGTGCTTTCATGACTCAGCTGATGTGAGGCTATTAGAGATTGCTTTGGTACTGAAGGTTCCTGCTGTTCGTATGGTCAAGATTAAAGTTAAGCCTTACTAAGCATTTCTGCAGTGAAGTGGTACTTGATGTTAGCAGGCCTGTGTTCTGAACCCTGCTCTCTGAGGAAGACTATTACTGGTGGTGTAATGTCAGTGACTAGCAACAGCTCTTCATTCTTGAACAGTCACCCTAGGAGCAAACTGTGGGCTATCTTCCTGGGCTTGTATCAAAGAAGAAATGGGTTACCCAGGAGCACCCAGCATCACCTGCTCAGGCTGCAACATGTTGGCTTAGCTATAATGAGAATTTCCACTATAGCATGTCTTAAAAATACCTGCCATTTAAAATATTAAAAATACCTACAGTGAGAAGAAGTATCTTCTCACCAGCTGTAGTATTGATTAAGACAACCTTTCCAGATGCCTGCTTTATGGAAAAGAGCATAGAAATACTGATTTCTATTCTTACAGGGTTTGGATTGCACACAACTATTCACCATAGCTTGCTTTTTTTCCCACAGAAATGTTAAAGTAACTGAGCCCAAAGTGCTCAGATGACTTGATTAAGAAGCTACAGCCATTGTATTAAACATGCGTTTTTTCAAGAGGTTACTCCGCTTAGAAACAACTGCTGCTACTTGTATTCTTGCATTACAGGACAAAGCATTCTCTTCTTTTTAAATCTTTTTTTCCCTGGTTTTATTTGTAAGACACTTCCAGGGGCTGGGAAGGATAGCTTCAGAAAAGCAAGCCTGTCATGTGTGATGAACTTCTGTGTGTATGCATGGTTCTACCCCTTTATGGGAAAAAACCATCACTCTTAAAATTGGGAAAAGGTCGAAAGTCAATATTAGTGTGTCTTCAATAGTACTGTCAACACGTAACACATGTATTACAGAAATACATGAAACCTAGATGCATTTGTACAAGCACCAAAATGGGAGTGATTAAGCACAGAGGTGGTTCTGTAGTCCTTAAACTTAACTAGACATGTCCCTGAGCAAATGAACTCTAGGCTTTTAATTACCCTTTTTGTGATCAGGAGCTTGGCCTGGAAGACTTACAGAGGTCATGTCCAACCAAAGTCATTTTATGAGCCTTTGATCTTTGCACCATAACCTGTTATCAGCTGTATGTAAACACTGGGAAGAACCATTCAAATGGGTCTTGCTTGCTTTTCTGGTGTATACTGCAGTGGCTGGATATCTTGCAGCTTCAATCTTGCTGCCACTCTGCATTGTGAGTTTTGGCCTACTATGTTTTAATGTCTGTCAGCCATAAGCCATGCAGTGTAATGATTCTTTCTTGTAATGCGATGTGCCACTGTCTGGGTTGGCTTGCCAGATCTGCTGTTTGAGAAACACTTGAGTTACAGCAAGTCATTAACTTGACAGGCCATTGCAGCAAATGTTCACACCAAAAGCCAGTCAAAGTACACAGCTGTCTGCTGCCCAGACAGAAACTGTCAGTGGCTGTTGTGATCACGTTCTGAAACGTGTGATGACTGGTTGTGGCTAAGTTTTGCAGGCAGAAGGTGTTTTCATGGGCCTCTTGTTGATACCACGTGTCCTGCAGTATGGGTGGAAGGGTAGGACCAGCTCTTCCGGTGAGACAGCCGGTGTAAGCTGCCAGCGCCGGCTTACTGCTTCAGAGCTCATCAGCTTGAAGGGCGTGACAGGTTCTTGGAATCAATGGTATGTCCTCCAGCTGGAGGTTGATTGTGGAAAAAGTAAAAGGAACTGAGCAGGATTGGTTTTCACCTCTATGGCTCATCAGTTTTTGGTGGACTGCCTTCTTTCTTTCCCCTATGCACCTTTTCCAGATTTACAGCTATATAAAAAGGACAAGGTCCTCACCAAAACTCTTTAAAAAAGTAGTAGTCACAACTTCAAAATCCTCCTCCTGAAAATACAGTAGTAACAAAGTAACCTACTATATGTCAGAAAAAAAAATTATTAAAAACAATCATTATGTTGAATCAGTGGTCTGACCTACTCTGAAGAAATATTTACATATAAAAGAACCCATACTTTTAAATGCAAGACTCTCTTCAAGAATGCTGTGAGAAACTGAGCTGGATATATTAATTGGCTTCAAAATAGACAGTAAATACTCACTCAGTAAATGCAGTAGAATATTCAAATTACGATATTTGTGAAATGTTCTCAGATGCTGCAATTATGCAATTAAATTCGAACTCATAAAATTGAATTTATGTGGCTAGGATTCATATTGAATAGCAGTGGATGAAGTTTTATTTTCTCAAGTTTTAAATTTCACCATGAGTCTGTACATTTCCAAATGGTGTGGATGATTACTTTTACCATCTTTATTCGAAAAGCTGAATAGCAGAAAGCTTGGCACCACTGCTCTACATAATGAAAATGAACAGGGAATGAAGTAAAAGGAGTTGAATTAGGATTTGAAAAGGATTTTATTGTCCTTCTCCTCCTGCCCCCCAAAATACACTGTGTATTTTTTTCCTGTATTGCCCTTTTAATAAAAAAAACGGAGTGGTATGACAGCAGAATTTGTAACTTTATATTCTAATATGCAAAAGCCTCATTGCAGCTTGTCAACACTAGGAATTTGTACAATGCTAATGAGTAAGTTAAAATGCATTTGAGCTCTAAAGTCGGTAGACCTCAAAACAAAATCTACTTTATATTCAGTGAAATTGTTTTCTAACTTCTAAATCAAGTTCCACTTAAAAGGGTAACCAAGTATGCATTAAATATATTACGATTATGCAGAATGAGGACATGCTTTGTGTAATATTCTTCTTTGTACTCATGAGGTAGATGTTGGTTCAAGGTTTTATAAGCAGTTGTCAAGTTACAAGAGTTACTGGTTTACCCAGATAATCCAGTTGGTGCTTTTGCTGTTGGATATGATAATAAGCAATGCATAGGCAGCTGTGTCTTGACACAGGTCACTGTCCCTTGTGCCTTGAATTTAAGTTGTATAATTCCTGCCAAGACCACCCATTTCTGTGAGAAGTCCTGTTGGGTAGAGTTTAGTGAAGGTGGACTTGTCTTGGCAGTATTTAGAAGATTTCTTGCAGGGGTGGTGAGTTAAATGTGAACTGTAGAATGGCCCATTTTGCTCCTCTGTGTTGTCTTCTGTCTGTAAGGTTATCAATTTAACAAGTAGACAGTACTGGAGAAATGAGAGAAAAAGGCTGTTAGAGAAGCAAAGGTTTTGAACAAAATCTGCCTTGCTTGGCTGTGTCCAAAATTAGGTCATTGCCTGTTTGCAACATAGAGGGGGAAATGGCATCTCTGAGATGACATTAAGTTGCAGATATAACTGTTTTGTTGTGGTAGTATGGCTAATGCTTAGGTCCCTTTTTACTCATCTGACAAGTGCAGTTATGATTAAATTACTCATATTACTCTGCAGATTACAGGGAGAGAAGTTGTACTTTGCACTTAGTTGTAGAGCATTTGAGGAAGCAACTACAAAGTACTCTTTTCATCAGACAGTCATGCTTTAGCTTCCTCTGTAGGTTACCAGCAAGATTAGTAGTCAGTCTGACAGCTTCTGAGGTGGCTGCAAAGAGAAACTGAAATATATCTTGGCTTGTGAAAGTTAGCATCACAGTGCTTGGCCAAAGGTTATATAGCTTCCCTAAGGTGTAGCTGTCAGTCTGACTATGTTATGTTGACTCTATTTTAAAAAAACGGAAGGTTTTTTGATTTAAAAAAATCCAATGAAACTTCGGCTATTCTTTTGGGGTTTTAAGCCATTTGAAAAGTATGACCATGGTGACAACGGTATTTAGTAGACAATCTTATAATGCAAGAAGACATGCCTGCATTCTAGATGTGTCTATGGCATTCTTGATGTTTTGGCTAGTAGTCAGTATTGATGAAGGCAAAGTAATCCTTGAGCAGGTGAGGAAAACCTAATAGGGAGCCCATTACTCAGATTAGGTATAAGTTGTTCAGAAAGGTCTTGGAACTATAACAGCTCTAAGATAAAATCTGCTTAATATTTCATAGTGATAAAGGAAATGCAGCTTTTTGACTCATAGTGAAATAACCATGGTATAAGTAGAGAACAAAGCATAAAGCTTTTACTGTGACCCTCTGCTCAAAGGGCTAACAGACTGGATTCATGTAGCATAAGAGTCATCCCTATGCAAAGAAGGACATAGTAGGACTAGTTAATATCCATGTAAAACTGACAAGGGTAATGTGTAGTATGATTTATTTTTTTCTTGGTACACTAATAACATAACACTAGTGTTGTTTCCTAAACTTCCTAAAGAGAGGCCAAATAAGTGTGGCAAATAGCTATAAAGGGATGTGCAGCATAAAGCAACAACAGTGAAGCCATCAACATCATCTCTTAGTGTAAGAGTAAGGAGGGACAATTAACTGAAACCAGCAGGTGGTAAAAGTCTAGATAAAAGGAGCTAATTATTCATGCAGTGCATAAGAAAACTGTGAAACACAATCCTGTCCAGTGTTATCATGCTCAGAATTTCACATGGGTCTGAAGAGTGAATAGACAAATTCACAAAGGAAAAATGCACTATGTGCTGCTGGCCTGGGGGACTTTGAGCTCCAACATGGCAGTTCCTGGGGACATGCTTTCGTAGGTGAATGATATATTCTTGTAGTCTTACCTTCTTTTGGCATCTGGTGCTGCTGGAGCGTAGATCCTAGGCTACATAGCCTCTGGTCTATTACAGATCATTTAAGCTTTATGTCCTTATGACTTGGCTGCTAAATAAATATTCTTTGAGGGCTTCCATTTTCCTTTCCTTATGGGACTCTTAAGGTAAAATACATACATACTAGAAAATATTCTCAAGAATGTTCTAGTGACTGAAGCAATCTGGTGTGGAATAATCTTCATCTCTTACTGAAATCGCTCAGTTTGAAAACAGGACAATTTCTGGTTGCCAGCTGGGAATGAGCCTAGCTCATGTGAATTCTCAAACCATGCCCAGGAATTTTCGGAGTTTGCTAGTTGGCATAGGTTAAAATTGTGCCAGAGACCACTTAAGCAATGTATTGCAGTTGCATTCCAGTACCCAGGAGTGTGTCCAGGCACTGTGCAATTTACAGTTTCATCTTGAGTATTGTGTATGTATTCAGTTTGAAGTACTGAACAGACATTTCCTAGCACAGTAGGGCTACTCTGACCACCATAGTTACTGATCTGCTTCTTACAGGCAGAATCTCTTTGCTGATTTTCATCAAAAAGAATGTAAAGGTAATTTGGGTTCCTAAGGTGTCTAAATATTAGAAGTGAAAATCTAAAGCATAGGAGTGATTTGGGGTCATTGGAACCTTATGGTGTTAGCTGCCTGGAAAATCAGCAAAGTTGCTGCCTAGAGCAAGGAAGGAAAGAAACTAAGAGATCCTTTGGAAAAGGATCAATTATAGAATTTATGATTTTTTTTTCCTTAGAAGTAACAGCTACCATTTCTTTTTAGACGATGTCTTCAGCAGTTGTTCAGATATATGCAGCAGATCGCAATGCCATGTGGTCAAAGAAGTGCTGTGGTGTAGCTTGCCTTGTAAAGGACAATCCACAGAGGTCATATTTTATCAGAATATTTGACATCAAGGTAAGCATCTTTTTTCTTTTTCAGAGCCTTTGAGTTTGGTTGTATTCATTCTCCATTTTGAATTCAATCAGTATAGGTTGTAACTATGCATTCATAGAAATTCTCAAGTAAGTGGTTGTGCTTTAAGCAGTGCAGTTGTTATCAATAGGCAATTGCAACTTTTTCAGGTAGTCTAAATTTAAACAATTTCATTTATGTCATCTTTATTGGATGAAATAAATATCAGGTTTTTTACAACTCTCAGAAGCTGTCCTCTACAGATCTGATTAGTCACATTAGTGGAAATTAGTCACTGATACAGATAGCTACCAAAATTCAAGCAGGTGTCACGACTTTGGATGGTTTAAGAAAATAGATGCTGTCTTATGTATGGATGGAAATAATCTTTTTGGTCAGTGTGGTGGTGCATGTGAAAACTGCAGGATAAACAAAAGGTGTGTTCTGACTTTCTGGGGGGTGGGGTGGGTGGCTTTTTCTTTCATTCCCCGTCCACAAAAAATAGAATAATACAAAGATCTTTGTCCTATTGTCATATTTCACTCAAGAGAGTGGGAACTGAGAGACGAAGTGTCCGAGATGCATTTTCATAGCAAAAATGATGCTAAGAAATCTAAATCCTACTGACTGCCAAGACTTTGGAAAGTTTCCCATTATCTCTGCAGCCAGGAAATGGCTCCTTATCTGTCAGCATTCAGTGCTTGAAGTCTCTCAGATTGGTTCAGGATTGCCAGCTGGCACTTGAATTTGACTTAGTGATTTGGTCACTTGATCGTTAAGACTCAATCAGAAACCTCTTCCTTGAGTGCTGAACTACAATGCCATTTAAATGCATGAAACTTCTTAAAAAGATGAAGTTTTTGTTCTCTTTAATTAACTGTTTTCAAGTGAAGCCTGAGATTCAAACAGGAGACTGGAAGCCTCCTTTATTGCAGTTGCTGTTTTGTCACTGTATTCCTGTGACTGGTCTCTACTGCTGCTCTCAGTATCACTGTTGCAGGGTTGTAGAACTTGAAAGAAGTTTTTGAAAACATCCAGGAATTTGAACAGAACACAGTGATACAATGGAATAGGCTTTTCACAGTTCTGCCACAAGCTCTGGTGTACTTGGGTTTTGACTGAGCTTATCTATTGGGTTAATAACATGACAGATGTTTAACACTATGCTGTGTCCAATTCTTAATAGGTTCTATTGTAAAAGAAGTTAAACTCTGCAATTTCATCAGAAGTTTTATAGTCTACTTTTTTGTTTGTTTTCTTCTTTCCAGGATGGGAAACTATTGTGGGAGCAGGAGCTGTACAATAACTTTGTATATAATAGTCCTAGAGGATATTTTCATACCTTTGCTGGAGATGTGAGTCTCAATACATATATGTCTTTGAATACCTATTTTAAAATACCTTTGGTTTGAACAGTATCTTCTTTTAATGTAACTGAGGTTATTAATTAATTCTATGAGTTATTCATAAAAGCTTATTAAAGGAATTTTTATTGTATCTCAAGCAAATTTAATATATAGTACAGAAGCATAAAATGTGGTTTTTTGTTTTCAACTTTCTTTAATGACATTACATTTTGACTTGCAGATGATATTTATGACATTTCATGTATTCTTAAAGCACAAATTTTTTGCTTTTTCCTCCCCTCTTTGATTTGAAGTTATGAGATTCTGCTCCTATCTGTTAGCTGTGCTCTTCAGAAACTTGATTAGTAGACAGACATTCCTAAGATACAGTGTTTCACTAAGACTTGGTCCCAAATTTGTGGTGATTTTTTCTTGTTATGCCTTTAGGAAGGTGTAAGACAATATTTAAGAAAGCCTTTAAAACATTTTCTTAGTCATGGGGGGAAAATATTAATGTTTTTCAGACATGTCAAGTTGGTCTTAATTTTGCTAATGAAGAAGAAGCTAAACTATTCCGCAAAACAGTAACAGATTTACTTGGACGACGGCAGAGAAAATCTGGTAAATATTTAAATTCATCTTAAATTTAGGCTTGTTTATGTTGTTTTGGGGGGGAGGCAGGAAGCTACTGCTGTGTCTGAAAGTCACTGGAGGCACTACTGCCATATTTATATTTTGAAGTAATTGTGTAATTAAGCTATCTTCTTTCTCTATTGTGCAAAAATTAATTACTTTTCTGAAACAACTCACCTTGGTGTTCTGTTCTATAAGTCTCTGTGTAAGCTGAGACCCCAAGGTTGTGATTTGAAAATACAGATTGGGGGAAACAAAAATTGTAAGCTGACATTGGGAAAACTAGAAATCTTTCTCTAAGTTGTTTTCATATTTGAATAAACCCTCTTTTAGCCCTGGGCTGTTTATAACGGATTTGGTAAATTCAGCCCAAATGGGTTGTAACAAAAATTTTACCATCTGGTATCTTCATTAGTTCATGAATTTTTGGCATTGATCCAGCAGTTAGTAGAGAAATATCTTTTATTCAGAACTAGTGATCTTGGCACAGGCCAAGAACAGGAGACATAATGTGCCTGTACCGTCCTTGGGAGCGCAGGACAGTCAGTGAAGCACAGCATGCTTTTTGCCAGCTGCAAGATGCCTTGGGAACGTGGTTAGTGCTTTAAAGGCACCTCAGGCTTCCTACAGATCTTGTCTTGGTCATTTTCCAGGGAGCCCATAAACAACTTTCCTGTCTTGACAGCCATATGTCCATGAAGGATAAAGGGATACAAAATACAGGCTTGGAACAAGTGTGTTCAGGCTTGCTGTAAGATGTAGTGTGGACTTGTGTGTGAGCTGTGGGACGCATTTTTGTAATCCGTTCTGGAATCGCACTGGCCATGCAGTGTAGACTACTGTAGAAGGAGGAAGCCTTCATCCTGGGGAGCTGCCCTTGCAAGTGCTCTTGTGAATGTGCATTATCTGTATGTATTCACTTGGATTTCACTAGGGCATGGTGACTCAGGAGCAGAGCACTTGTTCCAGGAGCTTAAATGACTTCTTTAAGATTCCCTCAGCTCAGAATAAGTTCACAAGCTTTCATTAAGAAGTGGCAATTATAAAGTTTTTCATACTCGCATTGCAAAAGTAATTTTGCATCTACTGTTCCTGAAGTTTTACTCTATTGTGTGTCTGAAACACAATGCTACAATGCACAGACATGACGTGGGAAGACGTTTGCATTATTGACCATAGCAAACTTTGTTTGAAAATAGTGATTCAGTCAAACCTGTTCACAGAATTTTTCTTCCACATAATGATATTTTTTTCACAGGACCGGATTAAGTTTTTCTTGCTTACTCTCTGAACTAATATCTTGGTTTGTATGCTAAAGCTCATGTTACTTTGTATATTGTTTTAACAAACAAGTCCACCTCCCCAAACATTTGCCAGTTCAAGGCCACTTTTATTTAAAAAAGAAAATGAAATGAAACTCAAAAAATACTCCTCAAAACAAAACACTTCAGGTTTTTCCTTGTTAAGAGCTGCAAACCAAGAATTTAAAACAGTTATGAGATTACTTAGTCAAGCCACCAGATGGAGTTCTGTATTTGTCCTTGTGACTATTTAATTGTGCTTCTAAAATAACAGGCTTTGCACTAGTCAAATCAAAAGCTGATTTGCTGTTAGTGTTTGTGCTTTTATTTATTTATAAATGCTTATATGAAACATACAGTAATTTACATATAAATTTTTATAGATATACAAATGATACCAGAGTTGTATATCATATATAATATTAATACATCTTAATTTCTCAATTACAGAGGTAATAGTCTGATAATTTTGATACTTTTCTGTTTTAATGGGATTTTTACTTTCAAACCTCCTAAACTATGTTCAGTTTCATAGCAGTGCCACTTGAGATGCATTAAACTCAACTAAGTGCTCCATGTGATCATTTAGCTGCCTTTTATGACATTCAGGGCTTGTTAGACTTCTCCAAGAGTCTTAAGGGAAACTTATGTTGTTGAAAGGTAGCAGTAACAGCAGTTCTGGTGCACAGTGCTATGGCTTGGTGATGAGGTTAGTACACAAAATACTGTCTGACAGCTAAGAGAAGACACAACAGTGTTCTGCTCTTCCTCACTCAGCATGAAATGCACTCCAGTATACAGACAACCCCTGAGTAAGTGCTGAATTAAGTAACCCCTGAACTAAGGAGTTCCAGAGAGGTGAAAGTTTGGCTCCAGAGAGAGAATGTACAAAACCTTGCAGATGTACAAAATATCAAGTAGAGAATAGAATGAGGGACAAAGGTAGAGAAAGAATTCTTGATCTGTTGTCCTAATCTTTATAATAGTGCGGGGTGACATCTAACTAAACTCTGGTTTGGGTTGGCCTTTTCATTTTGGGGTTTTTGGTTTTGTTTTTTTTTTTTTCAGTCAATTAAATTCTTAACTTTAGATTAAAAAGAAATTGCTATAATTCATTAATGTGTCTGTAGATTTACTTAAATAATCTCTCCATTTACTTCTTAAACCAATCCCAAGTAGTTCCCCCAGTAAACAGGGTGAACACAGCGTGTCTCTTCTCGGTGCTTGTCACTGCAGTACACTCTCACTTCGGGTGTTGCACATAGGTACCATTAATTTTTATTTTTACTATCTCGCCTCAGAAATGTTACTGTGTGTACACACATACCTTCTCCACATGCTGAGCACTATCCCTAAAAGGGAAACAAGACACTTGTTCTTAACTGCAAGTAGTTCTTTCTGAAGTAGGAGGCTTCTTCACTAGCTTTTCTGTTCTGCTTGTAGCTCATGGGTGGGAGCTCTGTTAACCTTCCATGAAACTGCTTTTTTCCTTCACAAGCTTTTACACTCCTGAGTACCTTCATAATGGACTTCATAAGTTTCAAGGTAGATACTTCATATGGAGAGAGATTTTTTAATTTGTTTTGATTTTTTTCTTTCATCTTTGGTCACAGCTTTTGTTTTTGCTGCCTGGGTAATAAGGGCATCTCTAACCTGCTCAGTTTGCATTGGATTCAAGTCTTGGCAGAGATTATTCTCATTTCCAGGAATGCTCATTGAAGGGAGCTGTGGTTTTTGTATATAGACAGCTGCTGATAGTCATCTGTTTTAGATCAGTAGCCATGTTCATCTTCAAAAACCAGAAAATCTGCCACTCTCATCAGGTCATCTGCGCTTCAGGAACAAAAGTTCATACTTTCTTGTCAGCAGTGGTAACCACAAAAAAACAGAGCTACTCTCTTTGGGCCACAAGTTAATCTAGCCAATAAAAATCTAAAAATCAACTGTCTATGGAAGGCTTGTTCATCAAAAGTTGATTCTCAATGGGTTTTGGTCACCTTCCCATGAAGGTTTGATCATCTTGACAGATTCCTTTATTCCTACCTGAAGATCAGCAGACTCACATGAGGCTGACTTGCCTTGCATGCTTAGGATTGTCTATTTTTGGGGTTTTAAGTATTCCTAGGACAAGGTCAGCACCATCTGTGGAGGCACCCTCTCCCTTCTTATGTTTGTGAGTCTGGAAAAGTATAAGAAGTTAACAGTTTTTCTGGGGCTTGCTGGAAAGTAAAGTGCCTGTTACAGATTCTTGTTATACAGCTCTTAGGAGCCCCTGATAGACTACAGATACTTTGAATCCTTACAGACCTGTGACTTTTGTTGTAGTGAGATGATAAACTGCTTGTCTTTATGGGTGCTGCTAAATCCAAATGTCCTGAGTGTGTGTATAGATACACAAATAGCGTAAATATGTACTTGGGGTGGATAGGAATTAATAGTAAGTGAGGGAAATCTCCTTTAAAGGGGAACTTACTATTATGGACTGAGAATATTGAGGTGTAAAAACTACATTTTAAATCATCAAGCCAGGTTCTTTATAGTCTGTGAAACACTGTGGTGCTGAGAGTAGAATATCATATTAGTATCAAGGAGATTTTAGTTCTTTCCATATTGTTCAGCTACCTGTTGGATAACATAGGTGAAGTGTCTTACCCCTGTGAGCCCTATTTCTTAGGCATAAAGCAAAAATTAATTAAATTTTAAGTTCTGTGAGAAAACAATACTCTATAAAAGTGCTGATTACATTTCAGATAAAAATAATAGAACAGTTTCATTCAGTAGGCATCAGAAAGCATAATGCTTCAAAAATCTTACTTTGATAGGTTGCATTTAAAGCAGATACTTCTTGAATATTTCACTCTACTTCATAGTTGAAATGCCTGAAACCAAGTCAGTAGCTATTGCCTTATGCTCCTGCTCAGTTCGTACACTTGAAATCAGTGCTTATTATCTAAGATTGGGGGTTTTTGTTCTTTAATACTTTTTTTTCAACTGCACAAGTAGTCTTTAAGGATATTAATAGATTCCTAAGTTTGAGATCATGGTCATTGAAAGCATCACTAGACACTAAAATTTAGAATTAATTTTTCCTGTGATACCTATGATTAAATGGCTCTTTTTCTTTTTCAACAGAAAAAAGACGAGACCCACCAAATGGTAAGCTTTTTACATGAATCACTGCATTTTATTTTTTCCTTATGCTGTCATTTACTGTTTAGGTATAGCTTTGTTTCAGATTCGTTCAGGATAGTCATGCAGTGGCAAAGCAGTAAACTGAAGTTACAATATTCTTTCTGTTCTTTGGTATTTGTCTAGTTGTGGCTTGAAAGCATTGTGGCTTAGCTAGCATTTGTAAAAAATGTTTCTGGAGGAGCATGTTTTGTTGCAAGTAGGAGAGAGAGCCCTTCAGCTTAAACTGAGAAGCAAACTTTGTACCTTGCATTTGCTGCTTGATCTTCAGAATATGCATGTGTAGGATCATGGTACAAAGTTAGTTGATTTGTCTTAATGGCAGGCATAATAATGATGGATTTAATAGAATATAATATTTCAATTTCAGCATATCTGGTTAATCATGTAGCATAGTTTTTGGGCTTATGTCATATGTTCATCAATATTAAACTCCTTTTGAATGAAGAATTATCTGAATCTGCTGCCTCTCAGGAACATGTCTCACTAGCATGAAGATACAGGTTCCTCAGGAGATCCACTTATTAAATTGATGGAAGGAATCGACCCATCAGTTTGATACAGAACTTTTATACCGTCCATTCTAAAATAATGAAAAAGGCACGTCAATGAATATCAAGTTTGGTGGTTTTGATTTCTGAATTCACACTGAAGTTAAAAAGGGATTTCTCCTGTCATATTTCTGTCGATGATCCAGATCATAGGCCATAGCATTTATCTGTGAGTTTGCTGCTTGAGCAAGGGTAGAGTCAACTGATCCTCTGAAATCTACTTCTGGTTTGAGGTGGTAGCCTTAAAATTTGTTCTAACCAAGTCATTCAAGCATTTCTCTGTAGGTCACCAAAATAGGTAATTCATAACTAATTCTGAATTATGGGAAATAATGATTCCTTTTACATACCCAGATAAAACCTCCCTCATGTGGAATACGTCTCGAAAAATTGCTTTTTCTTTTTTCATAAACTTGAAGTTTTGAGGAGATTCAGGCAATCATTAGTTTAGGCCAGGCATTTTTAGTGTAGACTAAATTTTGACTGGGCTGTTAAGTTTTGAAACATTCATAGTAATACCACCTGTGGTGGTCTTGCCAGATTTTCTGAGCTTTCAGAAGGTTTTAACTGCTCTGCTTACCTAAACAGCACATCCCTGATAGCAATGTCTGCAGAGCAGATGGCAATTACAGCAGCAGTGATCATGTAGTAACACCACCCACAAAAAAAATAGCCTTTGTCTCTGTTATAACACAAGCAATTTCTTGGTCTAGTTTGCTATTCTTGAATAGAATAAGATTTAAGAAAACTAAGCCTGCAAAAACTTTTGAGCTTAAAATACACTCCATAACTCATGCTGTGAAACCTTGGGAACAATATTTTTCTGAGAAAATTATGTCATACTAAACTTGCAGTCATTGTCCCTATGCTGAATTTATCCTGAGTTTCCTGTGGAAGACATAGGGTTTATGCTCAATGTTTCAGATTTATAATCACTTCAAATCTGTTTTTTAATAAACTGTTTCCCTGGGACACCCACATACTCTTTCAAAACCTGTCAAAACCTTTTATTTTTCTGATTTTATCAAATTCCGTAATGCTTGGCTTCTCTGCTGGTGAAAAGTTGTGTGGCCATGTCGTCAGTAGTCACAGATAAAATGTGGTCAGGGCTTGGAGTATAGCCTCAGGTTGTTACACCCTACACAGACTTCACATTTCAGTATTTGAAATTAAGACTAGAGCAGATACTATAAGCATGTAACTGGAAGAAAAAAACTCACACCTGTTGTAGTAACAGCTAGTTTTTATTTTACTCTCTAGCAGTTTCTGTTCAGAAATTCTGCTGGGGAGAAAAGATGAAACACCTGCTTTTATGTGCTGTGCTGGGTATTAATGCATTATTAGCTCTAAAACTGAAAAACAAGAACAGTCACATTTCTGTATTCACATGACCCATGGTTGAAATACTGTGAGGAATTTTGTTTTACTGGGGCTTGTTAGTCTGGATTTTCTGCATACATTGAAGCTGCATGGAAAAAGCACTTGGTCTTTTGTATGACGTTTTCAATGATAGGGATTTAAGATTTTTTTTTTTGTAGAATTGCAGGATTAAACTCAGATTGGCATTAACAGTTATATAAAATGTATTAGTCTGTAATTTCCTGGGATTTGTGTTCTGCTCACTTGTAATATCTACGTCTCTTTATGCAAATAAAGAAGAGTTATTATGGTTGAACTGACCTCGTAGTGAAGCACTGGATGAAATGAGGATTTGTCAGAGTATTAGGTTTTGAGGGAATTTTGAGGAACCATGTGGCCGACTTTTGTTTCAGCTGTTAACTAGAACAGTTTGCATTTCGTGTAGGGCTGTCTGTAGTCTGGGACAGATACCTAGAGAGGCTCTAAATAAAATACAGACTATAATTAATATTTCAAAATGTTCTGTACAACTTTTTCTGGAGCCCCTTCTGAAGATGTCACAGATATTGATAACAGTGGATGCTTAAGGCCACTGTACTGTCAGGTACTTCCTCATGATGAGCTCTATATGCCTCTCTCATCCTCGTTTATTGAGCTGTCTACACCTGCTGGGGAAGGTGCATGTGTAATGATGGGAAAAATTTTACTGGATATAAATATGGCAGTTCTAGAAGAGTACAATTCTTTCCAAGGTTCTTTTATCCCTCGTGGACATCCAAGGTCTAAACCAGACGGTAAGAAAAATTTTCATCTTTAATTTTAGTGTGACCTCTTGTATGAACATTATTGTCAAGGAATCAGGCTATCAGTCCTTGATTTTAGCTCAGCTAAAATAAAACTGAGTAAAACTTCCCTTTGCAAATTGCTGCTGCTTTACATACAACTGACCGTGTTTGATTAGTTCAGGATTTTATATACAGAAAGATGCATTTCAAAGACTGCTAGAAATTAAGATAAGAATATCACCAACTTACTAACAGAGGTACCTGTTTCTTTTTTGAATATCAGTACAGCTATTGAAACTGTAAATACCAATATAATAGGTGAAAATGGGCAGAATATAACAAAAAATGTAATAGGTGATTAAAGTGAAGATTAACTCCCAGTGTTTTTTGTTTTGTACCAAGGAAATTAGGACTGTAATTTTCAATTCATTCTGAAGATTTTACTGAACTTATTGTTAGGTTTAGAGTTGATAATATTTGATGATTAGTCAATGCAGTGTTAATTTTAAGTGAAACTCTAACAATGCAAATTGTTTTGTGTAGTCTTATGTGTTTTGGTATTCTCAAAGGACAGTTTTCTAGATCAAAACATTTCTAGATAAAAGCATTTCTGCTTAGCAGAAAACATTTTAGGATTTTTTTCATGCAGTTTCAATGCAGTTTTTAATCTTATCCTTTAAGACTCCTACAGTAGTGTTGGAGTTGTTATATGTTTCAGATGACTTTTGTCTAGCCCAGTGTAATGTTTCTGTTTTTGTTTTTTGTCCTGGCCAGTACTAGGTGCCTCCCACTGAGATGTTTAAATGCAAGTGTCAGCTATGTTATCTGTTATGTTGTCTACTTGTCCTTTCTGATTTTTATATTGGACTGTGAACATAAGGCCTGTTGGTTCTTTCTGAATGTAGTTGTGAAAAAATAGTGTCGAAACAAGGTTTGAATTTATCCAAGTCTAATTATACTTTTTTATTGTATGCCCAGTAAGACTGTGTCTTACTTCAGTTGATTTGTTAACTGCTAGGTCCTAACTCACTGGGAAGTAGGGAAAGTTTTCAAACTATTTCTGGCCAAACTGGTTTTAAATGACGTGCTTAATCTCATTCTTCCAAAACTGAAATTACTTACCCTTTTTGCAGGTTTCTTTAAAAATAGGCCTGTCTGTGTATATGTATATATACATATGTATGTATATGATAAATGCATAAATTGCCTCTTAATATTTAAGTAATGCTATCACTTGTTTATGTCAAGGGTTATCTTCTGTCAAAGCTAAAAAACATGAGTGGAACATGAACTAGGTATGTTTGTTCGCTAGTATTACACAAGTAACATAATATTAAAATGCTTAAATTGGCAGGAGTATAATTCAGATGCATTTTAAATAACTAGGATAATTCAGAATTGTTTATAATTAAGAAAAAAGTTTGAGAAGATAAATGGAACACAAAATTACAGATTGTGTTTCTAGAGCTCTTTTTACTGTCTATGCAGGCTGTTTCTTTTCTGGGACTTAACTGTTTTGTAAACCTGTCAAGAGTAAGACATAAGAAATCCTGAACAGTTCCACAGATATTGTCCTATATTTGAAGACAGTATTGTGTCCAGAGCAGCCTTCTGAAGCTGTTGTGATGTTCAGGTTATATGTGTGATGGCAGGAAGCATTCCCACTTGGGGTTTATTAAATGAAGGATCCATTTCCTGAAAGATCAGTTTAGTGTGCTGCCCAGGAAACGGCCTGCCGGCTCTTTGGGTCTAACTGTTTATGAAAGTCATATCTTTGATCTTATCTAGGATTATGGCTATGTTCTATCTTAATGTGTCTCATCATTCCATGTGTTCTGTGCATGTGGCAAAAAACCAGTTGTAGTTCAGAAAATACTCCTGTAGCTCTGCTCTAGCAACGTCTTTTTTTATCAAATATCTTCGTTTATGCATCTGACATCCAGAACCCATCTGGATGTATGTGGCATGTAGAGCTACAGCTAGAGTACAAGTATTCTACAGGTCAAAAACAACTCCCAAAGTTTGTGGATTGAATGTGGCATTGGTTAAACACAGTAGTAAAAATCCTGTACTTTACTTTCACAGGCCCAAATCTACCAATGGCAACTGTTGATATCAAAAACCCAGAAATTACAACTAACAGATTTTATACTCCACAAGTCAACAATATTTCATATACCAAAGAAAAGAAGAAAGGAAAAACTAAAAAGAGAAGATTGACAAAGGCAGATATTGGAACTCCATCTAATTTCCAGTGAGTGTGTTCTTGAGTTTGGTTTTGGATGAGTGGGAGTTTTGTTTTTTGGGGTGGTTGGGGGGAGATGTTGGTATTTTGCTTTTCTGATTTTTTTTTGGTGTTGGTTACACTTGAAAATGGCCAACTCTTAAATCTGTGTAACCTGAACTAAGTAAATCTTAGCTGGAATGCTGTGGGGTTTAAAAGGTTAGCTTGTACACAGATGAGGATTTTCCTGCAGCTGTAAACAAAAAGTAACTTGCTATCCAAAATCAGCTTAGAAGATACTTCAGCTGCATAGAGGGGCCTTATTGAAGTTGTCAGCTCAGTGAAGACTCATATTCAGCCTCAATACAATTCAACTCTTTAACACTGTGATTCCTACACCTGTGCATATCAACCTGTGCATTGTCATCTGAAATACACATTTGGGTCCTGACTTGTAACTGCAGAAATTACTCACCATAATTTCATCTTTGGCTTTCTGTTTACAAACTTTTTCTGTTGTGTAGGCTAGGAACTGTATCTTGTGATGAAATACAGCATGCATCCTTCAGAAATTTTTCCTATTGTCCTTTTTTAGGTATCTTTAATCTTTTGGAGTAGTTACAATGCTTTAAGTGAAGCTTTAAGCTTCACTTTCATTAAACTTGGTTTTGGTCACTTTACTCAATTAACTATTGCTTTCCTGAACATTAATTGATGTAATAATCTTCTGCCTTATAAAATAAATGTTCTTTATTTACTGAAGCAAGAGAAACTTAGAGCTTGAGTTAGTACCAGGAGAGATGAGTTTCTGTGAAGCATGAGAAAACCAGTGTGATGTTTACATGCCAAGTGAATGTCTTATTCTTTTGAACTGCTGTGTTGCATCATTATACTGATGTGTTCTCCCAGAATAAAATTCCATTAAAGTAATGTTGGCATTACTACTTACAGTAACATTACTGCATAGTGTTTTGGGACAGTGTTCTGTGGAATGGGATAGTGGATGGAGCATGAAAGAGGTGGGGTAAAACACTTCCTAAACAGGAAAGTGACTCTAAACAGACTCTCCTTAGAAAATTCAGGCATCAACCTTGTTCTTACTGAGCTGAGTATCAGTGAAGTGCTGCATCTGTTAGTATCACTTGAAGGGAAAATACAGAAAAGAAGGAAGAGGGAAACAAAAATGAGGAGTGCTTGGTAGCTGGTCACTGTTGTGACTGTACTGATGCAGACTTGAGCATATATGGACAAAATTTGCATTACCCTGTCAGACCTCTGTTTGGAATTTGTGGAAGGGGTTCTGCAGCAGCATAGATATAAAATTACTTGGAGTAATTTTCATGATCTTTGAAAGATGTGAATGAGAAAGGGGTAATAGGAGAACACACAGTGGTGACAGAGAGGAAGAGGTTTTCCAGCTGCATGGCACTGAAAAATTTGGCAATGGATCAAGGTCCAGTTGCTATGTAAAGGCTAAACTTCTCCTTCATCTCTGTGCAGTCCTTCCATCATTATCTGTATGCACCACAGGGTGGTGGCATGAAGCCTTCATGTTTTGCCACAGATTGTAACCTAAGGAGAGAAATTCTCCACTTGGTCTTCTGGACATGAGACAAAAAGTGAAAGACATTTTACTATTCCATTCTCAAGTGAGGCACTGAGGAATAAGAATTGCTTAGAAGCTGGTAGTCATCTCTGGTTATCTTGATGTCCTCTTATTTTAGTTAACAAGATCCTTTTTATGCTGATTAAATGGACTTTTTCTGCTTTTTTAGACACATTGGACATGTTGGTTGGGATCCAAACACAGGTTTTGATGTAAGTAATTTAATAAGTTGCTGAAGACAGTGATTTAAACTTTAGAGACTTTTTGCATTAAAGATTTGCATTAAAGAACAAGTTAACTGTACAGTCACATAGGTATAAATTGGGATTTTATGATGTGATGTAAACAGAGAGATGTTGGACTAGAAGGGAATAGGCAGGGAGACCAAGGGGGGAGAAGATTCAAAACCTTCAGTTTTTCATGCAGGGTACTTACCCCTCCTAAAGTAGTACTTTCTCAGAGACATGTACGTCACCTCGCTGTTCCTTTTAACTGTATGATTTGTGATTACTTTTTTCCCCCTAATACAAATGATATTTTAAAAATACCTCCACATTCCAAGCTACTTAAAATTAACGTATCTGACTTGCAGGTGAACAACTTAGACCCAGAACTGAAAAATCTGTTTGATCTGTGTGGAATTTCAGAGGCTCAACTAAAAGACAAAGAAACATCAAAGGTCATATATGATTTCATTGAAAAAACAGGAGGTGTGGAAGCTGTTAAAAATGAACTGCGCAGACAAGGTGGGATTTCTTTTATTTCCATGTAAAAATTAAGAGGGTATTTTTTGCCTTAAGGATTAGAGTAGAAACTGTTGATGGTGGGCAGTTTCTGATTCTCTTCTCTGGGCTTCATGTCACTGCAGTTGCACTGGATCATGTTTCCATACACCATATGCTATGTAAAAACATTGAGGCATGACCCGTGAGAGTACTTGTCCCTGAGGAACAAGGATATTGATGCCAATTAAGTAATTTCCAGTAGCACTTAATCTGAATGCAAAGCTACGTAGTGTGATACATCTTTTTCAGACTGTGTATGTTAAATACTTATTTATAATCTCAATCTTATAAATAAATTAAAATGTTGGAAGCCATAATGCCATTGCCAGCTGTAGTGGTAGTAGATGGCTGGCAGGTATGTGTGCTGCCCCTTTACCCTGGCAGCTCTACTCTGTAGAGAGCCTGGCAACAGCTACAGACCTGCAATTTTTATATTTTTTAAAGTTATTTCTTTTCTACTTTGAAATTCAAAATACTAGTTTTGGGCATGCTTCTGCTAGAAAAACAAGCTGCTGCCTGCCTAACCTTTAAATGTGACCTCAGCTGATGCATTATCTAGTGGAAGATAGCAAGTCAGTTTAAAATTACACTGCCAGTGTCAAACTTCTGAAAATTTGCTTAGAGCTCTTCTCAAGAGAAAAAATTATCTACAGTGAAATTATAGCAGTTTGCAAGCAGTGAGTAAATTCAGTGACTGAAGAGATACAGAATCAGGGTACAATGACTTGTTACATTTATTCCTTAGGTCCCCCACGGTGGAGCGGTATGTACTTGAGCTGACATCTAAGCTTCAAAGTATTCATGCTGTTGTGTGATTTCTTTCCTAGATGGTATCTTAGTCTGCACCTGTTTGACTGCAATACTAAAAATTATGTTCGAACTTCTTAGTTAAATTGTAAACAAAACTCCCAATTACGAATTTTTTTCTCAGTAAGAAATTTGTCAGCTTCTTTATAGAACCTTAACTCTCTTCCAATGTTTACAGGGTTGTTGATCTCAGATTGCTAACTTTAAAACTAGATTGAGGAGACTTGCTTTGGAGTCTTATGACTAGCTTAAAATATTTTTTTAAATGCCTACTTTTCTATTCTGTAGGTGTTAACTTCACATTATGGCCATTTGCATGTATGCAATTAAAAGAAAAACTGCCTCATCTATAATATGCATGATGATAATCTACCTCTGTGCTTTTTAAATATTTTTATTAAAATATTCCAGTATTTCAATGCGTTTATCCATAGTTGTGTTATTGAGTGCTGTTTGAAGTGTTCTTTCTCAACTGAAAAACATTTTTCTATGTTTATTGCAAGAATTTCTGTGCTTACATATTCACCCTGCTAGGATGCTGACTTAAGAGTTGTAGATAAGCCATTCTGCAGAGGTGGAAATTATTTTCCTGTTTCCCTGCAGTTTCTCTAGTTTTGGTACTGGTGGTTATTTTTTTGGTGACAGTATCATCTGTAGACAATTATACAAACTTTATTGCTAATAGCAGTGTACAGATTAATGTGTTTTTCTTAAAAAAAAACTAAAATTATTTTCTTGCTTTGCTTGTACCATCTGCTTGAGGGGGAGGAGAGAGGATGAGTTAATGGCGCTCTCTCCTTGCTGCTCCTCCCTCAATTCACTACAGCTGAGTGCAGACAGGCAGAATGCTGTTTCCACGAATTGGATGTGGCATCTCTCTCTAGTTATAATGGGAATAAAGCATTTCCCCACAGGAAAACTTAAACCTCGTGTTTGAAATTTAGGGAGAGTACAGACACCGGAGCCATGACCGCTCTGAGTATCTCCTCAGGATTGCAAGAGCTTCTGGCGTGCTTGGCGGGTTGTTGCGCTTGGTAATAGCGCCCTCCAGTGGCCATAAACGGAACTACAGCCGTATCAGCCTGAAAGGGCCGTTGTAAAATCAAGAATGTTGGCAGTATGTCTCTTGGAAAATACATGGCATTTCAAAGGCACTTCTCTCTGTGTTGTTCTTGTGAAGGGTTAGGAAAAAAAACAGCAGCTCATGGAACTTAAGAACATAATAATACATGCTTTTAAGAGTAGTATTTTTTTCTAAAGATGAGGAGGGAAGGAGACATTGAGGTATTAGTGACCTCTGCTTCCCCAAAATCCCATTTTTATGGATGTTCCCTTCTCTATGCCAGTGCAGCCAGCCTGCTTTCTTTTCAAGTAACATGAAGGGGCTAATAGAAGGGGTAAAGAAGTATCTTCTAGAGTGTAATACCCTTTTTGTTATAAAGTAATGTGAAATCACACATTATTTTTCTATAGTTATATGATGGCACCTGGATTATTAAGTAGTTACGTGTAGCAACCACACAACCTAAAGTACCGTGAGCCATTAGATGCTTAATGGAAAAGGAAATGAAACAGTGCTATTTAAAATACCATTAGCAAAGCAAGTGCATTTCAAGGCCACTTCACAGAGAAATGATCTTGTGTGTAGCCCTAAAGTTGTTTCCTTTTGAGAGCCCCTGTCATAAAGATAATGTTGGAAGTAATTTTCAGTAAAATAGACTAAGAGTCAGTTTATGCTGCATTATAATGCATTAGTGGGGGGGGGAGGGCTGTTACTAGAAGATACTGCTTCAAAAAAGGCTTGCTTCTGGAATTAGCTAATAAAATAATGGCTAGATTAGAAAGTGGAAATCCTGTATTTCGCTTTAAGTGTATTTTCTGAAAAGTTTTTCTCTTTTTTGTCCTAGCTCAACAAAATTTTACAGGATTCTTCTGAGTTTTACTCAGTCATTCAATGTCTTGCACCTGTTTCCTGCAGTGGTTGACTCTTTTACAAAATACACAACTGACATATGCTATGTTTAGCTTGGTTTGCCCTATAGGCATAGCTCATATTCAGCTGTATCCATTTTAATCCAGAATTGGTAAAATTTGAACAGGCACAGAGATCCTTGCAAAAGGCAAGGCCCAGCCTGTGTTCTTTTTCTGCTGGTCTCTGAAAGACTTACTGGTATTGAGTAGCAGGTAATTCAAAGTTGTTTTGTTTCATTTCAGCTCCACCTCCACCACCACCGTGCAGAGGAGGACCCCCTCCACCTCCACCTCCCCCTCCCCATAGCTCGGGCCCTCCTCCTCCCCCTGCTAGGGGCCGGGGGGCACCTCCTCCACCTCCTTCCAGAGCTCCCACAGCAGCACCTCCACCCCCACCTCCATCTAGACCCGGTTCAGCAGTGCCCCCGCCTCCTCCCAACCGGATGCATCCTCCACCACCACCAGTGCATTCCTCATCTGCACCATCCGGCCCCCCTCCGCCCCCACCGCCACCGGCAAGTGGGTCAGCTGTTCCTCCACCCCCTCCACCTCCTCCGCCCCCTCCTGGTCCTCCTCCACCACCAGGCCTTCCTTCAGAGGTTGATCACCAGCTTCCAGTTCCTGCTGGAAACAAAGCAGCGCTCTTGGATCAAATCAGAGAAGGAGCTCAGTTAAAGAAGGTAGAACAGAACAGTCGGCCAGTGTCCTGCTCAGGAAGAGATGCACTGCTAGACCAGATACGACAGGGTATACAGTTGAAATCTGTGAGTATAAGCTGCTTCTCATCCAGGTCCCCTTGGGACTTGCAAATGCAGCGTGAACAGTAAAATGTGGTTCTGCTTTGGGGGCTGGATTATAAGTTTTTGAGTTCCTGATGCAATGACTAAACAGTAGTACTAAGAAAATGCAAAGAACACACATTTGCTACAGATGAGTTTTGGAGCATGAAATTACCCTTTCAAACTCATTTCTCAGTTCTGAGTAAAATCCGTAAATCCTACAATGATGATGCCTTAGTATCATGGCTGTACAGAACTTTTGCAAGGGTTATGAAAGATTGGTGCTTTCCTGACTATTCAGTAAAATCATATAAACTGTAGGGGATGAATTTGGAGTAATGGTAGTGAAAGGCAAACACTGGATTTATTCGTTTGTTTTTATTTTAATCTTAAAATGGTCCCATGTTCTGCAAGTATTGAGGCTTGTAAGAAGGTGGCTGCCTGTGTTTCAGCAAGTGCTGCCCATAAGAGATGCCATAGTTGTCCCTACTGCAGCACAGGCTATTACTGTTTCTTAGTGATGCCACTGATTATCTTAAAAATCATCTTTTAAAAACTACTTTGCCTGTTGGTACTTATTTTTGTCACTCTTCTGCAATCGAGGTGTCTGCTGTAAAAAGTGTAAGGGTGTGTTCATATTTATTTGCCATTAGAGTTAGGCATTATCAGAGTTAATTACTTCAGAAGGGATTATCAGCCCAAAGCAGTCTCAGTTTACAAACCCAAACAATGAAAAATATTTTGTGGTATATACCAAAGATAAAATAAATAATGATTATGCAGGCACACAAGTCATACCTGTACAACCATATTAAAAACCTTTATTTTAGATGAGTGATCACTTCATCAGAGCTGAAATATTTAACCTTGGGTATGGCTAACTACAGTTCTGTTATATGGTAAAAAAGTTTACTTCTTCTAATAAAGATTTTGCAGTTTGAGCTAAAGGAGCAAGCTATTCCACACTTTCTTCTGGTGGAAAATAAACTTATTAATTGTACAAGGAAGTTTATCTCAAAATACAGAGGTTCTGTTCTGCTAATTGCATCTTTCTATTGTAACCTTTTTTCCAAGGTATCTGATGGTCAGGAGAGTGCACCACCTACACCTGCACCCACCTCAGGGATCGTGGGTGCGTTAATGGAAGTTATGCAGAAAAGGAGCAAAGCCATTCATTCTTCAGGTGTGTCTGATGGAATTTTTCTGACCTCAAGGTGTCAGGTTTCAAGAGTTAACACTTCTGTTTATCATGAAAAGCATGGATTCCAGCATATAGTGCAGGGCAGACTGCTCTTGGCAGTGCCCTGGCGATGGGCTGAGTGGTTCCTTCATGCTGCTTTGAATTACTGGGGTCTAGCATTTCTCAACTAAGTTACTAAGCAAGGTTAATATCCTTATAAAAACTTCTTTGTTATTGTTGCAACTGACTTGTTTTTGTTTTAGCTGTCTGATGAAATAAGTGGTCAAAATATTTTGGAAGAAAGTTTTGGATGCTTTCTTTTTGCTGCCACTAAATCTCTTGCCATGATTCAGCTCCTGCGCTGTGGCTCCTGGTGGGCTTTGGCTGCCACCTCCTGGATAAGGAGCAGATACTCAGTGTTACTTGACTATGCTTCTCCATGCTTAAGTGCTGGGGAAAATTAGGGCTGCAAGAGGATTGCATTTCTCAAATACCAGCTTGTAATAAACGTAGTTCAGTAGCTGCAATGCAGCTGTTTGGGTACATCTGTTCTGTTTAGGCTTTCATACATTTCTAGAGCTTGCCTTGATATCTGGAACTGGATATGCATCTGACCAAGTGCAGTATGGCTGTTGAAATGCTGCCCTGTTGTGGCAGTCTGATGGCTCAACCCGGACGCCACAACCTTCCCGGAGAGGGGTCTCACAGGGGACAATTCTTTAGGCGTCTCAGGCTGTCCTTCAGCCACCAGGAAACCTCAGCTAGGATTGTGCAGCTTGTGGCTGCAAGCCATCAGCTCTTAGCAGTGAATTCAGCTCTTAGTGATTCCAGCTCTGCCTTGCAAGGTATCCCCAGGCCAGCACAGGGACAAAGAGACAGGAGTGCCATGTAGCAGTTCCACAGGGATAGCCTTTATTCCAGGAACCCTGCGAAGAAGCCAGAGATGACAGCTCCCTGCTGAACAGGGCAGAAACTGGGGTTTTTATGGGAAAAAGCAGGGGTGATACAAAGCAGGAAAAACCAATGGGTTACAAAGAATCTACATGGGACCCCAAAGCATGCTGGGGACTCACCATGGCCAAGGAGGATTTGTCAGTCCAGGAGGGTTGAGATGATCTTAGCATGGCCCATTCAAGGGACATCTCTCCAAGGGAGAGATTTGTCTGTCTCCACACTGCCCTATGTGGTAATTGCTAATTTTAGTACTTAACATAAATTAAATACCTGAAGGGACCTAAATGCAGTGTTTTTCTGTGGGAAAAAATGTTCTTGTCCAACAAATAAGTAGTTTAATTTTAACAGGCTACATTTTTTAAAGTATGATGCATATTAAAAAAGTGGAAGGCTGAATAAAGTCAACAAGAAGCATTGACTTTGAAGTTGCTGTTCATTGCACAGCTTTGAATATTCCAGTATCCACAGTGGTCTTTAGCTCACCAGACCTTTTTTGAGGGGCAGGTTTTTTGCCTGCTTGTAAAGTAAACAAATTCTAAATTCCCCAAGTAGTAAACTTGGGGAATCAGCTCTTACATTCCAGAAATTAATCTGTTCCTGAAGTTTGACACGCAGTTTGGAGCAAGCTGGCAACTTGAGCATTCTTTAAGAAACAGTAATAAATAGTAACTGGTAAACAAGAACTTGTGATGCTTTTTCTCCAGAAAAAACCACGTTTTTCCTATGTGAGGAAAAGAGTGAGAAACAAAACAAATTAGATTTAACTTCCAGCTAATAACTATCTGAAGTGGATGTCATGTCTAGCAATCTTAAAATAGAGTATTACTAAATGTATTGTCATGACGACCTTGAACTGATCATTCTTTTCTCAGAAAATTGTGATAGAAATCAGTAATACTTTTATCATGTTAATTCTGTGCGTGCAAGTGACTTGCTTTTCCTATCTTACAGATGAAGATGAGGATGAAGACGATGAAGAAGACTTTGAGGATGATGACGAATGGGATGATTGATCATATATTATTATATATATATTTTTTAAGGTGAATGATATACTAAACACTGCTTTCTGTCTATGGATTCTGTAAAATTATCATGTAAATGTTCTACCAATTTGCTGTATATTTTTGTTGCCTTTTGCTTTTTTATTAATCTGTGCAATACCTCATTTAATCTGTAAAGGTTTGTCATAATCCTCTACAAAGCTACTCCCTGTTAATGTGTGCAAGTTTACACCTGGATGATCATGTACATGTGAATACTTTCCATTCCATCAATAAGGGAGTTTAAATGTAATATGTGAGACTGACAAAAACCTTAATGTAATTTAGTTATAATGCAAGAAGGAAAACACTATTTTCATACCCTACTTTTTCTGTATCTAAATTTTCTTATTAAAGCCTAGTATAGCACTATGTTCTTTAAGTGATGCAGCTCTTAGTTTATTTAGCCCCTTGATTTCAAACGAAATGCTATATGAATGTTGAGGCTGGTTTATACTATTGCATTGTTTCAAATACATCAAAACATTGCAGTTCAAATCTTGATAGTATGCTTTACATAACACAAAAGCACTATAGAAATGCACAGCTAGTTGTGAAAATTACCTTGCCCTAACTATAGCACTGACTGCTATTGAACAGCAGTAGTAATTAAATTCTTCAATGGGGGACCTCTACTGAAGTTAAACAGGGTGGCTCTGTGTTGTCATAGTGGTTAAAGGCAACTTTGATGCAGACAAGTTCAACTTTTGGTTGGTTTGTTTTGGTTTGGGGTTTTGGGGAGGGTTTCTGGGGGATTTTTGGGGGGTTGGGTTTTGTTGGTTGNTTTTTTTTTTTTTTTTTTTTTCCCTGCTCTTACTTTCAGAATGAAGATACCTAAATTACTGGGGGCTGTACTGGAGGCTGGCAATCGCTATAGTTTGATCTATTTTGAAAATAATTTTTGGGGGTTTTTAGGCTGAAAGGCTGCATTTAAGGCTTGCTTCAATAGCATTTAATTACTTTTTAAAATTTGTAGGACATTGGTGTACTAATAAACACAAGTGGTATTACTTTGCAGTCTTTGC
This sequence comes from Dicaeum eximium, assembly GCA_013396995.1. Lineage (NCBI taxonomy): Eukaryota > Metazoa > Chordata > Aves > Passeriformes > Dicaeidae > Dicaeum > Dicaeum eximium. The sequence continues at coordinate 833,595 of VWZP01010965.1, read as the reverse complement.
TTTATGGTACACAGCAGATGCTGAAACACCAATCCTACATCCTGTAGGTTGGAAGGTCATTAGCTCAGAGTTGTACACTTTGGATAAGTACTGAACTTTATGGCAGTATTTTGTCTTCATGCGTTGGCTTTAAGACCAAGGGTTGTAATCAAGATCAAGAACCTGATTCACAAGAATAGTATTTGAATAAGTGGACAGAAGATGGGATTTTCATTTCACAGCTTGCACATTTATATACATTGTATTTTGTAGTGCAGTAAACATTGGCACATCTGCCTATTATGAAATATTAATCTATGCTATGTGGGTATTTAATATCTGCAGCATTAATTACTGTACTTAATGTAATTTTCAGGTAGAAAAATCTTTTTCAAAACCACATTATCTGACACAGAATGTTTAGTTAAGTCAGTTACATTTGGAGTGTAGTTAATACATAGCATCCTGGGTCTTTGATTGTAGTCAGGGTATCAAATGAAATGTAAGTTATCAGAAAAGTATTGACTGAAACCCAGTGTTGACCTGATCTTGACAGGCTGGACCTGCATGATACGGCTTGGATTTCTAACCCAGTTATAACCTAGTCTTTAGCAAATTAATTTAGTCATAGGAGGAGAAAAGAAAATTGCTGAAAAGTAGTGGGAGAGGTAAGGTTGTAGTTAAATTATTCAGAGGACGCTAACTTCCTTCCAAGAGTAATTTAAGCACATAACTTGAGAAAAAAAAATTGCCAAGTGGTCTCACTTTCTTGCGATAACTTTCACATTGGCCTCTGCTGCTGGAAACACTTCCTGCTAGCTTTGCTGCTGTAATGGCTTGAGCTTTGGATCAAGTGCAAGTGCAGCCTGGTGTAGCTAATGGCAGTGGAGTTAGCAATTTGTGTATAAGGAAAATATTTGTATGGCTTTCATATAACTTCTGGCACTGCAGTCTTATTTTTATTGCATATAGGGCATTTTAAAATTAAGCAGGTGAGGCCTAGAGGCTTTCTTAACATGCTACTTACTAGATATGTTTAGCTGTTATGTTCCCAGAATTAGAATTTCTATAATATAGTTAATAATTAAGCATCACAGTTCATTAATCAAATTTCTGTTCTGGATTTTGGGAGCTCTGAAGTTGCATTATTGAATAACACTTTCATTTGTAGATACTGGCCAAAGAAAGTTTTTGGGTTTTCTATTTCTTCATCTAAAAAGTACACTCACACCTGTGGTGTCCAGGTTAATATTTACTTTGAAGTAGTATTTGTTCATGATAAATTTCAGGCATACAGACTGCGATGGCAGTTAAGTTAGTCATAGCTGCATGCTTCAGCACTCTGCCACTTGCACTCCGAGCAGACGATAGCATTTCATGATACTGGTGCATTGTTGCTAAACATTGTAATGAAGGCCTCTTATATATTCTGGTTAATTGACTGTCCAGATAGCCTTAGCAATTAACAAACTAGCATGAGGCTTTTGTATCTCAACACTCTATGTGCATAGACAATATCAGCTAGCCACTTGTACGTATGAAATTCTTACGAACTTCTCAATCATTCAGTTTTCCATTTATCAAACTGAAATTTTTAGTATGTGAATTTTTGAAATGTACAGTGAATAGGATGTTGCACTGGTGGCAATTCATCATGAAGCATAATAAAATTAATTTGACCCAACTAGTGTAAAACTGTGTGGTTTTTAAGTGCTGATTGCGGCACAGGTTTTAAAATAGATGTATAGATTGATTACGCACTTTAAAAGTGACTTTGGTCACCTGGCCAAGTTCACAAAGCAGTAAATAGCCACTGTCAAATCGCAGTAGTTTAATGTCTCTGGAAAGTTGGATTGTGCTGTTGAGTAAACACAATGAGTAAGAATGTGACACCCCGTCCTCCTGGCACATCTCACTGCTGCTAAGCAGCTTCCTTGGAAACAGCTACTGCTGCAGGCAAGTGCAATAAACCAGTGACATTTCAAGGTCAAACAAACATGGGATCATTAATAAACATTCTAGAAGAAGTTCTAAATAATTAACTGTTCTCAGTGAATGCTCTAACTTAACCTGAATTATACAGATGTAGGTCTTCGTCCTGCATGTTACAGGGTTTGAGTTCAGGATACTTCAGAAGTTTGCTTCTCTCTCCTAAAGCATCTGAAGAGTCCACCACATCAAACTGTTACTGGTGTACACTTTGTTTTGAGGTTTAGTGCTTACCTGATTTCTAGACCTTAATTGCAAGGCAAAGTTGGAATTGTTAATTGCTGGATGGGCTGAGGTGTATAATAATTTCCTTTCCACTTCATAAGCAGAAGGTTAAAATATGCTTTTGAAAGGAGGCTTTTTTTTATTTGACAGTGGTTACTTTCCCAAGTAAGATTTTTGTAAGGAGGATAAAGGAGGAAAGATTCTATTGCTTTTAAGACTGTTAGCAGTCCACTGCAACAGCCTTTATCTAATCATTAGAGGAATTCTTGGTCTAATTAAAGTTCCTGAAGCTTAAGTACAGTGATAAGCAGCTGTATTTATAGAAAAGTGAAAATGGTTTAGAGAAGCTTAGAAGATACTTAGCCTTTGTCTCTCAAAGGACCAGTGTTATCCTCTAGCACTGCAGTGAGGACTCCAGTTGCTATGTATTTCTTTACTGCCTGGAATTGTCTTGTGAGTGAAAAGATGGAAAGGATGGGGTAGTAAGAACTAGAATGTGAGCTGGCAAAGTTTAATATCTGTGTTCTAACTACCTTGTCACGACTCTAGCCTGACAAGTTCAAGACAGTCTTTCAAAGTTTAAGGATGTTTATCCAGTTGTGAAGGAGCCTTTTTGGTTTGTTTGTTTTTTTTCAATTGCCAAATTGCTATGGCTTGTCTGCTATATTGTGCTTGGAAAAAAATAAAACATTGGTTGTTTGAATCACAGGTTTGAAAACAATTCAGATACATGTTGAGAAATTGAGTCATTGCCCAAATATAATTGGTGGGATGTTTTTCTGACAAATTTTATTTTATACTGAATTTTACAGTATTTGCAGGCGTAACCTGCTAAAATAATTAGACTAGTGATTTATCAGTTACTCAGATTTTTCTCTAACATACTTTTAAGTAATAACTGCAGGACTTACCCATCTATAAACAGTGCCTGAAATTAGGAAGTTTGATATGTTATATTTATTGTAGGTTTTTTTTAATCTATTAGTATCAACAAATATACTTTAAGGCCTTTTTCCTTGTGCTCTAAAGGGTTTTTGGAGTCTCCCTGGAGTGAAATTCTTGAGCTATTACTTCATGTGTGTGCTTTTTCCTCCCTGAAGCTTAATCATCTTGAGTTTGGTTACTTGTGCAGTATGAATTCTAAATTTATTACTTAAGGACTAGATGAGGGAGTGCAAGTTTTGCTTAAAAAACAGCCATTACCAGCATTATATTTTCGTATGTACCACTTAGGGAACACAATGGAATCTGATGTTTAAAGCTTAAGAAATATGGGATAATGCTTATATCATATATCAGACACAAAGTATTTGCTTAAATGATATTGGCAGGAACACAGAATTGGGAATTGGCTCTTCTGGATGTTGATGCCAAAAACCAGAGAACTGCTGGAGCATCTGAGCTGGATTTGGAGCACTTTGTTGGTAGATGGGTCATTCCCAGATGCTTGGGATACGAGGAGCACGGACTGACAAACTTTTGAGAAGCTTGCACATTTCTGTTCTCTTTCTTTTCTGGATAATACTACAGAGTAGCCGTCCTTTGGACCAAAACAGTGCTTATTTAATAATCAAAAGAAGAAATAATCCTCAGAATATAGTCATTCAGAATTACAGCTCTCCAACTGTCAGCAGAGAATCTGGCTTTATTTTTAAATTCAAAATTTAATTGAAAAAGCAGACTGCACTACATTGTACATTGTGAGTGTACAATGAACATAAAACATATTTTCTGTGGTTCATCTCCTGTGTATGAATGTGAAAGGCCCATACTAAAAGCAGAGATCTGCTAGTTAATAGTAATCTTTTTCACCTGTAGTAGCTCCTAGTATCTAATCCCTAGAGAATATCTAGGGAAACTCACCTGCTTTCTCAGACAGGTAGGAAGTGTAGGAGCTTTTGGCAAGCAAACCTCTCTGCTCTCAGTTGTGTTCAGAGTGCTCAGGCCTGCAGTTGTTAGAAAAAAAAGAGTATGAAATCATTCTGTAGTGCTAAAGGATCTCTCGTACTGTAGTATCTTCTATGCTTGCCCTGCAGGAGCTGGGATACTCTTCTGACTCCTACTACACTAATGTCCTGCCTGGATAACTCAGATGTTATCACATCTCAGCCCTTAATACTTGACCATTCTTGTCTTCGCTAATAATTCCCCTAAACCTCCTGGTAGAAATACAGTTAGCACAGATACCTTCAGCAGCTGTTGTTTAACACTTTTCAAGGGAACAGAAATGGTCCTGATGTGGGTTCCTCTTTGGGAAAAAAAAAATGGACTTAACTATGTACCAAGGTGAAGAACAACCAATTGGGAAAACACCATGCTGGTTGCTATCAAGAGCACTGTGAGAGGTGGGTGGCTGGTTAAAGGATAGGTGTAATCCAAGAAGCATTCTTCAAGGAATCAACCCAACATAGATCACCGGTGGCACAGAAAACAGAAAAATACTACAGTCTTTCTTTGGTACTGGGCACATTGCCTGGTTCATTGTGTGTGCTCACTCTCCTGGCTGCCAACCTCAGGAAACCTTGCACACCTTGGGCAGCAACCAGGCAGGCTGATCATCATCATTCCAACATTTTATATATAGGATATGCATCCTTGGTCAAGCTGCCGTCCAGTGTAGAGATGATACCTGGATTGGGAATGAGCTCAGAGCAGATTCCTTGTATTTTGTGCCCCAGATGATAGGTTTTACCTGAGTTATCTTAAGCTGTGCTGCAGTGGAGAGGATTTGGTGACACCTGTGTATTCTGCCAAGCAGAAGTGAATTGTCACAGTGTTACTTGCAGACACAAGGTATCTTCGTTTTCTGAAAGGCTGTAATTTCAACCTCCTGACTGAAATCAAATACTGTGGTAGATCAAGTTGTTAGTTGCATCCCTTGTTTGTTCAGTCAGAACAGCCTTTCTGTTGGTCTTAGAATCCTCTGGAAGAGTGATGCAATATGAAATCATTACAGTATGAAATCACTACAGATCTTTGTAATTCCTGACTTTCCACCAAAACTAGATTGTATACTTAGTTCTGTCCTTCCCCAAGCCATTTTCAGCACCAAGCCTCTTAGCCTTTGGCCCATTCTTCAAATATTCCTTCTCTGCCTAAATAAAACTAGTGCCTTCTGAAAGATAGAAAAAAGTCAAGCTATATGTACATTTTGCCGTCTTGTCCCTTCTTTGCCATAAAACAAATTCAGGTTGTTAGCAGGAGGACGGAGCCCTGAATGAAACTGCTGCTGTGTGTGACAGAAACATCTTGTCTAACCTCAAGCAGGCTCTCTGTTATTGCTCTTTTGAAGGTGACTTCAAAGAGTCACCAGGCCATCAGGGCAGATTGTCTGCACAGACCATCTCAGCAGTGTGTACAGAAGGGAACAGAGCAGCGTGGGGGTCGTGTCCCACACCAGGCCCACGGCCCAGCGTTCAGGAGGGGTGGCTGTGCTCTTTCAGATATATGTGACGTGTAACTGAGCAATCAGGGATGCAGCACAAAGTGGAATCCTCCATTTGTCCAACTCAGTCACTCTTGTGACCCTCACTTTTCTCCACCCCCTGTAATGAGTGTGTAGACACTGAGCAGGAGCCATCTTGCACTTACATGCAGGTGTTTTAACTGAAACCAAACTATCTTGCCCTGTGCCTCAGTTGCTCATTTGTCTAGTGGTGCTAATAGCACAATGCATATAAATACATCTAGTCTAGACATGTACTGCAGTCCAGACGTGTGACACTTAAAATATTTTTAAATGCTGTTTTCCCTGTTCAAATTTAGTTATCTCAGTTCTCAGAACAAAAACATTAAGACTTCATTTCTACAAGGTCTAGTTTTCAGAATCAGTAGCCATTTTTAAGCTCTCAAAATGAAAACCAAAACAACATAAATCATGTCTGTAGAGCACTTAATCTGAGCAGTTTGATTACTTGAGTGTGCAAATATTGGGTCATGCTCTAGTGTTACATCAAACTGGTTTTCAAGTTAATATTTTGGAAACCCAGCCACAGCATGTAGTTCCCCATGGATTTAGTTTTAATAAACTAAAAATGTTTAAATACACTGTGTGAAAGACGTGAGGTTTGGGACCTACAGACTAGTTGCTAGTCCCCTGGTTTACAAGCCAGGTTTGCAGCACAGCTCCCATCAGGAGCACTTCACTGTGAGTGACGGTGTCAGAAGCTTAGCTGCTCCCGAACAGGGAGTCCTGCAGCAGTGTGTGGGCAGCCCTATCGTGTGGCTGCTCCCAGGGCTGCGCCAGGCTGCCTCCCTGGCCGCCCCTACAGCCACACATTCCTCTCCAGACATGTTAAAAGTAATTGTTTCATGGGCATGAGTAGCTCTGAAATCACCAGAATTGTTTCTTCTCTGACCGCCTATAGGTCTGCAAGGTCAGAGGTCAGCAGTGCTGCTGCCGTGCTGAAAGTGCAGGGCCCTTGGAGGATTTGAAGTACAGGAGGCATTCTGTTTATGGCTCAGATTTACTGCAGCTGTGTGTGCTGGCTTCTGCTGGTTTCGTCTTACTGCCTCGTCTGTCATCTCCCTTTGGAAGGGGCCATCCTGTTTTCATCAGGGTGCACGTTAGAGCTCTGGCTTCGTTAGAGGAAAGGCGGCCAGTAGCTTTGAAGCATGTGATAATATTTTTGCTCCTAGATGATAGTCACACTATATTCCCCAGCCTCTTGGATCATCATGGGACATTAGGGGAAATCGTGACAGGATGTGACTGAAGTCAGATTGATTTACTTTCCTCTATTAAATTTCTTTTTGTACAATTTGCACTGGTTAACTACTACAGCCATAAGGTAAAAATGTGTCAGCTATTGCATCTGAACAACATGATCCATGCTTACTTAAAAAACTTTTGGACTTGCCATACGTTTTTAGATTCCAGCTAAGATTTTATTAATCTTTCTGCATAATTTTCAGTGAACAGCTGCACTATCAACATGGAGACAGAGAAGGCTTCTAAGAAACACAAGGGCAAGCACAGCTCTGTAAATCTGACTTCCTGTGTCACTGCTATGAAGACGGGTGCCTCTTTAGCAGCATCAATTTTGTTGCATTAAAGAAGGAAAAAAGAAACAAAACCTTTGTCCTTTGTTGCTAATTTGAGTGAAACTGGCAAAATGTTTCTGCCCTACACAATTTCATAAGGTCTTGCTGAGCAGAAGCTCCGAGAGGTACTTACACCAAATTTTTTAATTTAGTTTAAGCAGTGGTTGTTCTGTGCATGCATGTGCATGCTGATGTGATATCCTGCAAACAGTCAGGATGGGAGCTCTGCAGCATCAAGTGCAGAGGTATAGTTGTACTTCCCAGAGAAGAATATGTGTTTAATTCGTGTGGTACTTCAACCACAGGAACAGTTATTAGTCTGCAGAGAGAGAGTCCCTGTAGGATTAGTCTACCTAATGACCACTGAGCAGCCCTTCTGTGCCATAGTTACCTGCTGGGGATTCGTGCCATGAGTTTGTCTCTGCGTTTCATCACTGTTTCTCCTCTGAAGTGTATGGTAGCTCAGAGAAGCACACAGCTGATCCACAAGGTCCAAGCTTACGCTGCAGATGGGAGCATCTGAAGCAATCTGCACAGTGTGTTCAAAGCCTGTACTCTGCTGTGGCACGTGAGGCTATGGGAGAATTCACAGGGCAAAACAAAGACTGGAGTTAGAGAGTTCAGAAGGGATTTGCTAGGCTAGCTGAAGCAGTGCCCCATTACACAGAATGATATCAGTGTGTACAAGGTTATATCAAGAGTTCCACAAGTTCTTGCTGCAGTTTTAGTGGTTCTTGCAAACTGGCAAAACATTTGGCATTAGTAACTGGGGACATTGTTTGGCTGACCAGAGACTGGAGCTATACAAAGGACATACCTCTGTGGTACTGCAGAAGGCATTTAAAAAAAAAAAAAAAGCTAATTCTGCATGCTGCACTGGATTTATAAAATTCTACTGATAGAGAATTTTTATTACCAGAACAAGCCTATTTTGTCTTCCAAGACACAATTACGTATTTTATATGTGGTGTAGGTGATTATGTAACTGCTTTCCAATAAAATCCGTAAAAAAGATTTTTAGAATACAGAACAGAAGCAAATCTATATTTAAAATGCTTTGTGAATTTTTTGCTTTTGAGAAATTAATGTTGAAGAACATTTATTTAGATTCACAGTGGAAGTTTCAGTTTTATCTTTATATATCAAGGAAGCTTCTCATTTATGTTTATCACATTTCCAGCTGTTGTCCCAAACACCGGCTTGTTATCAGGTGCACAACACCAGCTCACAGAGAGATGAGGTATTTCTATTTTTTATTCTAGTTTGTGAGAAATAGGGAGCTGGGGCGTAACTCACAAAAGGCTGGCTCCTCAATCATCAAAGCTTTATGCTATTTATACATTTTAACAAAGGCATCGGCATGCATTGCTTACAGATTACATAATCTTTTCATTAATTAGTACTGAAACTCTTATTTCCAAGTTATATCTCTCATTCTGATGCTAATTAGTCTGCATGCACAGTTTTCCCTCCATTTGAGTTGGGTTCATTTTGAGTAGGTGGTCAATGGGTTGGTGGTCAGGATGTCCCACTGCTGGAATTACCTTTCCCCCAGTTACTGCTCTGTTCTGCTGACTTCACTCCTGGTGGCTCTTGTCCAAACGAGCCATTCAGCTTGGGACTGTCTTCCCTTTCCCTTAAAAGATTAGTCAAGCACACAATGTTCACAATGCAATTGCTTAATCATAACTGTCCAGCTCTGGCTACTGATTAACAACAAAAAAAAATTTCAGTTTGATTCAAATTTTGGGGGCCTCACATCTTGAGGGGCTTGATTTCACAACCACAAGGGTACAACCCTTTACCTGAAACACCTGAAAAACAACCACAAGGGTACAACCCTTTACCTGAAACCTGAAAGTGAGGGATGTCAATTGAGGGAATTGTGTGATATCTACTAGGAGAGAATATACTTCATCACTAGTGAGACGTAAGATGAAAAGATGTCTGACTCCTTGTTTTGGTTCAGAGCCAGTAGGAAGGAAAAAGCAGCTTAATGAAGCTTTGATTCAGACTGTCTTCATGGGTTAGGCTTGGCTTTTCCTTATCTCAGGTACTTTCATCTCCCATTACCTAAGCAATGCCAAATGAGGATTAAAGAGGGGAAAAAAATAAAAGGTTGCAGGGTGTCTTTTTGAAGTCTCCATAAAAATGTGGACTTCAGCAGAGAGACATGTGAGGAAAAGATTGACACTGATAAGAGCCCCTGAGCCCAAGCTGATAACATTTGAATCACACTGATTATGTCTCCAAGAGAGTTATTAAACAGCCAAATGTCCTAAACCAAACATGGAAAAAGTCAAGCCCCTTCTATGCAAAACATTGCAATGAAAGGAAGGGTCAGCAGAAGAAAATGGAAGGATGTAGCATATTCCTGCATAATTTTGAACGTGTTAATTGGAGGCATGGCAAGAGATATGGAAAGAAAAAAGGAAAAACTGACTATAGCCAAGCTTTTCTTGGTGCTGTGCAGCATGGAGGCCAATCTGGTGAGAAAGCCCTTCAAGTGAGAAGTCAGATCACTGGCAGGATGGTGCTCACCTCTGTCCCACAGCAAGGTGATCCTTCACACACCACTTGGGGGAAAGGCAAATAAAATCATACAGTCATAGAGCCTGAGCTGGAAGGGACCTTAAAGGTCATTTAGTTCCACCCCCCTGCCATGGACAGGGACACCTTGTACTGGACAAGGTTTCTCAGAGCTCCATCCAACCTGGCCTTCAAGATTTCTAGGGATGGAGCATCCACAAATTCTCTGAGCAACCTGTTCCAGTGTTTCACCACCCTCACAGTAAAGAATCTCTTCCTAATAGCTAATCTAAACCTGCTGTCTTTCAGTTTAAAGCCATTCCCCTTCTCCTGTCACTACCTGATCTACAAAAGTCCCCTCCAGGCTTCTTGTAGGCTCCCTTCAGGTACTGGCAGGCTGCAGTTAGGTCACCCCAAAGCCACCTTTTTTCCAGGCTTACAATCCCATTTCTCTTGGCCTTTTCACACAGAAAAGGTGCTCCATCTCTCTAATCAACTTGATGGCCTCTGCTGGACTTGCTTCAAGGTAGATGTCCTGACTGTGCTGGGGTGTAGCATCTTTTCTTCCTCAGATATTTGAATGCAGCCTTCCTCTCTGCAGCACAGTGTGGGCTCAAAAGCAGCTGTACAGATACTGTGAAGGAAATTCTGCCAGCACTGGTTAGCTCAGTGCTTGCATTTTGAAGGATTATAATATATCTGGTGTAAGAGGCAGGAGATCAGAGTCGAGTGAGAGCTTCAACAGAATTTCCAGACTAAATCCCTAATTTCACTTAGAAGCTAAGTGTAATTGTGCAACTCCTGATTTGCCTTCAGGTCATCCCCAGCTGGTTTCAACTAAACCAGATGTTCTGCTTTTAAACTATGATACTCTGACAGAAATAACTACTCAAGCCCACCACTTGCTTTTAAATGCCAGGAAGGGCCCTGGAAACCTCCCATGACCTCAGGACAGCAGCCAGCGTCTTTTGCTGACAAATAATCGAACCAGGTGAACACGTTTGAATCTGCTTTTCACAGAACATTGCAGCTCCCCCAGACCTCCCCAGCAAGAGGACTGAATGGCCCTGCAGTTTTCCACCTCATGACTTGTTGAAGAACTGAGCAGTTTTACCATTTGTCCCAGAAGTAATGAACTCTCCAGACTTCTTAATTGAAAATCAAATGAGAGGGAGGCCCTGAGTCTGCCCAAGAGATGGATTAGCCTTGAATTTCAAAGAAGAAAATATCCTATAAACAAAGCTGTAGTCAAATTGAAAATCTTTTGAGACCACTGCTCCATTTGGAGGAGGGGTTAAATATTTATCATCTTGGAAAGAAGCTTATTTGGAAAGCAGGTGTTTAAACATTCATTCAAATATGAGAGAGTGAAGTTCAGGTCTTTGCTTTGAGCCATCTCGCTCCTGTGAGTCTCACCACAACAGCAGCACTGGAGACCCAGAAATTCCACCCTGGAGGTGATGAATTGACCCATCTCTGATGAAAGAACCTCTGCATCTATCACCCATTGCCACTTTATCCCAGGTGACACTGCTAATGTCAATAATAATAGGAATAATAATTGATAATAATGACTTTACTTTTCACCTAAGAGGATGACAAAGTATTAAATAAGACTTTCTAATGGACATTGTTTAGGGAGACTAGGAGCTCCATCTACTATGTATTTTTAAGAGCCAGTTTAATTATGTTTGATGTTTTCTTGGAGCAAAGGCCAGTCTGGAGGAGTTTTTATGCTCTACAGACAAGAAGCTGACAAAACGTGCTCAGTGCCCTTGAGGTAACACCCTGTCTTGTAACAGGGAGCTGTCAGAGCAGGATCAGGGCTCAGGATTGTCTGACACCCAGCTGTGAGCTCAGTTCTCCATGTGACCTGTGGGATTCTTTGCAGTGGGAATTCGAGAGTGGGAGCCAGCGGCATGGTGGGGTTATTCAGGCTGCTCAGCTGTGCTGGGCTATCAACTATCAACATCTGCGGCTCTGTAGTCACAAAGAGCTTAGGATACTGAGCCAGAAAAATTAAATCCAAGTTAAATTCATGCTGCCCAATACTGTCCTCCCTCTGTTTCTAGCTAGAGGTTCTCCTTTGCACCAGCAACACAGCTCTGAAACTGCAGTGAGAGGTCTAGGGAAGCGAACTGGAACAGTCTTCCTTTTTGTTGGTTGATTTTTTTTCTGCAGTGAAAATCCAGAGCTGCAAAATTGTCCTGGAGCTGCACCAGCTGGTGTTGCACCTAAAATCCAACTACTGGGATGTTTGGAGTGATTGGATCTCAGACTGACTTTAGTCACTTTAAGCTATAGCAGAGACTGAAAAGTTTAGCTCATGAGTGGCTAGACAGAAGACAATCTTGGCATGGGATGACATAAATCTTGTAACATGGGCTTGTAACACACCCAAACCCATGCTAAACTGGGGTGAAAGGCAGGAGTAATTGCCCTGTCTGGCTGCTGCCTGTGCAGTCCCAAACCTTCTGGGCTGGTGCTGGTGCCTGTCTCAGCACTGGCAGTACGGGCAGAGTTTGCTGGTACCTGCCCACCCTCAGAGCTGAGACTGACCTGCCTCAGTCCAGGCACACTTGGTGAGGAGGAAAACAAAGGGCTGGAATTTGGCAGAAGTGATTGAGAGCACATGAAACCCGAGCACTGTTGCCTTCCAACTTGTTTGTGAAACACAGCAACACATGCATGGGTCGCAGATTTAGAGAGCAGTAAGCTGAGACCAAGCAACAGGGGTGACCCCACACTGTGTACAAATAAACACTTCCTTCAGGTGCCTGCAAAATTCTCTGCTTTAACTGTAGCTCATTGGCAGCCCTCAAGAACATTCATCAATGTGATAATTTCAAAATTCAGCTATAGCTCCAAATGTTTCTTGGGAAAAAAACTGGAAAGAAAAGCCCAGGGAATACTTAGTCCTTCATGGGTGGATTGACCTAATGCTCTCAGCAGAAAGGCATAATGGGGTGCAGAAATAATTAATTTCTTACCTATAGAATTGAAACTTCAAGTATGTCCCACACAAGAAAAATGGCCTTCATACCTGGAGGCTGTACTTGGTTAGTCTGGTGAAATGTCTTCTAGGCCACTCCTGGGAATCATCCCAAATTTATCCTCCTCAGAGTGCATAAGCATTTCTGACTATCAGTTCCTTAGATGCTTGTTTCTTAAGTGAGGAAATGGCAGAAATGGCCTGTCTTCCTTTTCACAGGCATTCTATCACAGCCAGGTCAGCTGTGACACTCCCGTCCTCATGGCTTGCCTCATCTGCACTCACCAAATTTCCTGCATTGGATCATGGGCTGTGCTTCTCTCACCATTTAGAAATACACCATTTAGAAATATTCCGTTTTATTCCACCAGTTAAAGTATTCCTGTTAGCAAAAACTTAAAATAAATATAGTAATAATTAATCCAATAGCACTTGATGCCTGAGGATCTTGGAGCATACTATGTTCTGTGTGAACATAACTTTTCAGTACTGTGAGATGGATCAGTACTGATCTCTCCAAGGCAAAGCAGAGGCATAACAAATCAAAAAAATATACACCAGAGTACACAAACAGCCAGGACATAACCCTAAGTCTTGGCTTTGAGATATATGTCTGGGTTCTTACCATATACTCAGTAGAGTTTTCATTGTGACTGTATTTTAATAAAAGAAAAACATCTTTCCCTGTGTTATAGTTCTGTAGAAAATAACTTTTTTTTTTGCCATTAAAAAGGCTTTATAAAATTCATATTCATTTGAAGCTGAAAGTAGTTAAAGGTTACAGATAGAAATAAATACATTTGGCAGGTAGACTGTTTCCTTGCTTTCCACAATGACAGAAAATTTTCATATCTCCATTTTTCTTTTGGACTGCTCCATCCCTTTCACACGGAGCAGTTACATCTGGATCTGACAGTGCCCCAGCTACCCTGCAGCCCATACATGACAGCTGCCCTATTTTTCCACTATCTATACAGAAAGAAAGAAAGCCCTCAACTGTTGTGTTCTCATTGCCATTATCTCCTCTGCCAACGTTTCACAAGGTTGCATGGCCCCAGCACCACCACGGACCTGCAGCCCGTGCTGCCCTGGCAGGACAGCCCTGGCAAGGCAGGGAGCAGCCTGGAGCTGGGGCAAGTGGTCAGTCCGTGCTGGGAGCCACCCCATCCTTACCCATCACCCACTTGCTTTGTCCAGATTTACACCTTCGCTTTGCCCAGCCCAGCTGTGATAGCACCCTTGTCCCTAACCCTCCTCCTTTCTGGCAGCTCAGGGTGAGGCTGAGGCTGAGGACTGATACTGAGATGTTTTCCCTTGATAATGGTGTTTTCTGAGTAACAGCTCTTAAACATGAGTCCTCTGTACTTTCCAGAGCAAGAGAACTGTCAGATAAAATCAAATTACTAAAATACTACAAAAATCACAGTCCCAAACAGAAACTTCATTTATTGCCTAACTTAAAACACTGTGAGTGGGCAGATATTTCACATGTGTGAAAAGAAAAACATCTCATGCTACTTATATAAAAGAGGTCATCACAAATCACCAGGTGATTCTAAAGAGCATCTTCTCAGTGAAACAGGCACAATTTTTTTTCTAAGCAAGGTTTTTTTTCATGGTTGCAGCATTTCTCCTTATGTGTATGGCACAATTATCACTATCCTATTTAAGAACTTAAAATTCAAAATCAAGTAATTGAACCAGCAAGTCAAAGTAAACTTGTTTTATAACTTTTGAGGAAAAAATCTAAAATTTAATTCTGTCATAAGTGCAGCATTGGACAAAAGGATCTGTCAGAAGCAGAGGGTGTACATGCAGTCCTGGGATTATCAATATGTGAACCAAATTCTACTCCCTCTAGTAAATTATTAGTTTCCTGCTGGCATCAAGTGTGGATGGTATTAAGCCAGAATCTAGTAGAAGACTGGTTTCCATGTGACAGTCTTTATCTAAAGCTACATCTTACTTAAATGGATTTGAAAATAGAGCATCTTACTACAAACTGTAGGAGATTTTTACAAATTCCAGTACTATTCCAGGTTGCAGATCCTGTGGAGTTATCACATCTAAGAGCATTAATTTATTAATGGCAGAGCTTCTGTGTTACCAGTTTCAGGCTTCTGCCTCTGAAAACACCAAACCATACTACTATTTTCATAAGCTTCTTGCATAATTTTAAAAGTAAAAATTGGCCAATTCTTTTTTAATGGAAAGGCTGTTCCAAGCACCTTCTTGTTCTGAGAGTTTGTCTTCTAATTTCTGATCCAAATGCAGTCGTGCACAGTTTCTGGTTTGGGTTTTTTTTTTTTTACTGCTAACTATGTCCTGTAGCTCTTTCCACGTTGCAGTATTTATAGACATGAGCTGAAATCCCTTTGAGCCTTTGTTTGGCTAGATTGATCCCACCACCTGTTCTCATCTCTCTCACAGGACAGCCTCTTCAGTTCTCCAATTATCCCAGCCATTTTCTGTCCCTCTTCCAATTCAAAACAATTTTTCCTGGCTGTTAGTTACTGAAATTGTACACATCCTTCCAGATGCTGTTTCACTTGGGCCCAACAGTGTTTGGAGCTATCTCTCCCCTTACATCCAGGCATTGCCAGTGCCCCCTTCGTGGCTAACCCATGGTGGTCATGGTGTCACTCTCTGAACAGGCTGCAGACAAACCCTCTCTATTTTGGGTGTGGAGCTGCTCTGCCTTAATCATGACTTCCACTGAACTGATGGACTTCTGAGAAAGATGCACGAGTGGTGGTGTGCAAGTCTGCAATGCTCACAGCTTCTGCTGTGTTCTGCAAGAGTCCTGACTGTGCTGTGCTGCCATGTGGGCAAGGGAGGGCCTTGGCTACAGCTTGCCACGGCTCTGCCTCCCTCACAGCCTCTCAGGACATCCATTCTCCTACCACAGCATGCAGGGTCTGCCCCACACCAGCTCTTCTGGCTCCCCACTTGTGTGCAGCACAGACCTGGAGCGCTCCAGAAATGGATGTGGCTTCACTGGCAGGAGCCCCCATGGCCACCTGCCCTGTTTGGAGGGAAGGACTCGCCTTGCAGGGCAGCCAGACCAGCACCTTTGCCCTCAGCCAAGCCCTAGCAAGGTGGGTCACTGTCCAGAATACCAACAGGGGACTCAGAAGGAGGCAGCAAAACTTCCAGAAGATGTGAAAAATAAAATTTCTTGCTCTTTTATGAGCTCCTTTTCTTTCTATAATTTCAGCCACTTCCCTAGGTGGTGAGGCATGACCTAAAGGGCCACGTACCGGATTTACAGGTAGCAGTCGGGCTCTGGTATTTCTGTTTCTTTCAAAGGTCAGGTCTTTTATAGAATCACAGAATCATTAAGGTTGGAAAAAAACCTCTAAGATCACTGATTCTAACTCTTAATCCAGCACTGCCAGATTCACCTCTAAACCATGTCTCTAAGCACCACACCTACACATTTTGTGAACACTTCCACTTGCACCACTTCCCTGGGCAGCCTATTCTATTACTTAATCACCATTTTGCTGAAGAATTTTTTTTTTTTTTTTTAAATAACCAGTCTAAACTTGTCCTGGTGAAATTTGAGGGCATTTCCTCTTGTTCTGTCACTTTTTGTCTGGGAGAGGAGACTGATCCCCACCTGGTTACAGACTTCTGTCAGGTAGTTATAGAGAGCAACAAGGTCTCCCTTTTCCCCAGGCTGAACACCCCAGCTCCCTCAGACACCCCTCATGTGACTCACTTTCTAGACTCTTCACCAGCTCCTTCTCCAGCCCCTCAAAGCCCTTCTTGCAGTGAGGTGTCCAGGACTCGAGGTGCGGCCTCACAGTGCTGAATTGTCCTGTTACACATGGAACAGGAGGATGATGGATTTTGATGTGTTTGTTTCTCTGACTGGTTTTTCAGAGAAAATGGATGGTCACCCACTGCAGGAGCCTCAGGAGTCCAAACCAGGAGCATACCTGCATCCTGGGCTCCCTGTCCAACTCTGATGGGAGCAGAGCACAGGCTGTGCTGGAGCTGACTCCAGGACACCTTTCCTGCAGGTCAAACAAGAGGCAGTCAGGCCTCCAGCAGAGATCAGCTGTATCCCTGAGAGCAAAAAGAAGTGAACTGAGCCCACAGGCAGGACCTGGGCACCAGGGGAAACGGCCCAGGGTGTCTGTTCCCAAGGCAGAAACATATCTCAGCACCTCTTGGCTCCTGCTAAACCATATTGCTGTCCAGGAAGGCAGCACAGTAGCTCCCAGAGGGGTTGGGATGCTTTGTCATACAGGGCTTGCTTGCCTGTTTGAAAAGAAAAGAGAATGCTTCTTGGACACATCTGTGAGGGAGCTCAGCAGCACGGGCAGCAGAGCTGACACCCAGGGGGGAAGGGACAGCCCTTCCTTTCTGTGGGGCACCAGAACCTTGACGAGGGGTTTGGGGGTGCCTGGTGGCTCTGCAAACAGGAGCCATGCCTTGAAATGCCTCCAAGGGAAACTGCTGTGAAATGCATGTAGGCAGAACAGCCCAGATTAGACTCTGGCTGAGGCACAGGACCTGACCCTTGGTGAGGGAGTGTGCAGCAGGAGCTTCCATAACCACAGTGGCTGCACAACGCCTCAGAGCAGGGCTCACCTGAGAGCGCTGATGACCACTTTACAGCCACCACAGGGAATAGCTCTGCACAAAGCTTAACAGGAGCTGTTCCTATCATCCTCTCCTTCTGCAAAAAGGTAATTCCAGCAGCTCTTACCAACCTGAAAAATGAATTCTACCCTCTTCCTTTCTTCCAGGCTTTTTCTTCTTCCACATTTGTCTCTTCTCTCATCTGCCACTTTTCAGTGTTCATTTTCTTCTTTATCTATCTCCTTCTTCTATATAATTTTTTACCTCTCATACAGACAGTTTCCTCACTTGTCACTCTACTTCTTTCCTCAAAAGTATGGCATTGATTTTTTAAAATGTTTACTTGTCTTGTCCAAATCCTCTCCATCGTGCTTTCCCTGAGTTCCCTCATTGCCTTTTATTTTCCCTTGCAGCTGCTTAGCTGCTTTTGCCATTTGATTAAACACACAGGATGTTTCTCATCTTTCTCAAGTTTCTGCGTGCAAGGTCTGGGTCATGAATGTGGTCTGCATTCCAGTATTGCTTCCATCCTCAGAAGATCCCAAGCCCCAGCTTCCATTTGGTCATGGGAGATTGAGCATAGGTTGATTTTTATGCTACGGAAGCCTATGCAATTATAAAGGCAGCTAAAGACCAATCGTACGTTCCATATTTCCCGTAACACTGGATCTAGAAATACTCATGAGTTCTGATCCTGAGCAAGAAGAAAATTGTTGCAAAGTGTTTCAGTTAGTTATAAACTGCTTTTGGTATGTTTTGGTCAATAAATACAAAAGAAAAAGGTGTCTTTACTGTTTCCTTGCCATGGCAGTGACATTTCTGACAATTCATTCAAAGACCCCCCTCTCTATTAGGCTTAATTTCCCTCCAGTAGTTTGTTTCTATTTCTGGGAAAATCTGTCTCATAAATATTTGTAGGTACAAGCTTACCTATGTTTTTTCAGTACCACTACTGGGTAACCCTAAGGAATTCTCTTTGATGTGGCTTTATATAAAAGAAATACTAATTCTGTTATTTATAGTTGCAATGAGCAAACTAATTAATACTTAGTGCTTCTGAACTTATCTCTCTTCTTGCCTTTCAACATTTTGGCCACTACTCAGTTTTCTTCATGTTATCACTGTCTTCACACTAGCTGAAGCACCCAGAAAAGTAACTAATTTGACAGGAGATGTCTGGTGCTACATGAAGAAGGGCTATTCGTGCCATTGCCTGTGATGTGATACCTCCAGTTGTGCATCTCCAAGTGATGTTGGCTCTGCTTCCACTGTATCATATTGACAGTTCACACCCTGCTTGTTGTTCAACTGATACCATAGGAAAGCCTTTTCCCACCTGGTTGGTAGGCTGCTTTTCAAGTTTCTCTGTCTGACTGGATGTCTGCACTGAGGGTAGTTCTGATTACAGACACGGCTTGTACTGAATGGATCTCACTTGAATAACTCTGCTGCATCCGTAAAATATTGGCATTAACTCTCACCCTGTAAGTCAAGGTGAACTACAGCTCTGTTTATCTTCCAGTTCTTCAGGCCAAGGTTCAGGACCTGGTATGCAGCACTGGTGACCTGACCCAACCCATAGCTTAGTCCTAATGGCCTTATAAACCATTTTTTCTAATGCAAATATGAAACTGCACTAATATATGGGCTCAGGTACTATCCTCCACATATGCAGCTCAGAAAGATCTCAGGTTCTTTCCCAGGAGACTTCCCAAATGCTCATGAACTTGATGCAATCATCTGGTGGGTTTTCACTCACAGAAATACAGGACTATGTATCTGCTTGAAAGCTTCAAACCACATTTATTGTAAATTCATGGAAAAAAAAAAAAGAAGAAACCACAGGCTGGTAAACTATTACATCTCAGTGTAAAGAACTTGTCCAGTTATGTGCAATCAGATATTGACAAGAATATCTAAATAAGCAACAATTTCTCAATATAAATCTCATTAAATAAAAAAGAAAATTATTTCCATATTTACAGATTACAATGCAAATGGATCTCTAAAGCATTATATTGTATTTAGCGGGCTTATTTCTTTGAAATAAAAGAGAAATGGCTTGAATCTAAGAGTGTACTTTGGAAGCAGCTTTCTAGACAGTCTATGTTACCACCAGTGAAAGGACAAGCAGGCTCCTCTCGATCACTGCTCTGCTTCTTCTGTCATCCAGGCTTTCACCGAAGGGCTTCTGGTACCTCCACCTAGGAAACAGCCATGGCAAGGGCATTCATTACATTTGCTCTACAGTCTAGATGGCAAAATACCCAAAATTCCTGCCAGACATGCACTGCCAAGAGCTCTGTGCTACACATCATCTCCCATAACAAGAGCGAGCCTGGGAAAGTACCCCACTTTCTGTCAAAATCACAGTCAGACAGAAATCACTGTGCTGAGAAAAGCCTAATCAGAGGGAGGCCTCCTCCCAAGTGCTTTATTATGCTCACATTTTTAAGATTTTTTTTTAACTGTGTGAACTAAAATTAACTGAGCTTGTGCTATATTTGGACCACAATCAGCTCCTGGGCTAGGATCTCTTACTCACCCGCCTTAGCTGCTTTATGCTGCTTGCCCGAATTGCTTCCATGAGGTTGTCATGGAGAGACCTTTGTGGGGTGGATGGCCGGGTGGAGGGTCGTGAACCTTCCTCTGATTTTCTGTCTGACACTGATTTTAAAGAATCTTTAATTTCTTTCAATATGCTGTTCTCATGTTTTCTGCTTTTTTTGCCTTTTTTCTTTTTCTGTCCATTATGTAAGGCATTTTTTGCGCTTTCTTGCTGTTTGATGACTTCAGCTATATTCCTGGTAGGTGCCTTCTTCTCTGGAACGTCCGGAGGAGGAGGAGGAGGAGGAGGGGGAGGTGGGGGTGCAGGTGCTGAGGGCTGACATTTCACTGGCACTGCTTTCTTAGGGAGCTTTGGGGAAGACCACGGCGAGCTTTTAGGCGACACATAAGGTGAGGACCGCGGTGTCCCTCTCTGGAAAACTTTGGTCTTTGGATTGATTGCTCCGTCACAACCTGGCTCTTGCTGCCGCTGCTCCTGCATACGCTTTTGCCTTTGTTTATCCATATTTCTTGTCAGGATACTTGTCATGCTCATTCTTGGGCCAGCAAGGTCAAAGTGGTACCCCAGCTTTACCAGAGTGGTGTTCTCTTTCAACAGTTTGACTATGTCCATTTCCACCTGGCTGCCCATGAGGTGCCTTTGATTGTGGAACCGCAGCTCTGTCAGAACCTTGTTGTGCTGCAAAGCTCTCATGATGGCCAGCACGCCTTTGCCTGTGATAAAATTTGACTCAATATTCAGACTGGTTATATGCTGATTAACCTTTAACATACCAGCAATGGCTATTGCCACGTTGTCATCAGCATGGGTGTTAGCCAAACTGAATGACTTGACCACTGTGTTGTCCCTCAGGGCTTGAGAAAATTGTATGAGCATCTGCGAAGTGATGTTTTCAATGTTGTTCAGATTGACCTCCGTGGTGTCAGGGTCGTTGCTCCTAACTTTTTCCAAAGCATCTTCAATAACTGTTGGATTTCCACAGGGGTGGATGGCACTGCTTTTTAAGCTCTGATTATCACTGTCTTTTCCATCATGGCCATTGAGGAAGTTTTCATTGTCCTTTGCACCATTACACTTTTTGTGTCTGATGTGGTCAGAACGCCTGCCAGCTGCTGCATTTTGCTCTTCCTCATTCTCATCATCACTCTCATCTTCATCTTCCTCTTCATCTTCTTCTTCATCATCCTCTTCAGTATATGCCTCCTCAGACACTTCACTATTGCTTTCTGTGAAACATTCTTCTTGAAGTTCTTCTGAATTGTCTTCTTCTTGCTCAGAATCCTGAACAGGAATGTAGGTGTGGGTGTTAAACATGATTGAAGCAATGTAACTGCTGCCTTTTAACACAGGAACAATTATACTGACACTATATAAATTAACATTGAAAGCTAAAAACAAACAGATACAGTTAGGAGAACAGAAAATGTTTCATCTAACACCTTTCTAACATTATTTCTTTTACATTTATTAGAAAATGTTTAGCATAAATTGCAAACTCTTTACCAATGTCAGTGATTTCTGCCAAGAGAAAACTTGATACAAGGTATTATGACACAGACATACTTCAGGTTTTCTGTGTTGGCATGTCTACAAGGGGATATAATTTGAATCCTTGACAGCAGAAACACAAGACAACAATTTCAGAATGAACATGAGCAACAAGCTTCTTCATTTCATGAGGATTAGACATCTCAGACTCCCTTGCATATGTCAGTATGTCTAAAAAGTTAAAGGTTGCCATGTTTTAAATACAAATAGCGTCTTCATGTGTAGTCTTGTATACCACATACAAAACAATACAGAATTACAGAAGTCATGTCAAAAATACTTTGGATGTACTGCATAGGCTGTACATACGAATAAACTACTTGTGAAGAAAGGATTGGGATGCATTCCCACAGGTAACCTGTAACTATGTGCCAATAACCCCTGAGCTCCTTTGTGTCTGTCCAGAGCTCAGCCAGCGCTCACTGCCAGCTGCCCTACTGTAAATTGTTATAACTCATTGTCTACTGAGCAAAATGCATTGTTCTTCTGAAACACAAGGTAACTTTAGTGTGTTTGGTGGGTACCAGGAAGGCAAATTTAGAACCATGCCCCAAAGCTCTGCCTGTGGCCTTTAGCAGTTATGGTGGCAAAAGAGAACTCTCTGCAGAGGAGCAGGAAAAGGTCTTCCTTCCTTTCCTCCTTTCCATCCCAGGAAAGCCTCACTCTCCCCATGGAGGACTCCAGTAGAGCGATGGGGATCTATGGGGTGTGACAGAACACAGAATCTACAACCAACCTTAAACCTCTTGCTCAAAAGGTCTTCCATGTCATGTTTTGTCTACTGGAAAAACTACAGGCATGCACTTTTCTTTACAATTGTGAATGTTTATAAAATTTTGGATGAATTATAATTGTTCTGTACACACTACTTTAGCAATATTTGTGTTTTAATCTCTGTAAAATACTAGACTGTATTTTCCAAAGTGAGTACACTCTGCAAAGACACAGCCATCCTGTTTCTGGAAAACAAAAGTGTAACTAACAGGACGGCCTATTTTTAGACAACCTGCGCAGTTTTAGGTTTGCTTATTTATCTGGCTCTGAAAATAGAGACCTGTTAAAATGCAGGTTACTGTTTCACAATTTTCAGTAGAATTCTGTGCTGGGACATATGCAAAAGAGATGCTAATTGTAATGTTTGCAGAACTGTGGCTTTTAATGAACCAGGACATTGAGTTGTTTCTGCCTGATGTTCCTGAGCATTCAGTGCCTGGGGGTCTTGCAGGGTCTGGCTACATTGGCCTGCACACAGAGGTCTTGTAGGACCCAGCCCATTGCTCCTCCTGTAGAACATGTGCAGCAAGGCCTTTATGCTGAGACATACTGTGCTACCTATAGGCTTATTATGGGATTAAGATTTAATCTGTATCTTCCACATAAAGGGCTTTAAGACCTGCAAACACCAGGTATCCAAAACCCTGTCTTCATGGCTTTGGTTTTATATCTCAAGGAATATACACTACAGATGAGCAGAAGGAGGTGCCTTTAAATGCACTATCAATATGTTTAGTTAATAAATGTTAAATAAATAAAAACATACTTGATTTTTTTTTTGAGTGGCATTTCTGAGGTCAAAGGCAGAATTTAGTTGCCTGTCACATACACTGTCTGGTGTCTTAATAATCTGCATGATAATTTTGAAATTGAATACAGAGACGCATTCTTACAGTAGGGCTTCACCTTACTTTGTGGGAGTAATTTGATGAAAAGTTAGGACTAAGAGAGTCAATGCAGAGGTAAATATCTCTGGAGGACAAGGTATTCACCCTAAAAGGCTATCTGCAAGTTGTTTGCCTTTTGGACCAGCTGATCTGTCACCACTAACTATAGAAGGAGCATGAATAACCATCTTAGATAAAGGTGCATAATTTCCAGACAGTTGAAAGCAAGAAGAAAATTGTTTCCAAGGAGCTTTCTTATTGCTATCAGTGGAGAGAGTCTTTGTGACCTCTACATAAGCATATCAACCTTTTCTTATTTAAGGATGCATTTAGGAAGTTTTTTCTGAGATCAGAAAGTATAGAGTCTTTTGCCAGGACTTGGAGGTTTAGCCAGTACCCATCATTAATGCTGTATATACAGGGAAAAATAAGAAAAAAAGAAAGATCCTGCCAGTTCCTGCCATTGTATAAGGCATTGAACTAGACCTGTTGAGCAGGTTTTTTAGAACTGCCCAGGTTTCGAGTTCCAGGCCAAGCTGGAAATAAATATTAATCTTGCCATTTACTCTCTAGGACTGACAAACAGGAGTGAAGTCGATGTCTGCAAGCTGACACTAATGGTCTGATGACAGCTACTGGTCTGTGCTCTGCCTGCAAAGACTTTATACCACCATTCACAAACAAGAGAAAATACTTACATGTAAAAACATCCTGGATATTGCAGGGTAATTTAATCCATCCGACTTTCTTCTAGGAGGATATTTTATCTAATGTATAAACTGCAATTATTTCCTTGCAAATGAAATAAGCTCCTGAATCAAGGCTGTCGGAGGTTCTGAGTTTGGTTTTGCTGTCTTTGCCTTTGGTGTATTACTTTCTGCTTAAAACAGTGCTTAAACAGTGCTTAAAAATTCCCAAGTCCCCACTTTGCTTTGAAATTACGTGGAGCCATCATGAAAATAGAAGTTGCTTTTTGGTTGGGCTCAGTCTCACATATACTTTTAGCAAGGATCAGGAGTGCCAATGTGGACATCAGCTGAGACTGAGAGTGCTCACTCCTTGCCAAGACTGAGCCCTTCACTCCTGCCCAGCTGTACTGTTCATTTGCAGTTCAGGAAATGGCTTTTATTACTAACATTTTTATTT
The DNA here is from genome assembly GCA_013396995.1 of Dicaeum eximium. Taxonomy (NCBI): domain Eukaryota; kingdom Metazoa; phylum Chordata; class Aves; order Passeriformes; family Dicaeidae; genus Dicaeum; species Dicaeum eximium. The sequence goes on along the minus strand of VWZP01010965.1, from coordinate 809,321 downwards.
TGGGGTATGAGTTGCCTAAGCAACACTATTGGTTGGTTTTTTGGGAATGCAGTTAAATGGTTTGACTGATGACTCTATCCCAGGCTACTTTTTAAATAATGTTCACTTCCCTCTGACAACAGTTGCCAGAAGACTCCTGAACCATGCCAAGGATCCTCAGCAGAAACAAAGCAACACAAGCTGCTGACTGCAACACAAGCTGCTTTCTTCCAGCAAGCACAAAGCCTGGCATCTGCTTACTCAACTTCTGACAGAACATATATTCAAAATTACCTTCCTTACATGCTTCTCAGCAGTCAATACTGGCTGTTTTTATAGGAAAGGAAAAGGCATTTTGTGTAGCTTTCTTAAAAAATCAAATGCTATCCAAAAGCCCACATCTCTACCTATTAATAATTTCCAACATGCCCTTTAATTTTTTTCCTATTTTAATCACTAATGATAGTTTTATGGCACTTTCTTCTGTTCTGAGCTGAGCACTTAGTGTACCTCCAGAGAGAGCAAATACTCTCTGAGCTAATACTCAGAGCTTTAGCAGGCACAGAGATATGGCTAAGAATGTTCTTAAAAATGCTACAAGAGACTGAAAAGAAATTGAATCAGTCAGTGAGATCACGCCAGTGAAGAATAAAACCAAATACCTATAGCAAACAGCAGGTGCCTCAGCATCTTACCTTCTCGCATGCACCCAGCCTCTCTTTTTCTAGGAGTTTCTTGGTCTCCCTCTCCCAGTAGGCCATCAGCGCTTCCCTGCTGAAAGTCCCTGTTGGTGTTTTCTCTGTCAGGCTCTTCTGCCGCTGTCCCACTGGAAGGTTGCGGTCGGGCTCTATGTCCTCCAGCTCCCGCTCCAGCTCCTTCAGCTCCTCTTCAGTGAGGGAAGCCAGGAGCTCATCTTCATCAATGTCCTCATATTTACTGAGCTCTCTTCTATACCCAAAGGTAGACATGGTCCTGCTTGGTCAGGCTGGTACAAAGCTACGCTGACCAGGCATTCAAGAAGGCTGAAGCGAGCAAGCTGTGTCTGGTGTGGTCAGCAACTGTTTCCCTGCAAAGCCAGCGGCACCCTTTTAAGAGTAATCATCGGGGGCTTACGACAATGCATGAAGGGATGAAAGCATGCTCCGTTTTAGGCATCAGACGTCAGCTAGACATCTGAACAGCAAGAATGTCCCAACACTAATGTTTGCAAGTCCCTTAAAGAGGGGGATTATTGACACACTGGCCATGGCCATATTTAGAGCAGGCAGCTAGTGGGAGAATACCAGCCTCGCAGACGGGGGGGCAGCACCAAATAAAACCCCGGGTGCACTTACACCGGCATCGTGTCCAAAGTGCAGCAGGGAAAGAACAATGAAAATCCATTTAATCCTGAGCTGTCACAGGGGCTGGAAATAAAACACCCTCGCCGTTGCTCAGTGGACTTCCTCTCACTTTCACAGTTTTCTAGTGGAATGCTGTTATGCCACCAAGGTGCTTGCAGGCGGCTGGGATCAGTGGAAAGGCAGCCAAGGGGAGGAGGTCGGTGGCCAGCAGCTGCAGAGAGCACTGCTCCCACAGTGTCACACATTGCCTGGAACAAATCACACAATTTAATTTTTTATTAAGTCACTGATTTTTTTCTAGGACCATCAGAGTGAGAATCAGCTGGACACATCCATTTGGAACACCTGTGAGATTATTTTTTTTCTCACGTGGAGAATTGTGCTCTGCTCGGGGGAAAAGGACAGAGTCACCCAGAGATTTAAGGGTAACAAGCCCTGGGTGGGCAGGGTGGCTGTGCCCTCAACACTTCTGACAGGCCAAGCAACTGAAGGCCTCTAGTGGCTATTCTTTTAATGGCTGTGGCTCGCTGTCACTGACTGATGTGCAGCTGGAGAGTGCCCTTCAATTCTTTATTCTAAAATTCATTTTTCAGTAAGAAGGATTACAAAAAGAAAGACTAAACTTCGTACTGTTCATTGTTTGTTTTTCTCATGTGGTTCCTTTTTGTTTTTTTCTTTTTTCTGTTTATCAGTGAATGATGGTGAACTACCAACATTTTCTGAAACATGCAGGCCAGTAATATCTACCAACCTGTGTTGTGGGAGAGGGGGAGGGAGAGGAAGAGAGAAAGTTTTGGTACATGGAAGTAGGATCACATCTATAACAACATATATCAACCTTCTCCAATGATAACACACAGTGTGTTTTAGACAGTCAAGCCAATATTTAATGGAAATGTAAGTGAACATAATTTGAAGTATTGTTCTTATCCAACATCATCTCTTTTTGGTCAGTATGGATTGGACACCTGAACTGACATATGTTGTTTAGCCAAATTACTCATTTACTTTCACTATTAAGCATATTTACTGACAGTAGAGAGAGGAGATTATTGAATCTTTATGAAAATTATGCTCAAAGAAATTCTATTTTTCCTTTGATAATTTGTCTATGTGAACTTCATGCAGTTATCTTGATCCAGAAATGGCATGAAAGCTTATAATCTTAGTCTTTCCTAACCTACAAAATACATTAATACAACAGACATAAGAATATTTACTCCAAGCAATTTTATTTCTTTAGTATGTCTAGGACAATGGTTCACGTTGTTATCATTGGAGTCAGCCAGAGAAGCAACACAATAAAGTTACATTTCTTGAGTGCATTTTTGCTGGCAACATTCTGTTGCAAACATTTTTGATGGAGCTAGGAAATGTGAACTGGACAGATTTTCTGTTGGAAAATGCTCATTGAAATGCTTTTAGAAATACACTGTATTTTATTAGTACAATGATGATATCTACAACACTGATATGTACAATATTAAAAGCAAAAATACATTGTTAAAAATTAAATCTATTCAAATATACTGTTTCCCAGAAAAATATCAGCTTTCTGCTTTTCCATTTTTGTCAGGTACAACAAAGTTTGTAACTCTTTCAATCTTCCTGAGCTGAGAGTCCATTATACAAAGTACAAGCATACAGATACCTGAATTTTCTATTCAAAGTTTTCTATGTGTAAACCAAATTTTCTAAACTCAAAGGAACTTTTAAAAAGCAGCATGTATTATTTGCTTCTAAAATAATATTCCAAAGGAATATTAAATAACATGAATATTACCTTCAGTGCTACTCCTTGCTGAGACATGATACAACACTGGGCCAGTGGTGATGTTTTTTCTACACAAAATGCCAATAATATCCATTCTAGCCATGAGATAAGATAATTTAAAGATGTTACTAAAGATGGACGAGATACTTTCTTGTACATTTCTCCCCTGAAGCAGGGGGGAAATTGTCAGTCAGGTGAGGTTATGAGAGGTTTGTGTCTCATCCTGATCCTATATGACACTCCTGGTATTTTAGGACCTATTCTTTACAGGGAAATGGCCAAAAGTGAAGAGCCATGAACACTTTCTAGGACAATTTTAATAAAAATAATAAGGCTGTAGCACTTGGCAAATTACACACAGAGAAAAAAAAAAAGCTAAAACTGTAAGGACAAGTGCTCAGAGGTCAGAAAATGTGGGAATAGTATTTGTTGTTGCCCACTGATGAGCACTGAAACATACTCCTTAATTCCACAGTTCTGTAATCATATACCTTGATCCTAGACACATGAGTAGTCTGAACCTTTCCTCTTTTTCATTGCATGGGAAAGATCACACACATTTAACAGCCTTTCAGTGTTTTATTTTGCTCCTGTTCTTCAGCATAGTAAAGCCATCAATTATTTTAATTGTCCAGTGGCCTTTTCAGAGGACATGAAGGTGTTACCACTTTTTTAAGGAAGAAGAAGAGAGATACAGAAAACTTAAGACTGAAACTACCCACCAATTTGGAATTTTGGATTCCCTTTCTGGCAGTATTTGGCATTATGCAAGCATTTCAGCTGATCAGGGTTCAGCTCCTGTGAGCATCAGGCACGGCTGAAGCTTCCCACTCTTACATTTCAGATCACAGGTTTTGACTTCCAAGAGGAACTCAGAGCAAAGACAGGAGTGATTGTGTTTTCCTGTTATTAGCATTCTTACCTGAAACATTTTGTTCCTGTTTCATAGTCTCTTTTCTCAGGCACTATACATGTTCTGATTTCTGAAAAAAAGCAAGCACAAATCCCAGAAGTCTGACCAAACTGTTCTATCTCCCTGGCTGTGTTCTCAACCACACCATTATAAGCAGTTTAGGAAGAGTCCATTGTGTGCTAGTGAGGTGGCACAGTGAGCTTCCTTCCATCACAGGAGGCAGTGAGTAGAGCATGAACCATATGTAGTACAGGAAGGCAGATTTACAGTGGCTACATTGACTGATGTTTGGGATAACTCTTCCAATGGGACATTAGGAAAAATCTCTTCATGGAAGGGGTTCTCAAGTATTGGAACAGGTGCTCATAGTTGAATCACCATCCCTCCATGTAATGAAAATATGTGTAGATGTGGCACTTAGGAACAGTTTAGTTGTGGTCTTAGCAGTGTTAGGTTAACATTTGAACTCGATGACCTAAAAGATCTTTGTGATGATTTGATGAAGTGCTTTGCCAACTCCTCACAGAAAACCCAACCTCACCTCCCTAACACCCTGATGAAATCCTGTATGCAGGGAATTAACCATTTCACCAATAGGCCATGAAAACTCATCTCTCATTCAACAGAATTTTTAAAAGGTTTGTTCGCTTCAGAACCTGAGCTGAGAGAAAAGGAGAACCGGAAGCATCCATTTTACAGGAGAAGGATTCACTCTGTCATTGCAGACCTTGGCAGCCGGGGTTCCTGGCTTTCAGCAGCTAGATTTCAGACAAGACTTTCCATCTTTCCTAACCTGGTGGAAAGACCATTTATTTTCTTGGCTTTACATGAGGAAACCCTTCTAAGTGTCCTGTTTGCCTTTCCAAGCAATTAATTATCTCAATCAGCAGCCTAGGGAACTCTGTTCCGCTTCTCACGTTTCTACACTTGGAGCACATTGGGTCAGTTGCTTAAAGGCCACCAACAACACGTGGCAGGTGGTGCTTACCCCTCAGCAGGACAAAGCCCACAGTTAAATGCATATTCCCACTCAGATGAGTGCAGTGAAAACTCCAGGCAGGCAAAGAAAGGGCTGTGCAACCTTGTCCTCAGGGGCAGGACAGTGGCTATTTCAGTCGCGGCTCCCGAGGACAGCCTGTCAGGCAGATGCGTTGGCTCATACTGAGCTCAGTCCCACGCTGCAGGAACAGCTCCAATTGCCATAGAGCATATTAAAAACAATGCCTCACAGAACCCTGGGCTTTCCCCATGTCTCCTGCTGCCTGTCTGCAGTGCTGCTTGCTCCTGCCTCCCATCACTTTTACAACCTTCATTCCTCAACCAACCCCTTCACTCGTGCCGTCCACTCAAGCAGACCCCGAGGCAGCAGCCCCTGAGTTCTCTCTTCATGCCTTATGGCTGCCGTGCTGCCCTCTCCATCCCTGGTCCCCCACTCCCTGAAAGCCCCTCACTGTTCTCAGCCTCCACAGCCTGTTTGCTGACCTCTCCTTCCTACTCCTCCTTGCACGTCTCCTCTGTCCTGCCCTCATGTTCCTCACTGCCTGCTCTATATTTATTTATTTATTTATTTATCTCTATATATGTCTCAGTTTTTGTATGCTGCGTGTACAGGCCCAGGTTGAATGCAGAATTCAAACCATCCTGGAGAGACACAGGGTCAAGCAGCCTGGCAAGTACACGAGACCACGAGGCAGACTGATGGGACAAGCTGCAGCTCTTTCCCTCGGGAGACTCACATAACTTGTGGAAATCGTGCGCACGGTGCTGTGCCTGAAAAGGATGTGTCATCACCTACATTTAACAGGCGTATCAGCAGAGCAAATGGGATGAAGCATGCACTGAAGGCATTTGAAGAAACCATTTTTCAGCTGCTTTCTCCATGCCAGATGATTCTGTTGTTCGCTCCATCTCTCCGGGTGATGCTGTAAACAGGGAGTCACACAGAAGAAAAAGATGCTTTCTGCCATACATGCAGGGGGAACACAAAATGGGGTAAGTGCAAAGATGACCCTGATTCAAAACCGGTCTTTGCTTGGGAATCAGATTCAGCATTCTAGCTCAAAGAGAGATTTTTCCCACAGATTCCCTGCAATATACCCTAGGATATTAGGAGGGCAGACTCCAGGTCCAGGCTGTAGTTTAACAACGCAGACCATCACAAACAGTAATCAGCTTTCACTCAAAAACCTGTGCATGTGGGCTGCCTTATTGCTTAGATCAGTTTTGAGAACAGCTTTCTCAACAGCTGCTAGGGACATAATTACACACCATATATCAACAAGGCACAGGGCAACCACTAATCTAATGTATTTCATTGTTGGGGGGGTTTGCATTGCCTTACTTATCAAGACAGAAGAGTAAGAGGGAGTGAAGAGGTGAATGGGCTCTGATAGTGCTGCTGATGGGAAGACAGTATGCATACATCCTGGAAGGGGAGTCAAGAGGCCAACCTGACTGCAGCGGAGGACTGGGGGGAAAAATACATCTGAGTGCAAATAAGAACATTTCTGAACTAACAAATTTCTAACCTTTAATGAAAAGAAAGAAATCTCACTGCTCACGTTGCACAGGCACCTTCGTGCATGGATCCTGGAGGTCTATTTTATTATACAGAGAGTGTGCCACTGGGTGCCAAAGGTGCAGCAGACTTGGGGCTTATTGCTCCTTTTGCATACCTGAATCACACTAAAATAAGGAAGACAATGGGGAAAAATAAATCTCATTGAATAAATTTCATTCCCATTCCCAGTTTTCTTTCCTTCCTACACAGCCAATACTTTTTAATCATTTCATGTCAGTACAATGCCATGTTCTGTAATAACAGTGTGAGATGACCCTGCTTATCTTTGGCAGCACAAACTATTCCTGCCAGGGTTTTGCCCAAAGCAAGTGCTTCTTCATGTCTATTCTTCATGTCTCTGCAGACTGGCCATTTCCTCATTTCTGCCACACCAAAAAGATAAACTGCTTTGTACGCAAGGATGGTCTTAATGCTCTTGCTTTCACATAGCTGCTCTTATTCCTCAGGAAGAATCCCAGTCTGCTTTACAATCATTGCCAACAGATTTACAAACTATATATAGAAATTGTTTCACTTGCTACTGATGTACAGACATAGGGTGACCCCAGCAGCTGTTTGGAATTACATCGCAATATTGCTCAAGAGCTTTGGAAAGGAAGTGGAGGCCACCATACTGCAAAGCAAGTAACAGAGGAACTGCTGTATGCACAAAAAGTGTGGGATTTGGAAGGGTAACTTCAGTGGGATGCAGTTAGCCTACTACTCTTTAAAAAATTAATCATAATAAAATAGGTAAAATCTACCAATGTAAGAACTGTATTATTTATGGTGGTATTTGCAAATACACTGTAATATGCATGTCCACATCAGGTAGTTATCAAATGATAAGTGATTATGAAAACTGCATGGATTTCCTCCTTTGTTAATACCTAGGTCCCAGACAATTCTCCCATATAACTTAGCCAAACCTACAGTTCGTCATTCAGTTGAAAAAATTACTCTATTTCTTCTCACATAGAGAGCAAAACAGGTACTTACTATATTTAGCATTTCCTTTACTTTTTTTTTAATAGAGTGTGTTTATGAAGTGTGTTATGTTTTTTTTAAAAGGAGATGACAGCAATATAAACAAGTTATATACTTAATAGGGAATTAAGTACAAGTGGCAGTAAATTCTCTACTCTCATTAATTACATTGGGGGTTTGTTTTGTTTTTTATTTTTTGTTAGTCCATATTAATGATAATAGAAGTTCTGGGAATATCTACCATGCACAGCTTATGTGAACAAATGGCAATAGGTTTGCCCAATTAGATGTAAAGATTTCTACTGAAATTTGAATTTTGAAAATTAAATGTAAATACATTGAATGTGTCACCAGAGCTAACTGTTATATCATTCTTATGGCTACTAACCATTCCCTTATGTATTTTTGTAACTTTTCAGGAGAACCCCAGCTCCCTCAGCCATTCCTCATAAGACTTATGTTCCAGCCCCTGGAAGTGATGGAAAAACAAAAGAGATAAGACCTGTTCTACAGAGATAAGTCAAAACAAATTTATGTCCATGTAAGCCATAGCCAAACCATGGATATTTTAGTAGGCTTTTTTCCTGCCCCAAGTAAGGGTCACAAAAAATCCTTTTACCTTATCCCAAGGCAGACACAAAAGAGCCTGTGACTGTGTTTTTCCATGTGTGACTCGTGTAGTGATGGCAATAGTCTGAGGAAGGGCAGCTCAGGCACTTGGAGCCCATGCCAGAACACAGACTGCTGCAGTAAAATTGCTGCTCACCTCCCACTTCAACCTCACCCCTGCCCTGATACCCAGAACAAGCTCTGCTGTGCCAGCTCCCAAAATTAGATAGTAGTCAGTGCATGGAGTTTTATAGATGGCCCACAACATTATGTCTTCTACAGGGAATAGCTCATCATATTCAGTACTCATAGCTATGGTTTTCTCCCTCCTTCACTGAGCTCTGAAAACACTCACAGCTACAAGTCCATCCCATGGGTGCTGAAAAGGCTAAAGGCTGATGTAACCACTTTTGAATGTTTGGCTCCTTGGAGAGCTCACAGCCTGGTGCAGCTGCTTGTGTCAGATTTTATGAGAAACAGAAACCAGATTATACCTCTGATTTCAAACATTGTCCCCAAATCGACAGGAGTCCCTCTCCCATAGCATGCCTGAGTCAGTGCCAGGGCATTTAATCACTTGTAGACAACACTGCCCGGGGGTGGGCATGCCATGGAATTGGGTTGCGGTGGAACAGCCTGTGAGACACACCCAAATAGTTGAGAAAATTAAATTCTAGTGTTGTAAGGGTTCAATCACAGTCCAAGTAGGGAAAATAAAAAGGTTTTTTCCTACCAATTTATTCTTCCAGCTGCGGGTGATGCCTTTGTGTCTTTTCACACAACTACCAGCTCTGGCCCAGTTACATTTCCTGATTCTACCACCACATAGTCAAGTCTATAGAAGTAGCATCAAATGGTCTGGCTGCAAAATGTTGGAGTCTAAAGAGTTGTGTTCAATTCCTAGCTGTGCCATAAACCTGACCTGGGGAAAACAACTCCCTTTCCATTACTGTCTCACCTCATATTTCATTTAAAATAAAGTTTTGCCTCTCCCTCCATTTAGTTCAGAGATGTCTTGAAAATATGAAAGACACTTTCTCATAATGCTGTACTTGCTTTAGTGTTGAGGGGGATGGGGGGGTGGGAGGAGAGGGAAACAAGGGTGGGCAGAAGCCTTCAATAAATAAACAACTTCAATGGTGAAGGACAGAAAAGCTTTAAACCAGTATCACTCCACCTCCTATTACAGGTGACCAAGCAAAAAAAGGGCCTGGCTGTACTTATTAAAAGATAAACACAATCAATACCATGTCTTTTTAGCTTACCTAGTGATATTCAAAGGGATTGTTCATGGTATTTTAAACACTTGGGGCAATGCTCAGTGCTACATCTGAATGCTTTGATGCTGCAGGCAATGTAACTACTGCCTGATGCTTGTATGAAGTCCTAAATATAAACCTTTGCCTGTGAACTAAAATTACTAATGGAATTTGGCTCTAGCCACAGAAAGGGTTTAAAATCTCCTGTCTAAAGCCTTATTTGATCATGTTTCCTTTGCTGGTTGCAGTATACTGTATCAGATACACAATTACCCAGATTCTTGCATTGTGGCCACTGTATTAATTAAAATTACAATTTAAGCTTTATTATGATTAGGCCCATATTTCTGATTAAGAATTCCCACAAAGAAATGCCAGTTTATAGGTTAGGAAGCATACATGCATTTATCTTGTCATGTCCAGGAGGTATTGGCCTTGACTTGCAGTCAGCTGTGTTGGGTTCACTGGGCTCTCTGTGCTCAGGCCATGCCTGCAGTCACCCAGGGCATCCTTCTGTCAGGGGCCTGCTCCAGATGCCTAGAAATTTTTCAAAAGTGACTAAATTATTATTTTTCATCCTGATCAAAATTTCTGGCAAAAAACCCAGAAGTTATGTTTCAGAAAGCTACATGAATAGTAACCCTAGCAAGCAGAAGGAGAAATTAAGCCTCCTGTTAAACATTCTTTGTGTCCCAGACCAGTAATTTTCACTTTTTCCATTTGCTCCAGTGAATCTCTCATGAAAAAAGACAGACATACAAAGGACCAATATAGCTGCCTTTGGAAGTGGAATTTACATCTCCGACTCAGAAGTTAGGTCTTATATGACAATGGCATTTAGCAAAGAAGGGGAAATTCTGAAGATCATGGAGAGCCAGTTTAGGGGGTAGGGCAGAAGCATACTGGAGCTGAGCTCTGGTTTGTGTGAATACATGTGTGTGTGATAACCAGCATGTCTCTCAAATAACTGGATGCCCAGAGTTGTTGTGGCTGCCCCATCCCTGGAAGTGTTCAAGGCCAAGCTGGAGATGGCTTTGAGAAACTTGCTCTAATGGAAAGTGTCCCTGCCCATGATAGGGGAGTTGGAACTAAATGATTTTCAAGGTCCTTTCCAACATAATCATTTGATAATTGTGGGTTTAGCTAAATGGATTATGCCCTATGTAATCCTGACATCTACCAATTGAAATATCTTCTTAGTTAGGAGGGTTTGTAATTTTTTTCCTTTCCTCAAGATGGAAGGGATGGTAGAAACACAAAGGCAGTAACTGCAATCAATTTTTAATTAAATATCTTTATTCTGTCGGAGGGTTTTTTTTCTCTAAATGGGCAGAAACACACTGTGCAGTGCATGACAGCATGACTGAGGGTGAGTCTGTTCAAGAACTGATCTGCCAAAACTCTGAAGGAACCAAAATTAAGGCTATAATATTTCTTAACCAAGGGGATCTGCTGCTTGATTTCCTCGTTTTCTGCCCATCACAATCTCCTATTTGTTTAAAAGTGCCTACCTAAAGTCCCTTTAATTTTGCCAAGCCTTGAAACATGCACACACAGAAGCTGTACCTGGGAGCAAACACTTTGCAAAAATACCTAAAAATAATAATTTAGATGTTTTAAGAATTTTATATAGGACCATGATCTTTAATGTACAAAGTATGCTACAACACTTTGGATGAATGTGACCTGGCATAAGCAATTAAAATTTCCTATAATAAATCATAACATTATTAACTGGAAGTTAGATATTCATCCAGTCTGTGGTATCTCTGTTCATTCTTCCTGTGTTTCTTTGAAAAACTGAAGTCTTGTGCTTAGAGGCACATTATCCGTGTAATCTATAAAAAACACAAGCCACTTTTCCAGCTAAATGTTTCAATCACAGAACAGCAATAAACTCACTGAATGGAAAGAGAGAACACAACAAGCCATAATTTCAAAATCTGTGCAGAGGAATGCCAAAGAACACATTTTAAAGCAATTACAGAAGACAATTTAAACAAAGTCCTAGCAATAGTCTTCAACAGTCAAATTGATCCCTAGGTAAGTTAATTTAAAAACCATTTTCTTCCATGTTTAATCTTTGTCAATCCTTTATTTATGCTAACAGGCCTGAAGGTAAAAAGAAAAAAAAAATTCCTGTAATCTATGGCACTGTTTTGTTCAACAGAAATATTTCTTTGGAAACACATCTACTCCACTAGTTAGGAAAGGAACAGAAATTCCCAAATCCTGCCTTATGATTTCTTAAAATTTCTTTTCTAAATATCTAATATATTAATGCAAATGTAAAACCACATCACCACGACGATATGTACATCATTTGCTCTTCCTCAGAGAGGAAAATAAGAAAAGGCTATTTTCTTTTTAGAGAATTTTCAAAAAAGGATTTTGACAGTATGTTAATCTTAATTCAACACTATAAACCAGAGTGTTTAAATCTGGCTAATGAAAAGAGCAAAGTGAAGAGAAGCAAGGAAGATATGTATTTACTAGTTTGTTATTTATTGAAGCAGTAGTCCAACCGGGAATAGGCTCGAGCTCTGGAGCCAGCCACACAAAATTACTTCCAAAGATACCCTGATGCATAAAGTCCAAACACATCTCCACATTATATCCATGACTGAACAGCAGCCTCAGCATCATGTCACCATTCAAAGAATACCAAATGCACTGGGGAAATGTGTATCATTAAGCAACAAAATTAGCAGTTGACATCTGCTCCATAAGATGGGAGTAACTTTACAATTCCATGGCTATCAGCTCTCACTGGTACAAGAACACAGTTTAAAGAATCCTTGTTTGGATTTGCTCCTGCTTTGAGCAATATTTTGATGCAAATGATCTCATTATTAGAAACAGCATAACAAAGTGCAGTCTCTCTTCTGTCATCATAAGTATTTGAAGTTATGTGTTCAGACAAGAGGGTGTTGACATCCAAACCATTTTCAATGACAAGCTCTAGACACTGGTTCTGGCCATCCACAGCTGACTGTTTATTTAATGCTGCTTAGGAAATCAAGGTACCCGAATACGAGCTCAAAACTGTCTCAGTTTGGAGCATGGAAGGCAAAAGTCACTTGGATTCTGAGAATGCAGAAGCAGGTCTATCACAAGGAAAGCAAAAATTAAAATCACATAATATTCAAATATGGTCCTTTTAAAGTTGTTGCAAACATTACAGTGTTCCGAGAAAATTCCACTTGTGACTCTCTTTTTCACCTGGTAGCTCAAATCCTGGTGTGTACTCTGATTGTTGTCAACCAAAGTACAGCTGACATCTGCAATGAGGTTCCATGACTTTCATGGATAACTACTCTTGCAAATTATTTACATTAAAAATAGTGATGCTGAGTAAGAGCCTTATTTTACTACTGAAATAAAGGAATTTCTGCTTTGGAATAGCAAATCGCTCGAGGGAGATCAGCACCACAGGGTTAGCAAATTTAACTTTTGTGAATGTCCCATTATATAAGAAGGTTTTCAAGAGGCAACAGCCTTCATAATTATCCACAGCTGCTCTGAATATAGCATGACCAAATGTACCTGGAAGCCCAGATCATCCAGTAGATAGATACTTCTTCAGTATGTACCTTTGTACAAAGGAGATCTCTCATCTGGGTTTTAAAATTAAAAGAGCAACTAAATCATGAGCATCACCTATTAAGTGTTCAGCACCTGATCCTCTATTTCACTGAAACTAGGATTGAAATGTGTGATGCACAACATCCACATCCACATTTTCAGTGCTAAGTGACAGGAAAACATAAAAAGCATCACATAAACAATACATTGATGACAGACCTCATTCTCAGTAGCCTGTATAGAGAAATATTTATGAAACTAAATTGTCATTATAAGGGGAAAGATATTTTTCATCAGCTCTAGCTAACTCTTTGCAGGATTCATTAAAAGTAATGGCTGAACATAGCTGAAGTTTCACAGATTTAAAATTATTGAAAAGAACTGAAAGAAAGACATTTCCGAAGAACACCTTATAAATGCCTCAGAGCCTTAAAATGATAATACAGGATTTGCATCTGATGAAAGTTAATAAAATATCAGATAAATGAATATTTCAATACTGATAATTGCATTATATATTTTATTTTCTTATATTAACTTCACAGATTTATTCTCTTCAGAATCATGAAGACATTTTGACATTTATCAGAAACTGGAAGCTAATATAGCTAAATTATGTATAGTAAAACTCATTTAAGTCTACCAATAGCATAAAATCTTCCTAATGAATCATCTTTCTTTAGAGTGGGGTATTACAGTGCAGTTGAAACCTGTTTTCAGCACAAGAGAGGAAGGAAATGAGATGAGAGGTTTTTCAAAATATCTGCCTACTCCTCAAGAGTGACAAAACCATCTGATAAAACCAAAAATCTCCATGAACCTCCAGATCTCCAGAAAAAGTACATTGCAGTTAAAACATTGGACTGTTCTGGTATTGTACTTTTACTCTGGGATGGTTGAATAGGACCTGGTTGGTAAAGGTAGCACCCGACCATATAGAGAAGGTACCTTGAGTAAAAAAATTGGTTCCCTTTTCTTAGAAGCAGCTCAGCATTCACCTGAAATATAAGGGGCATCTTAAAGATCATTTCAGTGATCACCTGAAGCTGATGAGTGCTGAACAGAAGGCTGGGTATTCACTAGGTGTTGGGCACATCTGTTTAGTTTCATCTAAAATAATCACCAGCAGCTACACCATGCAAGCAACAGGAGTGCTGGAGTGAATATTGAACAGAAAAGCAGTGCCAGTCATGTTGCTTAAACCCAGAGAGAGAAGTTACTAGTAACAAGTGGAGCTTCTCCTTGTAATTTATTGTATTGGGATAAACACCCATTTCCAGGATCATTTGCACATTTTTCACAAATGCAGTTTTTGCTGCTGAAGTTAACGCTGTTTTCCATTGCATGTTTTTTATTGCCACATTGATTCATAAGATGCTAGAGGTAAGAAAGTTAAAAAAGATAAAACAAAATAAACCACAAGGCTGTTAGCACATACACATATATCAGAAATCCTTAAATGCTAAGTTTTTATTAAAAGTATTTGTAATTATGTTAACCTAACCTGTACTGCCAAACATACTGAATAGTAATTTTTGCTTTGTCTGTAAGCTTCTGAACAAAATGTTAAAAATGGTCCAACTTATTTGCTGGTGTAAATTGATGCAACTTTTTCAAAACCAGAAAATTTGCTGGAACATTTAAACAACATGAGCAAGATGCACCATGGAGCATGGACTTGGTCATACTTCTTTTAGTTAATAGTTCTAGCCTGTTGGTGTCTTCATTATTCTATGTTTCTTTGTTGCTCCCCTTATTTTTGGGATATTTTAACCTTTCTTGCCATCTAAAGTGACTTCAAATACTTGTAGAATTAGCTGAACTGCAACCTTGTGCAGTGGAAACCACTCTCTTTGATGAGTTTCCTTCAAGGCATATGTCAGGCTCACAAGTTCTTGAAGTCCAGATATTTGACCTTAGAAATTTGAACAGATAAATGTGATGCAGTTGAAAAAATAATATGCTGAAAGCTCAGATTTGCAAAGGGACTACTTTATTTTATTTTAGGTGGGGGGTTTTTTGTTTGTTTGTTTTATTTTTCACCCCAGGGCACCTTGCTTCATTGATGTTACAATTTTCCTATTGCTCTCACGAGGTGATACAATAAAATGGTCTCATCTCATGTCATCAAATATCTCTTTTAATGGTCCTTAATATGTTAAACCCCACCCCCCCAAAAACAAAGCCCAAACATTCACAAACATTGTTTTATCTTTGTACTGCCAAAGCACAGTCTATTAAAGAAGACAAAGGACTTTAGACTCTCTGCACTACTTCTGCAGTCATGAAGCTTAATGGACATTCACATGAGTTTGGTACACAAGGTCAGGCGATGGTCAAGCCATGCCAGCTATTATTTTCAAGGTGTGAGAGTCACTGAAATGCTCAGTGGATTAGTAACAGAGTATGTCAAACCTTTTAACTATAGTCATTAACTTAAATTCAGTCTGTTCACATCACCAACTGTAACTGAGGCTTATGTTCACTATGCTTTTTCCTCATGATATCACATCAACCAACCATCTTACTGGTAAATTGTCATTATAACTGGAAGGCCAGGAATGTTGCTCTTTACAACATCTCCTAGGTTTTTTAACTGAAAATTTTTATATGTTTTTATATGTTGTAAAAAAAAGTTTTTATATGTTGTAAAACACACAGAAAGAAAAAGGCTTTAAATTAATATAGCCTGTACCTACCTAGGTTTGTCCAAACGAACTTTGGGCTTTGATAATTTCTGTTTGATTCAATCTTAGTGGCTTTACACATTTGTCCTGTTGAATCTTTTTTTAAATTTATGTTTAAACTACTACTCCCACAGTTTGTGCAGTCATGTGCTCTTTCTACCATGCTGAACACATATCATCCTCAAAATATTGCACAAATACTACACAATTATACTAAGTCCCTGTGGTATGTTTGCCACAGAAAGATCATGGTTCTGGTCATCCTGCAAATAGAGAAGGAATATGGGAAATGCTATTTGGAAGAAATCTTCTGAAACTTATTTTCAAGGGGAAGTGTCAATCAACTTTCTCTTCAAACTAGTTTCTGCACTGCTCTTGTAAGCAATAAGTCACTCAAAGTACCACAGCCAATATTATAATCCCATCCACAAATACCTTACTACTTAGTATATTATGATAAAGCTTACAAACCAAAATTAAATTAGTAAGGGCTTACATTTAGATTGACTCAGAAACTAAAGATCTCTTGGATTCAAATCCCCACATAATAGAGTCTCTCACCCCTTTCAATGTGTAGTGGAATCATGGCCGGGTTTTTAACTGCAAGGAAAGAAATCTGAAGGAAGATGTTAATCTTCCTTCTTCCTTTTTTTACTTCAATCCTATTTTCTCTGATGGAGAAAATATACAACTTGGGTCTTGAGTGCCATCTCTGAACACAAAAAAAAAGGAGTCCAAGAATAATAAAAGAATATTCATGAACACATTTTCATTTGGGGTTTTGAAAAACAGAATCTTAAGAATCTTAGAATCTTTATGTTGTTCATAAAGGACAAGTTTTTCTGAAGGTTCTCAGTCCCTTCCTATTGTGTCCATAGTCAAGGTTTCAGCATAACAGGCCAGAAGATGATGTAACACGTACATTAGACTGATGAACTGCTCATCACAGTATGGATTCATGTACCACTCTCCCTTATCTCTTGTGGGCAACACATTCCATTGACAGGCAGAAGAATTCTGAGGCAAGGTTCTTTTATGCATTTTTCCTCTCATTTTCATTAACACTTCTCAAATTCTGATGGCACCTTAAAGCTTCCATCTTTTAACTCACAAATACACTCTTGTTATGAACACTCACAAACCTTTTAGAGAGCAAAGATAAAATCTCTCCTGGACTAGCAGTTGCAGAAGTATACACCAATGAACATAACTACAACCTCAGCCAGCCATCAGCTAAAAGGAAAGTACATTTTAGAGCACATTAACATCTCGCTGGCAGCTAAGAGGTGTTCCTAATGGAACAGTTAATTTACATAAGATAATTTATAAAGGAAAAATATGTAACATTCATAATCTCATTTCCTCCACAACTGCTTTAACACAAAAGTTACCTCCCCTTTTTTCACACCTTTCATTTTGAAAACCCTCCATTTGAAGATTTTATGCCATTGAAAGACCTTTTCTTTTAATGAATCAAGATCACCCTATTGGATCCACATGGATGGATCTTCATGCCCTGCCAGCCTTACTGAAGTTGTTGTCCGTAGGAAAGTTGAGAATTATTATATTCCAGCCCATCATATTATATTTACCCCAGAGCCTGAACTGAAAAGGCTCCTGAAGATTTACACAGGCCTTAGGTCAGACCCTCACATTGCAAACTCTCTGAAAAAAAAGTCAGTTTAGTGTATTACAAAATCTTTTTAACAATGTTCACAGATGGTCTACTCATGCCAGATGATCAATAGGCTCTCAACATCAGTGTTTCCAGGAAGAGTTAAGAACATGAAGCAAGATAGTTTTTTAGTAATAAAATCCTTTTATTTTCATTAGAATGTATTTCCTTTCTACGACTCCTTTCCTTCCAAAAGAGCAGAGGAATAAATCAGTTTAGATGCCACCACAGAAAATTTTCTCTGGTTATGCAGTTTCCATACCCAAAACTCTCTCCTGCTTTGCTATAGTCCCCTGAGTGATTTTGCCACAGGCATCATGAAGCTCTTGAACACGAACTTAACCAGAAAGGTCTCAGATGAGCAGTGTTTCAGAATTGCCATGTGTACTATTTTCAAATTATCTCATCCCACAAAAATTCCTATATTGTAAAATGCAAAAGTTGGTAAGGTAGCAGGTAACTGTGACAGGGCAGAGTGAGCATAAGGCAAAGAGCTTCCCACAGCACAAGCACTGGACACGCTGCCAAGGGTCCACGCGCGACTCGAGAGCCTGGTTTGCTATATCACCGCTGGTAATACACCGTGCTGAGCTGACAAGGGCTCACCAAAGCATGGGATGTTCCACAGGGATCACAGGGGAACAGCACAGCATGGCTGATACTCTGAGCAGCAACAGAAACATCGCTGCTACCTTACATGATGTGGCAGTGAAAAGGCTAAAAAGCTCAGCGGGAAAATCTTCCATTCACCCTTGGCAGTTTTTCAGTTGCCAGACTCACACACTACATCACTGGAAACAATTGCAAACCCTTACTCTAAATGAGTGTTAGTTTTTTATGTTACAAAGAATATTTTCCTTAAATAACATTTTGAGTAGCCTGATATTTTTCTGATACTTTTTATATTCATATCTGAAAAACTAGATATTACTACTTGATGTTTTACCTAGAAAAATGTTCTTCTCTCTAAATTACTGTTTTTTCACTAGAAAAAATATTAACTACTTGCTAATCATGGAAGTTGCATCTTTCCTTGGAATGAAGTGTATCAAGCATTTATTGCTTTTAAACATATAAAGTTATGTGAGAGTTAATGTTATTCTAATTTCTTATCCTTAAAATAAACCAGACAATCTTAGCTTTACTCCATAAATAGAAGGCCCTTAGGCATGCACAGAGGTTATTCATAGCAATAAAATAACTACTAGCAATCTAAATTTGGACTCAGTCTCTTAGGTATTATGTTTTTAAACTATTTCTCTGTTAGTTTAATTGGCGAGCATACCACAGTCTCACCATTTCAACTCATTATCTTGCCAGTGCTACTCTGGGGCCTGAATTTTGAGCAGCCAGGAACGGTGCCCTGCAAGCTGAGGTGTCCTGTGATACTTCTAAAATTAAATACGCAGTTGCTAGATAAATTAAGGCCTGACCTTGTACAACTGTAACATGAGGAGACTCGACCCTCAGGAAAGTATTACATATGACTTCTGTAAAATCTCATCAAATGTAACACGAGGTCTGGGGATACAAGATTATCTGTGCCCCCATTGGTTAAACAACTCCCATTAAGAAAATTAATTATTTGCCAATTATTCTCAAGCACTACATTAACAACATATGGGAGCATATTTACATAAATCACAACAAATTTAAGGAAGTTTAGCCTTTAGTTGCAGATCCCGCCATATTACATCACCAAACACTAATCTGTCTCTCCGAGGCTGACACGATGCAAAGCTTTATAGATTCAATGACAGACAATTACAGCACTTATTTAACTAGTTTACTAACTTGAAACTGGACAAAGAAGCAGGAGGCATGGCACCACAGACAGCAGTGATGAAAATACAGAATAAGCCCAGAGTAAGATCATGAACAGCAGTACTCAGCAAGCTAAACCCAGGCATGGGATGAGGAAGAAGCTGGAAACATCGCTGATTCAAAACCTGTGTTGTTCTGGTTTTAACCAATTAGTTACCATTTTTACCATAATGAACAGACAATAAGGGTACACAACAAACTGAAAAACACCCCAAACCTCCATCTTATCTTTAATTGTTCTAATGAAACTAAATTTTACAGTGAACTCCTCCATGACTTTTGACTCACTTGCATTTATAGAACCATAAAAGTGAAAGCTTAACTAAGGCACTACATGCATTTCAATCTTTGAACATGAGATCAACAAAAACATTGCAACTTCTTTGGCCAGTGCAACCTAACTAAAGGTGGCACTCCCCTAAAAAACCCCAGTATAACAGAAGCAGACAGAAACAATGCTGAGATCCTGTTCTACTGCTGGCTATGAGATTATATGAACAGAGATATACTCTTATCTAATCAAAAAATGAAAAATGTGTATTTATAATACATATAAAGAACACAAATGTTGTAATTATTTCCTTTACGTAACGAAGACACCATCAGAATTAGTACATATCCACATTACAAACATGGTATTGTTTTGATTTTCAGGTATTTTTAAAAACATTCAGCATCATGCATGAAGTGTCTGATTCCACTCATGCATACTAGATATAAATCCATCAATTCTGTTTAATGAAGAATAAATAAGACTTTTGTCCATATACCACACCACATGGCAATTTGAGATATAACACCATGAAATAAACTCATTGGTGAGACAGACATGGGGCAAAGAGCTATAGCAAGGCCTTCTTAGGTTACCTACATAGTGAATATTAACACATAGATAACACTCCTAACAGAATCCCCAGTGTAAAACAGATAATAAATAAACTGTGAAATGTGGGTGGTTTGGGGTTTTTTTGTTTGTTTGTTTTCAAAGTCAGGTACTTGTTGACTGTATGCTGGTAATACTTCGTAAACTTCAGCTTTGTTGTATTTTAAAATAAATCATGTGTTGAAATGGGATTTGACCAGTCTGGAGAATTTCCCACAGTACCACTTTGAGATTGATTTCAGGAAGATTTTCCTCAACAAGGCCTTCTGTTCTTCACTTTGTTAGGGTGTGGCAAGGACTGCTGCGTGCTCGGGCTGAGCAGCCACTCAAAGCTGCTGCTGGAGCGATGCTGGCTGTGTCAGTCACACACACAGAACCATCTGTGCTGTGGTCTGTCCGTGTCCTCAGCAGACAGAGAGATCATCTCGTTGGACCATCAGGGAGAAGGGGAAATACAGGCTGATCCAATTTAATTAAAAAAAAAAGGCAGAAACTTTTTAAAGACCGGGATTTTGGAAAGAATTTCAGTAACTAGGAAAGAAACTCCCGCTCTTTTCGATGCAATTGCAAAGAACGCAGGCGTGGGGAAACACAAACCCATATACAAACTGTATTTATTAACCACTTTGCTTTAGTTGCAGGTTGATGGAAGTGCATGCTTTATCAAAGGACTGGCTTCCAGAGAGAACTCAAAAACTCTGAGAACTCAATATTCTGAAACTCAGTTTGTGGAGCTTGCTTACCAGTTATGGAAAAACAGGAGCTCCAGAGCAGGGCAAAGGAATTATAAAGAACAATTTGTCCAGCAGATACAAACTTATAACATAATTATTATAAAGTATTACTATGCAAAACTTATCCTTTAAATTAGCCACTAAGCATAAGACATAATAGAGGAACAACCTCAACAATAGAGGATCTTCAAATGAACGTCATGTTCACCTCTGTCAATAATTTAAACTGGTTTTTCATTGCTCTTTTGTCCCATTGTCTCTATCTCAAGGTCCTTCATTAAGTTCTCTGTTTCCTGTGCTCTGTCTGGTTCTGTTTTAGGGCGTTTTTTGCTTTACTAAGCGATCCCCTCACCGCTCCCACACCGCTCCGCAGCCTCTCCCCGCTGCGGCCGCCGGCGCACGCGCACTGCTGCCGCCCCCCGGCCGGGGCCGCTACGGCGCATGCGCAGCCCGGCGCCCTCCGCTGCGTCCTCTGCGGGCGCCGCGCGCGGCCATGGCGGGGGCGCTGAGGAAGGTGAGGCGGCGCCGAGGGCGCTGAGCCGCGTCCTGCTCCGTCCTGCGCCGGGTCGGCCTTTCTGTGGGGAGGGCAAGGAGTGCCGGAGCCGAGGGGTGAGGGCGAGCGGGAAACCTGTGAGGGGAAGGCCGAGGGCAGCGCAGGGCCCGGGTCACCTCCCCGGCAGCCGGGGGCCGCTGGAGCCGGGGGCACCGGAGCTGCCGCAGCATTCAGCTGGTGCGCATCAGGAACGGCATCGGCAGCCGGCCGAAGGACGGGATTGTCCCGCTCTGCTCTGCACTGGGGCGGCCTCACCTTGAGTGTTTTGGTCACCGCTATCTGAGAAATCTACTAAGCTATTATACGGCATCCAAAGGAGGGCAGCGGAGATGGTGAAGGGCCTGTAGGGGAAGCCCTGTGAGGAGCAGCTGAGGTCGTTGGTCTGTTCAGCCTGGAGAAGAGGAGGCTGAGGGGGGACCTCATTGCAATTACAGCTTTCTCGTGAGGGGAAAGGGAGGGACAGGCACTGATCTCTGTGGTGACCAGTGACAGAACGCGAGGGAATGGTCTGAAGTTGTGTGAGGGACGTTTAGGTTGGATATTAGAAAAAGGTTCTTCTAGAGGGTGGTTGGGCACTGGAACAGGCTCCCCAGGGCAGTGGTCACAGCAGCAGCCTGACAGAGCGCAAGAAGCGTTTGGACAGTGCTCTCAGGCACATGGTGTGACTCCTGGGGATGGTGCTGTGCAGGGCAGGAGTTGGACTGGATGATCCTTATGGGTCCCTTTCAGCTCAGGATATTTTATGATTCTGATTCTGGTAAAGTGAGCTGTTCCGTTTTGGAGCACTGGAACTCTGGGATAACAGGCATATGGCAGGAGTCAGGGCTGGTGCCTTGGAACGATCTCTGTCAGGTATATATTGAGTAAAAGCAAAATAATGAGTGTGGAAATGTATGCTTTGCTGTGTTAAGAATGTTTATCCTGTCTCTGCAGACCACTGGACTTGTAGGATTGGCTGTAGCTGAGAACCCTCATGAGGTATGTCACAAGTCTCGGTCTGTAGTAATGGAAACCCTCAGTGAGATCTAAGGTTTTTGTGAATTGTTTGCATGTGTAGGTATGTGGTGTATCTTCATCTGGTGCCAGCTTAATGAAACAATTAAAATTGTCCACAGTGATAAACGTTTGATGCTTGTCATCATAAGTTATTTTACACGTGTACTTTTTGTGGCACGCACTGATTTCAAAAACCTCTCTAGTAGAAGTATCTGTATGAACCAATATTTAGTTTTCATCAGTAATGCCAAAACAAATAACTCTTTAAATTCACTTCTTCATAAATATAATTCCTGCTTCACAGGCAAAAAGATTTTTGTTGCTTCGCAAAAGCAAGTGTCTGCAAGTATTGAAAGAACTTGTACTAAAGGGATAGCCTAGTCTTAGATGATAGCCTAGCCATGTGGTGCAAAGCCACACCAAGGCCCTGTGATGGCAAGCAGTGCTGAGATTGGCATCCTTCAGTGGTACTCAGAAACTGCATTAGGTGGTTCTTGTAGCAATACGTGGCTTTCTTTTTACCTCCTCAGGCTCAGTAGTGTAAGCATGTTTGTCACATCATGCTTATTCAGGAGGCATTAGCTTTGAAAGAACTTCAGTAAGTTTTTTAAGTTCGCCACTTTGAAATTTCTTATTACACAGCAATTGTATTTCAAAAATGCTTTTGACTCCAATACTTTAAAATGCTGTAAAAAAGAACCCTTGAAAAAATCACTGCTGTTTGGTAGAAATTATTCTAGCTCAATCTACAGCCTTGTCAGACACCTTCTGGGTGAACTTAGTACATTTTAGTTTTTCCAGCAACTTAAAGCTAAGAGTAAAGTACTGGACAACAGTTTAGTTCAAGTTCAGATTCTTTGCCAATCTTCTTTTTGTTTCCTGTTTTTTCTTCCTTGTACTTCTTTTAGTATTCTGCTTCTATTTCGTATTGTTCCTACAGGACAGCCATTCCTTGTCAGGTAGATACAATTACCCAGTACAAAAGTATGAATTTATTCACCACAATGTGTCCTTTATCCCTGCATTTAAATCCAACAATGAAAGTTTCAGGTTTAATTTAAATCTATTTGTTACTCAGAACTTTGCACCAGCATGAGGAAAAGTGACAAAAAACCCTCCATTATAATACCTTTGTATCTTCCTCAGGTAAATTTTCAGTATCTGATGGGTTAGATGTGAATTTGCCTCATTTTTTTTCTTTATTTTTAAAAGCACTTTATGGCCTTTACTGTTTTTCATTTTGCATCAGGTGTATTCAGATTGCAATTGTCTTTGTTTTTTCTTTTTTTTTCTTTGAGGAATGTGACAGCCGTAATTTTTCAGTCCTGATAAATCCCTGCTTTACCCAAGATGGAGTTCAGTGGCTCAGACTTACTTCTGAGTTGATCTTACACTTCTGGATTGAATACGATGATTTGTGTATAGATTGTAGTTTAGTAGGACAAGAAGTTGAATAATTGCAGTTGTGTATTTTAACCATGTGTTGTGATCACTTCAGCGCCTGCGAATACTGTACACCAAAATCCTCGGTGTCCTGGAAAACATGCCCAAAGATGCAGCTTACAGGAAATACACCGAGCAGATTGTAAATGAGCGTTTTGATTTGGTGAAAAAGGTAAGCACAGTGCTATTTCATTCATGCTGCACATAAAAAAATTTCGTAGGATGAGAAAAGTGATTTTTGGATTGCCTGGCTGTTTCTCAGGTGCACATGAAACTTTCAGGTATCAGTTCAGAAACAACTGAAGTATCAGGGTTTATTTTTGTTATTGACCGGCATATTTTGATGGCATACGAAAAGGAATTGTTAATTTCCTGCTGATGTTTTGTGAAAATTAGAAGCAAACATAGTTTTTTTGAAAGATTCATAGAAAAGTGGTAATTTTCACACACTCACAAAAAAAAGTATGTGCTCTTGCCAGTGTAGTATCTTAGCACAATCTTTGCCTTCAATATTTAAAACCACTTTTTGTTAGATTAAACTCTGCAATATTGGTATTGTGTATTTATGGTGATAATTGGAAGCTTGCATATAATTCTATAAAAATCTAAGAACATGACTTTTTACAAGATAAAAACTAAAGCCTTTATCTGCTAATACTTCTTTGGATTCATTAAATAGCAGTCATTCTTTGTTTGATGTTTGCTTCTCAGTAACAAATGAGTGTGAGATTTCTTTAATAATGTAAAATTGTATAAGCCAGCTGATTTGATAGTAGTTCTGAGAAAGATGCAGTGTGATCTGGTGGAATTATTGTTTTAATGCTTTTTATGGGCTTTCTACTCTCACTAAAACATTTTATTATATGTATTTGAACACACAGGAGACTGATGTGCAGAAACTACAGGACAAACTGAATAGTGGTCAGATAGAAGAAGTCATTGTGCAGGTAAAGAGGGGAAATTTGAGATGAAATACAAATGTAGCAGTAGTTTTTAGTGCTTCTTGGGCTGAGCTTTCTTTCAGAAAATTGGAAGTTTTGTGTATCTTCCTTGCTGCAAAACAGTCAAACAGAAGAAAAAGCCCTGAAAACAAATTGTCACGTAGTGATGGGATGGCCTTGCTAAAACCTAACAAAGTAATAAGTGTTTCTTGCATTATGCTTATAGACATGCATGTATACCTACATTGCTTTCTACAGAGTCTAAATCAGTGAAAAGGGCAGAAGAGGATTGAATAATGCTGGGAGTAATCCAAACTGAATGGAAAATATCATGAAGTTGTCATTGGGAATGTCTCACTGAACAGAATGTCTGTTTGGGTATTAGGGGGTAATGCCATTTTTTTTTAAAAAACAGCCCCTAGACCATATAGTTCCTTTGATATTTATGGGTGAAATTTGTGGTAGTCTGTGTCATGATAGATAGTGACATCGCTGAGGTAATTAACTGAAATAGAGGTTATTTAATATTTTTGCAATTGTATAGAATTTAAGACTTTGTGTATGGTGTTTATTAACAGGCTGAAAATGAGCTGTCCCTGGCAAGAAAAATGATACAGTGGAAACCATGGGAGCCTCTAGTTGAAGAACCTCCTTCTAATCAGTGGAGATGGCCAATATAATTTTCAAAATGGTGTAATCTCTTGAAAGTAAAAAGAAAAAGTTAATTATTAATCTATTGTTACTGACAGTTGTCTTTAAATTAAAGATAATCATTAAAATATATTTTGTCCACTTATATTTAGCAATCTAAAGGGTGCTGCCAATTTCTTGCAAAAATGTTTTAAGAAAATTCTTTCTGGCATTCCTACAACCTTTCATTTATGTAATTTTTTGCATTTTATATTAACAGGGTATTTGTGCCTTATGCCAAGTTATTTTTATAATTGTATTTGTGTGTTAAAAATACAGACATTACAGGCCACTTGAAATCAAAATCCAAGATGTAGAAAAGTATGATGATTTTGTCCCACCTTTGGTTGTGTATTTTTGCTAGCCCCTGAGAGGGTCTTAATGACCATGCAGATACTGCGATGAGGAATCTAATGCTTCCCAAAAAGAACAGGATTTTAGGTTTCAGCTGAATCCCTCTCCTGAACTGGCTGACCTTGCTGCCCACATAACAAACATGATTTCTGACTTGCGGGAGGTACTGGGAAGATGGGAGAGGTGAGAGGGAGAAAGAAGACTGCTACTCAAATTGATGGCAGCAGCAGGTTTCTTGTTAACAGGTAGGTTACCATACTTGGCATAACACCTGTGGCACAGACCTTAGTACTGGGATCTTAGAAGGTCATTGTGCAGACTTGTATTGGTGTATTATTGAATCACATCTTGAGTGTTAGTGTTGCAGTAAATGGGGTGACATCAGGCTGGCTACCAGTCACCAGTTGGGTCCCACAGGGCTCCACCTTAGGCCTGGTGCTCTTCAGTATCTTCAATAATGACTTAGATGCAGAACAGGAAGGGATACTCAGTAAATTTGCTGATAACACTGCTTTGGGAGGAGCTGTTGGCTCCCTTGTAGGCAGAGGCCTTGTGGGGAGACCTCAACAGATCCATCACCTTAGGAAGTTCAAGAGAGACAAGTGCTGGATTCTGCACCTGGGATGGGGCAACCCTGGATGTAGTGACAGACTGAGGAATGAAATGCTGGAGAGCAGTGATGCAGAAAGACACCTGGGGGTCCTGGCCATTGGCAAGTTGGATCTGAGCCAGCAGTGCCCTGGCAGCCAGGAGGGCCAACCCTGTCCTGGAGGGCATCAGCTACAGCCTCACCAGCCGCGCAAGGGAGGGGATTGTCCTGCTCTGCTCTGCACTGGGCAGCCTCACCTTGAGTGCTGGGGGCAGTTCTGGGCACCACAAGAAAGATAAAGATCTTTTAGAGGGTGTCCAAAGGAGGGCAAGGAAGCTGGTGAAGGACCTTGAGGGGNTGGGATGGGGCAACCCTGGATGTAGTGACAGACTGAGGAATGAAATGCTGGAGAGCAGTGATGCAGAAAGACACCTGGGGGTCCTGGCCATTGGCAAGTTGGATCTGAGCCAGCAGTGCCCTGGCAGCCAGGAGGGCCAACCCTGTCCTGGAGGGCATCAGCTACAGCCTCACCAGCCGCGCAAGGGAGGGGATTGTCCTGCTCTGCTCTGCACTGGGCAGCCTCACCTTGAGTGCTGGGGGCAGTTCTGGGCACCACAAGAAAGATAAAGATCTTTTAGAGGGTGTCCAAAGGAGGGCAAGGAAGCTGGTGAAGGACCTTGAGGGGCAGCCATATGAAGAGTGGCTGAGGTCAGTTGCCTGTTCAGTCTGGAGCAGAGGAGACTGAGGGGTGATCTCATTGTGGTCTTCAATGTTTTCACAAGGGGAAGTGGAAGTACAGGGATTCATATCTGGTGACCAGTGACAGGATCCAAGGAACAGCAGGAAGCTGTGTCACGAGGGGTCTAGGTTTGCTATTGGGAAATGTTTTTCAACCAGAGGGTGGTTGAACACTGAGATAAGCTCAGCTGGTTAAAGTGTGGGGCTAATCACACCAGGATGTGGGTTCAGTTCCTGGATGGGCCATTTATTTAAGTGTTGGACTTGATGGTCCCTTGCAGGTCCCTTCCAACTCAATATTCTGTGATGTGGGAACTCAGGATATTCTATGGTTCTTTTGAAAGCTTTTGTTTAGAGATCTAATCTTATAAATCACAATTAAAATATCCAAACTAGATATAAGGATACTGTGCAGATTTGCCTTTACTGATGTTTTCTTCAAGACCATTAGTAACATTCCTGCAAGTTTAAAGACAGGAACATAGCTATATCACAAAAATCTACCATTTAATAAGCATTTGTGTATGGACTACTTACATTATACCACATACTTGGTCATAGCTGTTTTTTCATAGTTTATAGGCTTATAAATTTACTTGTGACACTATTATAGATGGTTAATTACAAATTTATATCATATTTTATGCAATGGTATTAGGGGGTAGGTCAAGAGAAGAGAAAAACAGTATTCCCAAGGTATTTACTTCAGAAACTATTTTCACTGGATTCTTTAGTATTGGGTTTTTTTCTCCAAACTATTATTACTATAATTACAGAAATTTTTAGATTTTGAAAATTAAAAAAGTGAAAAATACTTAGTTTTATTGTTTGGTTTTGAAGGATTTTTCAGTCTTGACCAAGGCAGAAGCTGGTCTTAGTTCCTAAGTCAAACCACTAGATGGCATTCCAGAAGAGGACTTTGCTGAAGTTAACAAACAATTTTCACATGAGAAATATTATGGGATTACAGTCTTGAATGAGGGCCAATGCTGTCACATGAGTAATGAAAATTAATGGATTTCACTAATAAGTATTGAGCTGACCTGACAGAACTCAAAATTAAAAAAAAAAAAAAGGTATTTATAAATTAGCAACTGTTGGAATTCTTTCTACTCTTCTGTAACTGAGACATTTGCTAAACTCTCTTCTTATTCAGTTATTTTCTCTACTCCTAAAGATGTATTTGTCATGTGATTTAAAACAGTTCTCCTATACGCTCATTAATTGTGCTCCAGGGGAGAGGAAGGTTTTTCCATGGCCCACTGCTGCTGAAATTTGATATATGGCCTTTTAAAACTGAGTTTCACAGTAAAAGCATACTCTTATCTTCCTTTCACAAATGCACATCTGTGTGCTCCATACAGGTCCTAATTTATTGCAAGAGGAATATGCTAGCAAGGTATAATTTGAAGGCTAACTAATGATTTTCCTTGATTTTTTGCCTTTAACTGTCGGAAATACATGATGATGCAAAGAATTTTATAATCTGTTGTAATATGATAAGGTAAATCACTGCAAGCTTTAGAGTTAACAAACCTTAGATCTTTAAAACACTTTCAGATCATCTGATTGAAGCCATGTGAGCAAAAAAGTAGTTTATCTGCAAGGATGGGATCTAGCAGAGACAGAGCCTGTTACACCAGGAAAACACCTTTCCCATCATGAGAGCAGAGCAAGTACTGAAGTTTTTGTCATTCCTGACCATTCATCTCTGCTGCTTAACCTATCCTGAGTGGCTGTGTTCTGAACCTGAAACCAAAACCAATAGGAGATGAGTGAAAGCTGCTTTTTATTATTATTTTAACATTCAAAGCTTATATGCTACTTCATTAGGAAAAAAAAAAAAAGAAAAATCATTGCAACTTGAAAATGAGTTTGAATGTTTAGTCGACTATATAACAGTGACAAAGTAACACAAATAACAGTATCTTTCTATAGGATTAATGGTGATCATATTCTGGTAGTTCAAACCAGGTTTTAGAAAAAACAGCATTAGTAGTGGTAATGGGAAACATGGTACCAATTATCACGGCATACAATTATTGAGCATTCATTTAAATTCAATGCCTGTTGAAATGCTTTCTTCAGGATTCTCCTGGAATTGCAACACAGAACTGTGTATTTCACATCTGAAAGTTGTGCGATGTGACTGTCCCCTCAGTTTTCTTGTAGCATGCTGAAAACATTTGCAGGAGTTGTGTCAGAAATGGCACCTCAAACACCAGGAAATTCAATTTCATGTGGTTTTCATTCTGATTTACATGTCTAATTTCCACTTAACAGCCTCAGTCCTCACACCGCGGACCCTCCAGGGAGAGCAGCACACAACCCATGGCACGGATAGGCACTGCCACACAGCTGGGAAGCGACGGTGCGTAGCGCGAAGGCTGCCAACACTACACGCAACAGTTCTGGGGGTTTAGTACAACTTCTGCTGTTACCTACAGTATAAGGATAGAAGGAAAAACGGTGTTTTCATATATTAGTGCCGCTATGGCTGGTACGAGCTCACACCTCCCTGCTCGGGGCACAGCGTAGGCACGGCCCGGGCGGGTGTGCAGCACTGGGGCCGCTCCAGGCCGCCAGCACGGGTTCCTGCGGGGGGCTGTGGGCTGGAGGGCACCAGGGGAGCTGCTCGTCCTTTCGCACCGCTTCCCTTTTCTCTCCTCCTGGCCCTTCTCGTCCCCGGAGCCTTCTCAGTCCGCACGGCCCGGCCCGGCCCCGCTGCCCAGTGCGCACGCTCATGCTCCCCGGGCGCCCGGCCAGGTTGCCGTGGCTACAGCACCGCTGCCGGGGCGGGAAGCGCCCGCCCGAAGCGCCGAAGCGCCGCCGGTCCGGGAGGTGCCTCGGGGACAGGGGCAGGGGCAAGGGAAGGGGCGGGAGGGGGTGCGGGTCCCACCCGAGCGCCGAGCGGCGGCCGCAGCCCCGCCCCGCTCCGCACCGTGCCAGGTCCCACCGTGCCCCAGCGGTTTGGCATCCTCGGGTTCCCGCCGGGAGCTGCGTCCCGGGCCGTGCGGGTTTGCTTGTGGTTTTATGTTGAGGAGTATGGGCTTACGACTCTTCCAGCCCGTGTCATTTAGGTGTCAACTCGGAAAAGCGCAAAGGTGTGCTGTCTCTGGGTAATTACCTCTCGGGCCATCTTGTTCTATAGGCAGAGAACGAGAGGTACAAAGAACTGCGCCGGCTCCCTGCCTTGGAGTATTACGTTTGGTAAAACGGCCAAAAGTGCTTTCTGTTTGGTGGAAGCAAAGATCTCGTGCTGTTCTCAATAGGCCTTTTGGGAACAGATAGAGGAAAAACTTTTCAGGACAGTAAGTTACCCGTAATTCTGGTAGTAGCAATGTGCAATTTGTAATAGATCCTGTGATTATTCTTGCAAAAAGGTTAAAAGCGTGCAACTGATGTTTTAGGAAATGGAAGGTGCATCATCAGATGGGTCAGGTGCAGAGCAATCACCTGCATCCTCACAAGGAAAAGCAGTTGGAGAGGCTGGGGACCCAACACAGAAACCTCTGCTTCCAGAGCCTGCACAGTCAGAGGAGGGCTGGGACCAGCAGTCTCCTTCTCAAAATTCAGTACTACCAGAGAATACAGCAAATGGGACAGAGACAGGTAATGAGGTTGTTAAAATGTTGGGCATTAATAGTTTAAAGAGAGATTTTTTTTCTTCAATTTGGTTACAGTTTCTTGCATCCTCACACACCCTCATTGTGTTTATGCTTGCTGAGATTTGGTCCTGCAGTAACTTTTTAAATTCTCTCATGAAACACACTCCAAAGGCAAGGAATGTATTTTTTATCTCAAACTGTAATAGTCATTTCTAGATGGCATTTTATAGAATGATCTCTTTTTTTCAGAAATGTGTATGAGTAGGTATACACATTTTGTATGTGCATTTAAATTAACTGTTTAGCCAATATTACAGATATCACCTTACTATTTTACCTTTTTTAGATTCCCCTGTAACTTACCTGCCGCCCTTCTTTATCCTTGTCTTTCTCCTGCAGTCCCCCAAATGCTCCATCATTTCCTACACTTGTTCTTCAGTGTTCTGGGTGTCTTCATACACTTCCTCTTCCCAGCACAGGACCCCATTTTCTTAGCTCTTAGTTCTTCGGAGCATATCCTGTTCAGCACCTGAGCACAGTCAACAATTCCTAGTATGGACTTGCTGACTTTCCTCTTGGCTGGGTTGCATTCATCTGCTTTCATTCTTAGTAGCTGGCTAGGAATATCTTTATGTGGTGACAGTATTACATTAGATACCACCTTTAAAATTGTATGATAATACTACTTCAGCTTTCAAATAGACTTGTCTTTCCAGCTGAAAAAACTATGATTATGCTGTGTTGTAGTGTTATAATAAAATCACCCTGGGGTATACTTGAAAAAGTTATTTGTTTATTTTGAGAAGCTTCTCAGGAATGACTTTTGGTTTTATTTTTAGCAAGCATGACTGAGCCTAATTTTCATGAAACTGTCCAGTCTGAGAATCAGAAACATTTTCCTGGAGAAGTCACTCAAGAAGTTTACCACATGCCTGATGTCATAACTGTCAGAGTACAAACAGGTAAATGCTGGTTTTGCACGTTTATCGATACATATGTAATTATGGTCTAATCTAGATGTGTTACTGAAAGAAACAATATTTATATTTTGGAACTTCTGTTTTAACAGATACGGATTCATTTCAAGAAGTAGTGGTACAAGTTGAAAGACCTACCTATAATAAACCTTTTCTGGGTGGATTTAGGAACATATCAACAGGAGTGGAATTCCATAATGCAGGATCACAAACGAAACCCAAAAAACGACCTGACAAAGGAATTCAATTATTTTGTAGGGAAACACAGGTAAAGGCTTTGTAATGTCTTTTCAGAATATTGTTTTTGCCAAATGGAATAGAATGCTGACACTATTTCTGATAGGAAAGAGAAAGTAAATCTGAGATAAATGTGCAAATGAAAATATTTAGTGGATAAATATCATTAGACTTGTGATTTTTATTGCAAATAGCTAATTTTACTACTTGCTGTAATGAGGAAAAAAAAATCTCAGTGTATTTTCTTGTAATCTGACATGAATTTTTTCCCCAGACAGTTGAGGAAAAAAATAAGCCACAACAAACAACAAATACAACATCGACACAGATGACTAAAATTGGCCTTTATGTGTCAAACACGACTGACAAACTGATAACTCCTGGAAAGTATTTTACGGCGGAGGAATACCATAAACGTAGACTTGAAGCAGTAAGTCCTTATCTGTTTGAAACTATCTGTAAAATAATGTGAAGGTTATCTGAATATTTAATGAGTGTTCAGAGTGTTCAAAGACCGAATTTAAAAGTGAACTGTAAAATGTCTTCTTATGCTCATCTTTTGTAATCTTTCAGATACAAGGAAAGTGCATGTTTGCTCTGTGGTTTTAGTGACATTTGATACCTACCTTGCAATCTCTTAAATATTAAGAATTCTGAAAAATCTGTTTTTTGTCTCACAGTGGCAATTAAGTTTCCATGTAGAGCATTAAGGATTAAAAGAGGCTTGTTCTTACAACATTCTCACAATCTCTTTGGAAGAACCTAAGCTTCATGCTTAACGTACGGCCTGAAACAAATGGAGTATTGGGTTAGGATTTTGGAGATCTGCATTCAAGATTTTGAGTTTTGTGTTCTTTGTCTGTTTGGTTGGGTTTTTTTGTATCAGACTTAGTAGGTTACCTTGGGCAAACTGATCCATTTTGGATTCTGTTCATGCTCCCTGCTTTGACTCTAAGGTAGAAATGGGCTGAAACACAGACAGTGGGTCTGTGGGGTTTTTGGTACACTGAGTTGCCTCATGAAAGCAATTCAGATTACAGATTCTGAATATTCATTGTTCAGAGGATGCCATTTAGGCATTTCACACTGCTTTTTGGAAAGTATGTATTCTGTGACTGCACATCAACTCAAGTACATCCTAATTGTGTTAGGTGAGGCACTGCTTTGTAAATGCTCTAGTTATTAATTTGATTGCTGAAAATAGACAGTCTGAATCCAACTGAATGGAGAAACAGTTGATTCCCCAAGTGTCTAAGTAGAATAATTATATTGGTAATTGTATTGACATGGTTGGCAAGATCTTTGAAATTTTCTGGGTAGAAGTTTTTTTGTAAGAACATCTTAAATTGGTCAGCTTTAGTTGACAGCAATGAGCATCTTGTAGAAGTGGAACCCAAGTAGGGAGTAATTTCCTCAGGACTACCAATGTGTTTTACTGTGGTCTTTAGTGACACTTATTGAAATCTTCTTTTTTCAATTTAATCTTCAGATTTAATCTTCTTTTTTCATTTCTGTCATAACAGCATTAGTAATTTCATTTTCATGATTTGTTCACAAATAAAATGCAGTTGATTTTGTGTCTGTGTGTTGATTTTTGTAACTAGAAATTTAAAAGAAATTTTGCAAATGTGTCTATATTTCCACTCTGTAAATTGGTAGTAAGATAAGGAAAAGAATAAAAACAGTACATGGCAAAAGACTTTTAAAGGGGAAATTTGAAAAAGAAAAATGGATACTTAAATGTAGTTTATATTTTTATTTGATTATTTGAACCTATTTTATCCACTGTACACACTGGTTAAATTCCTGCAGTTACCTAACTGAGTAATCATACTAGTCCTTAAACTAATAGTGCATGACTGATTTTGTAACATTTAAATTAGTTTCAGTACAAGAAAAATATTAGAAAATGTAGTTAGGGAGCTGGAGAAAAGAACAGTTAAGAAATAATACTATGCTACAAAATACTATGTTGTTTTGTTTTAAATTCACGATTCTTTGATATTGTATGACATATAGGTAATAGTATTACAGAAGTATTTCCGTCGTTGGCATGCTAAAAATTTAGTACAAAATCTGAAGCAACAAAGGAGGTTAAGGCTGGCATGGGAGGCAGAAGAAGAATTACAGAAAAAAAAGGAGAAAGAAGACAAATTGAGGAGGGAGTATGAGAAAAAACTGAACCCTAAAACAAAAGAAGACTTTGAGCTACTGTACCATGACTTGGAATGTAAGTTTCCTTAAAGGGATATCCTTAAATCAACAAAATAGTACAGTTTATTTAAAACAAACTTAGGGATTTTATGTGTTTTTATAGATACTTCCATGGGTTTTTTCCACTTTACAGTGGAATTTGTTTAATTTAAAAATAATTATTTTAGTTTCATGTATTACTAGAAACAGAACAAGGGCCTTGATGCTCTGTAAGCACTGTTCAGCAATAACTAAACATCTCTGTACTATCAACATCCAGTGCCTTACAAGCTACTATGACTAAAAATTAACTCTATTGCAGCCAAAACCAGTACAGCTTTTTCAGAAATAACTGGCTTGTAGAATAGTGCTATTTCGCAGTTTTATTAACATTTTTTATTCATGTCTAAAGTTAAGGTCAGCTAGAAGAACAAAAGGGTGTTTTTTTAGCTCATAGTTGCTTTTATCTTTCACTCTACATTTAAGATGCTGAAAAAATTCTGTATAGAATTTTACAGCATATGACAGAAGTTATTCCTTTTGTCTTAGTTGTCCTCTACTGATGTTTTTTCTCCTTTCTAGTTAATTCCATGTTTCAAAAAACTGTGTTGTCAAAATTTTAAACATCTCTTAGGAATTCTGTAGGACACACTGAAAGTTACATATTTCTTGTTCTTGGAGTAGATGATGTTTAATACAGGCAAGTAACTCTAAGCTTTTCCAGAAAAATAATGTGAATACTGCAGATAATTGACATAAAACCTTACAAGAATCTAATAGTGCAAATTGAACAAAAAAGTTAGAGTATGTCCTTTGGAAAAATAAAAACAGTCAAAAGCTGTGTACTTGTATCAGCATATAATGAAACAGCAAGACAAATTTGGGGCTTTTACAATGTCTCTTTTAAAGCCAGAGGTTTGTACTCTGACTTGTAACAATTCTTCTGTTATCTTGGCTACAGTGCTTTATGGTCTAGCTCTTTGGCAGTTTGGATATTGTTGTTCCTGTAGCAGAACTGACCTAATAGATTACCTACTTCTTTGCAAAGCCTCCTGCCCTACCTTAAACCATCTCAGCTCTTTCTTCAGTGGTAAACTGAGCATAAATTTGGTGGCATGTGTTATTCATAGAGCTTAGGATCACGATTCAAGAATTCCCAAGTTATACACTAATCTTTTAATGCTGTCATACTTTGTGTGGCATTGAACAAATGGCTTTGACTGAATTAATAAATGATTTATAAATATCACTGTTCATGATAAGTGTAAAAATTATTGCTTGTCTTGAACTTTACAGTTGTTGGAATGGTATCTTAATGAGATTTTTTATTTGTTTGGGATTTTCTACCTCTCCTCTTTTTCTTTGTAGATAGTTTACTTTTCATTTCCCAAGAATCAAGCCCTTTTAAAGGTGCATCTGACTAAGTAATCAAAAGCCAAGGTACTCAAATAGTATGTTTTTCCTTGCCACTTATGAGAAGTTTTACTATTTCGCATCTGATTTTCTGCAATATTTTATTTGGGAAGGTGCTTCCAGACTAGTGTGCTATCAGAAGTATGATCCTTTTTTTTTTTTTTTGTTTTAAGTGTGAAAGTCATACTTGCAGTAGAAACAACCAAGTTCAGTTAAAGTTATGGAAGAGTGCTGATCTTCATTATATTTTTAGATTTGAAACTTATGGTTATGCAAGTGTCTCTTGCTTAGTTTAATGACTTTGGATTCACAAATAATAAAACTTTCAGCTAAGCATGTTCAGGAATTTCATATCTAGGCAACCTGAAAAAAACGTGTCACTTCAGAACAGAACAAATTCTAGTATTTGAAATGTTTTTTTTTTAATATTTTTTTAAAAATAATGGTCTAGTATCAGTCTCACTGTTTAGTTTTTGTTAACTGGTGTTGACTAGTTGCTTCTCTTCATGGAGATTTGCAGTCATGCTCTTCATTTTAATAGAGCTTAATGATTCTAGGAAGTTAGGGTTTTTTCCCTATCTGCATCTGAAACAATTTTGCATTCTTATAGTGCCAACAATTTACACAAGCTAAATCATTGTGACAGTAACAGAATGAGACCATTGTCCTCCAGGGATCTGTGAAGGTTATTCCTGCAATCACAACGTGGTTACTATTACAGGATCAGCCAGTACAAGCAATTCCTGGTGGTACAAAACCTTGCCTGTTGACTATATAGTGCAAATGAGGTCTGTCTATATATTCAGCATGTCTGCATAGGCATTTATTATTTATTTGAAAAGTGTGAACCATTTTACTTTATAAACACTGGAATAAAAATTGTAATGAGTAAAATCTCTGCCTATAGAACAGATAATCTAAGAGGAGTGTTTTTGCTTAGTTGCATGTAAATGGGGAATCAAGAGGTGAATATCCATGGTGAGTGACAGCTTTTTCATTTCTGAAAGTATAAAATTGCTTACTGTATTTATTAGCTCCACCTTAGAAGTTGCTGCCCCCTTCAGG
This sequence comes from Dicaeum eximium, assembly GCA_013396995.1. Lineage (NCBI taxonomy): Eukaryota > Metazoa > Chordata > Aves > Passeriformes > Dicaeidae > Dicaeum > Dicaeum eximium. Next base: position 772,712 of record VWZP01010965.1, on the reverse strand, counting down.
CATAATAAAGCTTCATGTAAGTTAATTCTGTATAATGCTGTTGTTTGCTGAATTGGCTGTATTTAAAATATTTATCTTTGGGTTCTCAGAACTTGTCAGACAGCTGTCATATTACAACTTGGAGAGCCTTAAGGAAATAATTTGAAATATTTAAAAATGGAAAACATAAGGTACTGTAGATAATAAGCCATAGGCAGAAAATAAACCTTCCTCCTTTCCTTCCTCCTGCCTCTAATCTTACCTGATCCAAGATGTTACAGGCTTTTTCAGTGCGTCATGTATTGGATGGTTTTCTTTTATGCCGAGTTTTGCTTTTGCGTAACTGTTCTGGGATGATAACAACCATTTGAGGTATTATTCAGGAATGTTGAAGTTTTGGATCTTATAAAATTCCCTACAAAACTCCAGAGGTATTTGAACTGGATCAGACTCTTCAGAGAAGCCAGGAATTGTTACAGGACATGCAAAGGCAGTAAACACAGTTTGATTATACAAGCAGATTTCTCTAAAGCCATGTAGTCTGTATATTGGCAGCAAAAGTGTCAGAGGGTCAGGTTCTTGTACAGCATGTACTGATCCAAGTGCTGCTGCCATGACCATCCTGTGGCTTCTTCTGTGGCCACTTTCACCCACTTGGTGGGTTATGCTGTAGAAGAGGAAAGGGAGAGTAAAGCAATGACTGTCGAGTTATTAATGTATATTCATCTGCCTTGGATGGCAAAAGGTGATACCACTGCAATATCCAGTGTAAGACCTGAAGTGCTAAATGTGACTGTCAGTCAAGTTTTATCTCGGTTTTGGAGGACTTCAAGCTTCTTCAGATTTTACTCATTTATGCAGGGAGAAGCAGTAATATTCTCAGCACTGAGTACTAGTGGTACCAAAGTAAGATGCAGCCATTTCATCATACATTTCCACAGGAGCTGAATCCTTTTTCTCACATACAGCCTCTTTTTCTCCTACTCATCCTTGAGTTGGAGTACAAATTGGCAGTCTGGAATTGAGGTACACACACATACTCTCACAGAACATCTGTATAATTTACATTCATTTCTAGGCCATCTTGTATGTATTGAAAATAGCCATAACCATCAATTCCCTAAAATGGAAACTGGTTTTTAGTGAATATTGAAAGAAAAGTCAATTATGTTGTTTCTTAAATATGAAAGCAGAAGTTTTGCTGGAAAGCATCTTGTAAAAAATACCCCAAATATTTGTATCTGCAGTGTGGATGCAGGAGGAGACGGAGCGAATTAACAGAACTCTTACTGGAGCCAAAAGAAAGGCAGCACTTTGTGCACTTCTGGATGAAGAGACAGAGCTCATTGCTTGCATTGGGATGCACAAACTGAATGCCAATATGGAGAATCAACAAAAAGCAATACTGCACCTTCTGGATAAGGTCAGTAATTAGGCTGATCATAAAGAATACCAAAGTACAGGAACAGAAAATACACCTGCAAAGTACAAAAATTACCTTTCATAGTTTTTAACAGTTAATAATGTGAATGCTAATGTTATAAATATCCAAATTATGTGGTTGTTCATGTCAATATAATTCAGTAAATTTCTTTTTCCAAGCCGAGAATTTAATAGCTGTCAGACTGATTGAAGGTTGAACAGTGCATCATGGATGCTGTTAACTGTTAAAAATATAAACAATACATATAATTAATTATAATAATATAAGTGTGTTATCCTTCAGGAAGTAAGTTTGTCATTAATTTCCCAAATGAGCATAGGCCTCTGGTCATCATATGTCTTAAAGAAAACATTTATTCTGTTTTCATCTATAAAGAAGAGTTTGAATCTGATACTGAATTCAGTTATTAAATCATTACCTTTAGTTCCATTAGAACTTTAACTTGAGATTTAATTCTTGTGTAATCTTGGGGATGATATTTAAGGTAAGTGTTCTTCAGTCTTTATAAAAAAATATGAGAATTCCTTCATTCACAAAGATTATTTAAAATGACATTAAATTCAATGGTACCTTAATGTAAAATACAAAAAACCTTGTCCTTTTAGGTAGACATCCAGCCATTGGAAAAAAGTAAGAGTTTATTTTCAAAGTATGTGACATGATTATGAAAAGAAATACTGCAACCGAAATGATTTTTAGCTATCTAATATTTTTATTATTATTATTTTAAAGTTTTGAATATTTAGTGCTCAAAACTAAAAATGGTTGTTTTGTCCAAAAGAGACTTTTTTTCATTCTTTTTATTACTGATGCAGGGGAACTGTACTCTAAATGTGATTTGATAAAATGTATTACATTTCTTGTTATGAACAAGTTGCTTATCTGAAATGGTGGTGGAACTGTTACCACATTTATTGCTGTGGTATGATTGTTTTCTGTCTTACTGCTTTCAAGAATTAAAAAAAAACCCAGAAAACCAAATAATTAGGAACATTTTCAGAGCCTTGAATCATTCCTGTGTTTAATGTTTGTTTCTACTACTTACAATCTGTTCTGTTACCTTCTAAGAAAAAGAAGCCTCGAACAGTCAAAGCAAATGTATTTCTCTCTTAACTGACTCTGTTACTTTTCCCATAAGGACTGATTCCCAGTGTCCTACCTGTACAGATTACTTCCAGCACATATTCTGACAAGCTGTACAGTTTTTTTTACATCTAGAATCAGAAGCAAAATGTTCTTCAGCACAAGAACTCTCAGTGACAGTTGATGTTTGGAGAATCAGGAGACACGTCAGAGACAACAGATATTTTGTCTTTCCAAACAGTGGGCATTTTCCTGAAGCAGTTACTAATTTATTTATTCATATTTTAAATGTATAAATTATGTTTTCAAGAAAGAAACTGTAATCTTTTTAGTTTTAAAATCTATTGATCTTCTGAACTAGTGCAACTTTTCATGTTTTTTATCATGTCAAGAGTAGAATTTTGAGTGTTGTTCTAACTTGTTGACATAGATAGCTCTAACTCAGAGGGAGAAAAAGTAACAATTTTTGCAATTTTTAAAAAGATAAAATAAATATAATTTTGTAAATCGCAAAATTAGATGGATGGTTTGCTATGACTGTAACAGTGCAATTTAAGCACATTATAGTACAGTATGAAATTTATTTTTGAGTGCTTGATTAGGGATTATTTAGTTTTTCCTTGAACTTTGAGCTGGTAATGTCAATCTGGACACTTGCCAGTTAAAGCTGGAATAATATCTTTCACATGGGAAGACTGCAAGCTGCAGTACCAATGGGGTATGAAACTTGCTTCTCCATGGAAACCTTTGTTCCCTTCTTTGCTACTTTAAGCATGTACTTCCACAGGCATGTGTGCTCTTATGAAGGTTGCTACTGGTTGTGTGTGCACTAGGGAGTTCTTTATGCTGAGCTCATTCTTTAGCATTTGTACTTTGGAGAGGAAGTATTTGATTAAGCTTTAATACAGCAATCATATTTTCTTAAAGAAATTTCTGTAATTATTAAGTGTCACTCAGTTCATACCTTTCATGCTTTGTACTATTTCTGCACACATCCTATGGATTTTTTTTTCATTATATTTAGCTTTTTCTCTCTATCTGTGGTGGTGTGTTTCTTTCTTCAGGCACTTTTTTTGCTTTCAGGCATTGGCAGTAGAGTGTAGTTGTAGTAGCCTTGCTTTCTGAAGTAATACAGATAACAGGATTATTGTAAATTCCACAGCACTGCCAGCAGACTAAAAGACAAGAGAAAGCTGGCAGAAGATCTCAAAGTTTTAGTTTTTCTCATGTCAGTCTGGAGTACAGAAAAATAGTCCTGAAATCAGAGAACTTGTGATTCTTTCTTTTTTCAGTAAAAAAAGCTGTTTGGTTTTTTTAACATTTTAAAATGTTTTTATGTAATACCCAGCTATGATAAGGTAGTAAGAAAAAATATAGAAGTTACAGATATATTTTTGAAGAATTAATTATAATAATACAATTGGTCTGTATTAAGGGTCATTTGCAGAATGGGATACCAAGACTACTTGCACATATTGGGTTTGCCAATTATCAGAAGAATCTAATTTTACTGACTATTTCTTAGGGTCTACTCTGGCCATTGATACTTTCTAGCATTAGCAAATGACCTTTCTCTGTTATTGTAAGTGATTTCCTTGAAGAGGATCAAATGTAGTTACTGAATTAGCTACTACATGGAAAACAGTGGTTTGTCCCAGTCTAACATACAAAGGGTTGTCAGCATGATAGACCTTCTAAGTTGGTCTGAATTTTATTGTTTGTAAAGTGTGGGGTTTTTTGTTTTGGTTTTTTTTTAAGAGTTTCTAGTATTGTACAAAGATAGTGAAACAAAATGAAGATACAGTAGAATGCTTCTCATTTATGACAGAGAAAAAATTGCCTTGCTCTAGTTTTGCAGAAATTCAAAGCTTTCACGAAGTAATTAAGAGTTGGTTGTTTTGGAGTTTTTTTAAAGTTATTGTCTGGTTTTGCTATTGCATTTCTTAGTTTTGGCTCTGAAATGTGACCTCTGGTTAACAATATCTCCTTTAATTAGAGTTCTACCTGCACTGATAATGTAATTGTCATTGATTTGATGTTAAATCCTTTTAAAAATTATTTTGTCTTTCTTTTCCTTACCTAACTTTCTTTATTTAAAAGCGAGGAAGAGTTTTGGTTGTGGTGATAACTATTCATATCTCTTCTAGCTATCTAATATTCTTGGTATTTTTATTATTTATCACCATATCAAGTCTATTTCATCAAAATAATGATTGTGTCAATGCTGGGGTCATGTCCAGAAAACCACTAGGCATGTGAATACTGCATAAAGTGTTGCTGTTGTTAGGTCACACTGAGACTGCAAGGTGAAGTTTGTGAGTGTTAGTGAACACTTAAGTCTGAATATAGTGAAAGAGAATAATTAATACACAGAAAGAGGTTTCAAATACCTCTCCCCATTAAGAAAAGGAAATGGGGTTAAGTAATGATGGGGAGAGGCTTTTGAAAACTCTTTTTCTGCTGGAATTTTTGTGACAGTGTGATTTGCAACCAGAACCAATCTTCGGGAAAGAAGAAAATGGTTGTACTTTTCAGACCTTGTGGGGCAGGTGACATCATGGAAGTTCTTACTGTCTATAAAAGTTAAAGATGTGCAAAGAGATAATTGAAGCATAAGGCATGCAGCATGTGGTTAAGTTAGCAAACAAGAAGCTAGGGGAAGTGTCTGATAAACTGTAAACACATACCTTGCCCTAGCTCTAACAAACTCTATTCCTTCTATCCTTCTCTGCAACTAGTATAAATAGAATTGTTCCCTGGAGATATTTTTTACTGCAGTAGACTTTAAGATCTTAAATTTGCAATCTTTACACAGTCAACAGACCCATTGATTTTTACTAATAGTTTGAAGGGATTTATGACTGTAAAGTGGAATACAGAGCAAATGTATTCTAACACTACTGTCAGTAAATTCACTTTAAAGAAGTAGAGCATATCCTTGTAGGAGAATATTATTTGCTTTTAATATCCTGTAAGTCAAAATTGTCATGACCTGCAGTTTTAAATAAAGTGTCCAATTGAATGCTTGCTTTGGTGGAAGATGTGCTGTATCAATATCAACAATAGAATTAGCCTTTTGCATTGGTCAAGCATTAATGTTAAGTCCCTATTTGCTCTGATGAAACTTGATGTAACATAGAGCAATTGTTCAGATGGTGGTCAGATTTTAATAGCTCAGAGTTGTATAAATTTTTTCTGAAGTGTGCACAGCCTAGGAGGTGGAAAGCATTTGATGGAAAAATCACTGAAATGGATACACAGAACTCGCTCCGTGGCAAAGAACTACTTGAAATCTACCGCAGCATTAACGCAAAGGACCTCCCAAAAGATGAGAGAATATCTGTGCTCTTAACACTCAAATGTACAGTGAAGGTATGGTTTAGTTTTCTATTTATGTTTAGCTTGAAGCTGTACTTTCCAAAGATGCTGTCACTGAATTATGTTGACACATTAGCAATGCTGCTGCTGGCAGACAAGTGCCATGATGGTGAGCTGGCAGCTATAGAACCTCATGTACTACCTGGTGTGTGAGTGTAATTTATATTCCAGATACACTCTAAATTCATATTTCACTTTATCATGTGCATATTTGTCTTCAGGTTGTGTTAGAATTTTAACCCCATGGTTTTAGACTTCTTTGTATATTAATACATAACACAATTTTAGTACAAAGTTTTGTTTACTACTTAATATCAACTTTATGAGAACCGTGGCAGGGATATATGTGGCAATTACCATTTATTTTTTCTCTTTCTTTCTTTGGAATTCTTTTACATTTCTTCGAAATATATGTTTAGAACCTTATCTATATCTTGGTTTGAATTACCAGTTTTATGGATAGCAAATACTGATTTTTTTCTTCTTCTCTTTGCCCCTCATTTCCCGCCGCCACTGTTGCTGCTAGTGTTCCCAATGAATTAGAAACTGGTTGCAGTTTTTTTTCAGTCTTTCATATTGGTTTTATTTATTAATTCATGTGCAAAAAGAATGAGTTTCAAGGTCCTTTCAGGATGATACTGTTGACATCAACCTACAATAGAATGCTCCTTCCTGATCTTATTAAAACAAACAAGCATCTTGCTGTTTGTATTAGTAGTGCAAGCATTTGATTTAAAGTCACTATGGCATTGAGAGCACTTCTGGGTTATGAACTCTTGCTCATCTTAATACAAGTCAATATTGCTGTAGTGAACAAGTGAATTTCTGTAAATTAGCACTCTCTTTTACCTGAGAAATCACTGAACTCATTTCACCTTTTATGTCTCTCTCCCTGGAGAATCTCCTGCCAAGCATTTGATATATTGAAGTGACTAATTTCCAGGCATACTGTCAAAGTCCCTCATGCCTCTTGTGTGGTGGATTCTTTGGATTTTCTTGTGGCATTTTTTTTAAACCCATCCATATTACACCTTCAATCTCATAGCCAAAGGAAGCTTCTTAGGGAAATATTTCTTTGGGTATTTGAAGGCTTAAAAACCTCTTAAAACAAGAGGTATTTGTTGAGTACCTCTGCTAAGCATCTTTTAGTGCTTCCAGGATTACAGTTCCTGACAGCTTTGGTATATATATACAGGCCCTAAAACAGAATCTGTAAGCATTCTCACTTTTGTAGTTCTACAGTTGTTTCATAGGAGATTTTTTTCCCTGAGATACTAATGAGTTCTTCTGTGAACCTGTTCTTATGTGAACATACAGAGGTATGAATGGTAATGGGCATAGAATCCATAGTTTGCTTTCATGTCTTATTAAATGATTTTGTTTGCTTGCTTCTTTATTGTTGTGCAGTTTATTTTTCTTTTTCTCTCTTTTTTTTTTCCCCCAGGAACATGAATGTAAATTAACACAGGAAATAGTCGCATTAATTGACAGGGAAATTGATCTTATGTCAAGAGAGGTGAAAGAATGCAACCTGGAAGGACTGAGGAAAAGAATTTGTACATTATTTCTCCAGTATATCAAAACTCCAGAGTTTAACCCTGGAGTTGCTGGGTTACTTAAGGTATTATTCTTATTTTGCAGCCTGACATAGTGGCCATTGAATTAAAGAGAAGGGGGATGGAAAGCACTGAAAGTTTTTTTATTTTACGTTTTGCTGTAGAATTGGTGGAGGAGTTCCTCAGGAAGTAAAATGTAGCAAGTACATAGGCTTCACACAAATAAATTTATATAGTCCTATTAGGAAGCATGGGGCATAGACATGGTTATAAGCACCTGACAAGTGGCTGGCAGCACGGAGAAAGAAAGCCCAGGAACTCTTGTATCTGTAATAAAAAATATGAAAGTTATAAATGGTAGATCTTATAGGATGGTATCAGTAAAATGTAATGGCAAAGCAGTACCAATATACTGAGAGAGGAAGTGTTTTTTCTACTAGTCAAGAAGCAGCATGCCATGCATCCAGAAAGGAAGAACATTCCCACGTCAATGTCTAGTGACCTAGCACCTAAGCAAAAACTGTTCCAGCCTTCTATTGTAGAATCATTGCTACTGTGTGCAAAGATGTAGTTAGTTTTGTGTGTTTTTCTCTTCTGACTACAGTTTACAAATAAAAATATGATTCACTATCATATGTTGCTGCTCAAAGTAGCAATGTCTGTTTTGCATCTCTCAGAAGAGCATTCCTCATATAGTGGTCAGTGTTATCTCAGGAGTAGATAATCTGCCAGATTTAGATGCAGATGTTGGTTCTAAATCTAACTAACAGTTAATTTTACACTAGGTTTAATAGCAGAGGTACAATTAATAGCAGAGACTGAAGACTATCAGACTACTCAAACTATCCAGTTACAGACTTGGTCCTTCTGCACAGACTACATTACATTCTTTTCAGAACCCATGAAAGAATATGGGCATGAGGAGGTCACTATCAAGTTTAGTCTATTTTCTTCCCCTGTCTTGTTTCTGGACATGTGGGTATGATGATTTGTCTTCTTATGCCAAAATACTAATATGCCCATAAACTCAGGGTTTTTATCTTTGCCATAAAGAGCAGATTCTACATGAAAAATCAAATGCAAAGAATTTAGTTTCTGTTTTCTCTGTTGTCATCTTTCCAGAATAACTGACAATCTGCATACATAAACGCACCAGGAAGAGCACTAGAACATAATATTTAGGATCTTCATATAGCTTAAAAATGAATTGACTGATTTATATAACTGATTTTAGCAAATACAGTGACTCTTGGTATCCTAGCCAAGAAAGAAAGATCACAACACTTTATTGGGTAGTTTAAAATGAATACTTCTAGCTTTTACATATTAAAATACTTGCATGAAGATATGGAAGACGTATCCTGACAGTGTTAGAGTGACATAGAAGCAATACAAAGATACCCTGTTGTAAAGTAACTTTTTTTTATTTTTTAATTTTTAGGTTCCAGAAGATCCCTTAAAGCTTCATAAAAATATTTACTTCTGTCATAGCTGTGAAAAGTACTTAGCATCTACTGAGTTTCCCCTTTCTGCAAATTCCCGCACCATTGGCAAATGTCGCTCCTGTTACCGGCTTGATAATGAGGCTCGGACTCGAGAAGCATATTTCAAGTACAGACTTATACTAGAAAATCTCAGAAAGTCTGAAGTTGATTATCAGGATGATAGTAAAATTGTTTTCTTAATTCAGGTACTGTTGGAAAGAGCACTGCTACTCATAGGAAGCAGTGGCTTTGACTGTATGTCCTTTATTTTGTGTATGTTGTTGACAGGTTGAGAAATGGCTTAAAAGCTACAGCTTCATCCTGTGATATGTGATTGTGATGTTCCACACCATAAAGAAACAGCCCTTAAGCTCTTGAAGCATAGGTGTACTTTTAAAGGTGGTTTGCAAGCTATACACTAAAAGAAGTCTAGCTGACAGGTCAAAGATCAGATGTTCCAACAACTATGCAAAAAGTATATATGTATGTCAAGACGCTCTCTAACCAAGTGATCATATCACATGTACATAGAAATTTTTTTTTACCCAAAGCTTTATTTGGACTTTTACACGGCTGCAGAACTTGTAGAACGAAACATTCTTCTTCCTTTTTTAACCCTGTTTTTCATTCAGGTTGCAGATATGCAGTACCTGGTTGAGAACATATGGAACTGCCAGTCAGCTCTCAGTGCCTGCAATGACCTGTATGATTTGGTTATGGTCAGGTGGGATAAGCAGCATGAGTGGTCTCCATGGAACACTATTCTCCTCACTAAAGAAGAAGCAGATGCACATCTTAAGCTGTGTAACCCTCACAAGGTAAATTTCAATGGGCTTTATTTTTTACATTATTTATGTTATGTTTTAATAGAATCCTGTGACTAATTATGTTGGGCCAAATTACACTTGTCCATATATAAATTGGCTCATTGTGACTATTTAAATGATTGCATCTGTACTATTAGACAAAATGGACACTAATCCAGAAGTCATCTGGCATGCACAGCTCATCCCATGTACCTGGACTCTGTCTTGCCCCGATTCTCCCTCCTGAAATGCAAGAAGCTGAGCAGTCTCATCCATGCTGCCTTCTGAGAACAGTGCCATGCGTGCGCGCTTCCTTCAGATCAGATCTTGACAAGAGCTAGCCTGGATGAAAAATATACCAAAAACTAACCATAAATACTGTGATAAGTGTGTGCCCGTGCTCTTGCACATGCTCTGGCCTCATTAGTTTCTGGTCTTCTAAATTTCTCATCAAATAGAAGAATGGTTCCTTATCTATAACTTGTCCATTTGTCATCATAAAATTTGTCGCTACTTTCTCATATAGATATCAGCTAAGTATCCCTTACAATGTAACCTTACAGTTTGCATTTAAGCAATAGAAACATAATTTCTCTTTAGAATTAAAACCACTTATGACTGTGTTAAACTCATCATCAAAACTGTTTTTTTACTCCAATCCCCCCAAATTCCATATCTAAACATGGTAGTCTATGAAATACCTCTCTAATGAACATCATATATTAAGAGTGTTTAGTTTTGTAAGGCACAGGAGAATCCTGTGAGTTGTGTTTGTCCTGCACTTAATAATGGCTTATTAAGCCTTTCAGTTCCAGGTAATTGACATATGTGTATAGTGATCTGCAGTCATTGTTGCCTAGTGTTCTTTTGTTCAGGGTGTTCTTAATTCAATTTTTGATACAATATATGTACATCAGAAATGCACCATCAGCTGTTATGTATTGCTCTTCTTTTTGGAAGTCTTAAGAGCAAACTAAACAGAGCAAATTATTTGCTCTCTTTAAAGTTTTGCTTTTTGGATGAAATATATCAGGGAATTCTACAGGCAGAAGGAATTCTGCTATCCATTATATTTTGTGTGTGAGTGCCCAGTTTGTGTCTTCAAGAAGATGAGTTTATGTAAGCTTTAGCTTTAGAAGGTAAAATCCATTTCAAGCTGCGAATCCCTTTATTGACTCCTCTCACTCACTGTGAGTCAAGAAAGCTATTCAGACAATCTGAATCCAGTGATGCTCCTCAGCATCCATAAATTTCTCTTACCAGCATTATGGCAGGCAAAGATCCTGCTTGAGCACTTCTCTGGTTTGATGCCATGAGTCTGGATGTCATAGCCAAAATGCCATTAACTTGATTAGGTCCAGGGCTTCAGTGGATGGGGGAGTTAGGTCAGAACAGGTAAGCTACACAAGCCTACATAAAAACCACGAGGTATTTTCTTTAGCTCTTGCAACAAATACAGAAGTGAATCAGTTGTAGTGAGAACTTTCTTCTTCTTCTTCAAAAAATGAAGTGTTAAATCAGGATAATGAAGCAAAAAAAGAATGTTGTAAGTTGAATCATTGTTTTTCATTCATGGAAACAAAAAAGGTCTCTTAAGCTGTTTATTTAATAGCAATTATTCATAGTGATTTTATTTAATAGCAATTATTCAAAGTGATGACTACAGCAATAACAAAAGGTTTTTTCAATTAAATATTCTGGTTATATATTCCATCATCCAAACTACTACTGATAACTAGAAATTTGGGAAAATGTCACCACTGCATGTAAGTGCTGGCTGAAATGCTGCAATATGCTTGCTGCCATGTTTAGTTGAAAATAACAACTGATTCTTATCAAGGAATGCCCCTACAGTCTTCACCTTGCAAATTTTGCTGTCTAAGCATTGCCTTATTTAATTTTCAAGTGTAAGTACAAATGTTCTCACCTGAAATTAAGAAATAAGTAAGTTTTATCTTGAGTAGATAAAAAAAGTTATTCCGGTTTTAAAACATGAGTAATATTTCACAAGGAGAAATTTTCACTACTGGGCCACAAGATAGTACTATAGAACTACGAAATATTTCATTACTTCAAATAAATGATCTGCCTTAGTTTATTGAAAGGTCACTATTTATAATGTCTAAAAAATTGTTTATAATTTCTAAAATATGAAGCAACACATATATTTTTAGATATTTTAATTGTATGTATGATATTTGAATTTATTTTTCTTTTCAGACTTATGAAGGTCCATTTATTTACAGAATAGAACAAAAGCATATTCAGGCAAGAAACTACTTTGCTCAGATTCCTGCGATGTCATCATTTTTGCATAGAAGTGTCAATCAGTCTAATGCAAATTCCTACAAAACCCATAGTTCTTCAACATTAAAGATGTGAACTAAATTCCTGGGTTTTAAGGAAATATACTTTTTCATCTATACCCTAATTGTGTTACACAGATTAAAATAAACTTCTAAGGATAAAGTGATTTGATCTCAATCAGTTAATTTAACTACATTTCAAGTTTTGTAACCTCATTTTAAAAAAAATAAAATGTTGTCCAAGAGTTTTGTAAATTCTCAGTTTTTAGAGCAATGATCATTTTTCTGTGCATTCCTGCATTGCTTGGAACATTCTGTCTGTAGTGTAGTATTCCTGTTGGCAAATTCTGTTAATTCTTTGCCCCGCTTTAATTAGAAAATTAATACTATAGCAGTGTATTACATTTATTTTTCTTGTCTTAAGCACATAAGGCAGAAACCCCCTCAAACCCTGGATTCTTACAGAACAACAGAATAGATACAGCTTTCCAGATATAGCTGCTTTGCCCTGCAACCATTTTTGCAAAGTAATAACTTTACATTTTGTAGCTCATCTAGATGGTCATAGTGGAACTGCCAGCATGTAATTATTGTATACAAGAAGTTGAAATCATTGTAGTTATTATAATTTGAATATTAGAATTTAGATACCATAATTTGAAATACACATTTCAGACTGTTTGAAATACGTTTATTTTTGAGGAGTCTGTATTAATTTGAAGACATAAATTCTCCCCACAATTAAAAAATTTGTTTGATCATATCATAGTTATAGAGGAAAACAAGATATGGTGTAAATTCAAAAATCCAACAGAAAGTTGCAAGGTTCTTCTTGAAACCTCTATTATAAGATGTGGTTTTGACCCGGCTTTTTTCCGAACAGATGAAACTACCTAGGAAAAAGCAGTAGCATTTACATAGAGAAATAAGCACATATTTGGCAGCAAACAGCTGAAAACTGAATTGACTCCCTCAACAGAACATGAACTGTAGAACCAGTACGTGGCTGACAAGTGCATTTTAACATCATTGGAACCTTTCCACTGATTTTACCATTAAATTCAAAATTTTAGTTTAATTAAGTTCTGGATTTTACTTCATTACTGAACTAATTGTAGAACTGCAGCACATAAGTATTTCAGCTGACTTATGTGCTTTCTGACATCCAAGCCTTAAGATAGGAATGGCTGCTAAGTCATATTTCCCCCAGGGTGATAAAAGGAGTTTTGAAGTAAATTATGGGCTGAATGGCAATGAGTCACATACATGGGAATCTGCCTCTTTATAAATTTGTTTCTTTCCTTCTTGAACATATTTTTAAAAAGGTAATTTACAACTCCAGAAGGATTATTTAAATAAAAAGTAAGGAAATAATTAAAACAAATGTGAAAAGCCAGTAGTCCATTGATTTCAATGCAATGCAGTGTTGGAGGTTTCTGGAATCCTAGAATCATTTAGGTTACGAGGACCTTTAAGATCTAGTCCAGCCATTAACCTAACCCTGCCAAATCCACCATTAAACTGTGTCTCTAAGTTCTACATCTACATGGCTTTTAAAGACCTCCAGGTGTGGTGACTCAACCACTCCCCTGGGCAGCTTCTTCCAAAGCTTGGCTACCCTTTCAGTGAAGAATTTTTTCCTGTTAACCAACATAAATCTTTTCTGGTGCAACTTGAGGCCATCTTATCTTGTCCCTTTAGACTCTTCACTAGCTACACTGCCTTTCTCTGGACATGCTCCAGCACCTCAATCTCTTTCTTCATCCTTAGGCAACAGATCCTCTCATCCAGATCATTGGTAAAGACATTAATCAGGACTGGCCCCAGTACTGAGCCCTGGGGAATACCGCTGGTGCCTGTGCGCCAGATCAATGTAAACTCCAGTCACCCCCACCTTTAGCTCTTTCCTGGCAGTGCCATTTAGTCACACTGTGAAAACTTGTGTCTAAATAGTTAAAAATTTGTGCTGGAAGTATGGTGAGTTGGATGCTTGACTAATACTTGGGACATGCTTTTCCACGAATACGCGTCTTCTTACTAATGTCATCCTTCAAATCAGAGTCCAAAAAACCACTATTTTTAGGAGTGAAGAAAAAATGAGAAAATATATGCAGATATACTTGTGAGCTAAATTTACTTAGAGAAGCAAATTAAAATCCCACTCAATAGGCTCTTCTCGTTCCTTTTTTTCCCGAAAGCTTTTTTCACTTCAGTTGTTCCCAAACTGTGGTTTGTGGAAAAATATTAAAAAGGAGAAGTCAGTTTGTTTTCAGTTAAAAGTTTGTTCATAAGTGATATGGTAATCTGAGAGAAAACAATCTGGTTATGTTTCAGGAAGTTTTAAGACTGTTTCTGTATGGCAGAATACAGAGTATACCCACCAACTGTGCATCACTTGTGCGTGTTGGAAGCACACAGCAGGGAAGAGAAGGCAGAGCTCGGGATGTGATGATGGGGCCAACGCACATACAGAACCTGGGCGGGGTCCTGTGGTTTGTGTCACCAGGGCCATGGGGAGGAACAGGAAGTGAGGGTGGAAACCATGTGGCTGTGCTCCACTGGTTGCCCAGAAATGTTCTGTACAAATCAAGTACCCTTCCTTACACAGGAAACATTCCATACAATCCAACTACACAGAGTGGAAGGTTTGACCACAGTCCCACTGACAGTGCTTTGCACAATACTCGTTAATAATGTATAAAACGTACCTCAATTTTGTACCTCAATATGGGATGAGGATTTGACACAAAATTTTAAAGGACAGGCTGACAGGCTTATCTTTCTTGCCCTCCACAAAAAGGATGCCTTTTGGTAAGTCTTGGGTCGTCAGTTATGCTGAGTATTGACAGAGGAAATTAAACTTGTGATTGCAGTCATATTGTTAACACTATATATTCTGCAGTAGCTGCTTTTGTCACCAGCAATCCCAAAGAAGCATATAAGTTGCATTCAATAAGCCATGGATTTGTGAACCCAGCAGGCTCTTCTGAACGTGACTGGACTTGCAGACTATTTGTGCATCTGACATAGGGCCTAAGGTGATGTTTTTGTAACAGTGTGTGAATTGGTTAGTGTGTCAAATATTGTAGTTCTGCAAAATTGAGTTTTGTTGGAAATAGTGCAATTCCTTTATTCTGTCTAGGTGCTTCTGTTTCTACCTCCATCTTTGGGGTCTGTTTTGGTGTCTTACCTGTACACACCCTTTAACAGATAAACAAACGCTGGCTTGTTAAAGGAACAGATAGGATTTCTAATATATCTCTGAGGAGAAGATGAAAAAGGACAGTTAAAGAGTTAAATTCTGTGTTATGTAAAGGTAACATGGAGAAGAAAAGAAACATGACAATGTTTTATTGCTACCCTTAATTTTTTTTTTTCTGAGAAATCAGATTTCAGATGGAGCTGATGAACAAATTGCCTTATATTAGGCAACCACACTATAACAATATACTGTGATTCAAGGCAGGTGGATTTAACTGATCTGACTACATGTGCTCAGATTTAGACATGCATGTTTTCTGACCTCTCTTTGTTTCTTCTTGTACGGTTTTCATTGTGCTTTCTTATTTTCCCCTTAACACAACTCGTTTTAACATAGCTCAGAACTTCTTTTGTGTATGATCTCTAACATCCTGTTCTGATGGTGAGGAGGCATTTGTTCCCAGAGCCAAACATGTGCCGAGGCTGCTGCTGCCTAATGTAGTCACAAGATGCAGAAACCACTCAGTGTTTGGCAGGCACAAAAAAGTGTGCCAGAGCAATTTGCTTCCGGGCATAAAGGAATTCTCTAAGACTATTTTGATCTTGCATGAGACTTGTGAAATACTGAAGTCGTGCTATGTTTTGAAGTGATTATAATTTGCCCCTCAGTTAAGATATTTTTGATTTCTGGGATTGCATTGCTCCATGCAAAAGACAGCTTAACAATTCTGTGTTTCAGTGGCTCTGAACGTGCCGTTTTCTCTCTCTCTTCTTTCTTGCTGAAAACTGCAGTTTGTTGCGGATTTCAGAGCTGTCAACACCCAAATGCGTGACGCCAGATCTCAATACATGTGAAAAAATTGAGGGACGTGATAATATGTAGCAAGGGAAGAAGATACAAGTTCTGCAGAATACATTTTGTGCAGCACAGAAAACTTTTCTGTAAACTCCATTTTGAAGTTGTATAACTGTTATCAGCCAGCATAGGACAGGAGTTTGGACTCCATGACTCTCCCTTGCATTTGAAGGTTAAAGGAAACGGACAGTGCTTTCATTGCAGGGAGTTTTACGAGCTGCTTAAGTCATAAACCTGAAGGTATTAAAAGTACGAGTAACTCCCAAGTTCAAGTGAAGGAAGTTCATGTGCTGAACATTCCCCCTGCTGTCGGAGAGCACGTCAGCCTGGCTGAATCCGGCTGCCACAGCCCGGGCGGGAAGTGCAGCTGTGCACAGGCTCGGACTTTCCCTTTGCAGCTGGCCGGTTCCGCAGGCACTCGCCCGGAGCCATGGCCCGGCTCTGCCCGGCTGCTCCGGCGCTGCTGCTGCTGCTGTGCGCCCTCGCTGTGCTGCTCCCAACGCCCCTGGCAGCGCATCATGTGCCGATGCTGCTCTGGTCAACTCAGAGGTAAGAAACTGAGTAAAAGTGTATCCTCCCTGCTTGTGCTCCTGCTCTCTGTGTGTCTGCGCAGAATATACTGTGCCACCGAATATGGTAGATCAGCTATGGGCAATAAAATGATCCAAGAAATAAATTTGCACCTTGGCCATCAAATAAGCCAACAGATGATTTTATCCATTTTCATTTATAATTTTAGTGTTCTACGTTGAGCAGAAAGAAGTAAATAAATTCCGTAAACTAAAAATCTGAAGTAGATGTGCTTTATTCACCCTAAAGCATCTTTGAACTCCACTGTTAGAGATGTTGTGACTTAAAGCCACAGCATAAGGCAGTGTCACAAAAAGGAGCTGACCAAAAACTCTGTGGCAGTTTTTTAAGCCTTGGATTTCCTAATTTTTGAACCCTGACTTTTCTTTTTAATGCAGGCTCTTCAGTACATTGCTGTATGTATATGCATCAGTTGTTAGACTTGACAGATCCAGAGACACGTCAAATTCAGGGGTTTGCATATACTTATGAAATAGGACTATGAAGCTGTTTTGAAAGAACCAGGTATAGACCTCTTTATTTCCAACCAGGAATTTTATTCATGCTCACTTTAAGGATTTTGTACCATTACTTGGGATTTCCAGAAATATGGCAGGTTGGGCAATGCAGTAGCTTTAGGTGGATACTGGACATGTAAAGTTGTCAGAAAAATATGGACCACTAATTTACCACCTTTGCCATATATTTACTCGCCTTTTATGGATTTCCAAAACCTGAAACTCTGCATATGGAAATCTGCAAGTTTTGAAAAAGTTTGATTTTATAGCTTTCACTTTGTTTTCTCCCCTTAAAAGAAAAAAAAAAGTTTCAATGTCAAAGCAATTTTATATTCAAAATACTTAGTGATTCACCACTATATAAGACAGGCACTCATATGAGTATTAACCCCTGTATTTAAAAGCAAAGTAAATGTTGGAAAGCACTGTTCTGAGGTTAAAAGTGATTCTAAGCATCTAAGAAAAGCTCAAAGTTCCTTTGTCCTACTTCCTGGTTTATATAAAAAACATACCTGCTGTATGTATGTACATAAACAAGATCTTATCACTTATAACCATGTGGTCATAAAAGCAAACTTTCCATCAAGATGCAATTAGCAGCTTGGTCTACTGCAGATTTTTCTGGTTTATACAAATCCAGAGCAAGAAAACCAGGATGCTGGACTGGTAAACAGGCTCACGTCTCCAGGAATAGAACCTTCTGTGGAAGAAGTGTTCTTCCAACCATGACATTTGCATTTAAAAAGGAGAAGTTCTTGTGGGGCCAAAATTAGTTCTGGTGAGGTCTATGAAGCAACTGAAAAGAAGTTTTATAAAATAAAGTAACACTAACAACAACTTCCTGTTGC
Organism: Dicaeum eximium; assembly: GCA_013396995.1. Taxonomy (NCBI): domain Eukaryota; kingdom Metazoa; phylum Chordata; class Aves; order Passeriformes; family Dicaeidae; genus Dicaeum; species Dicaeum eximium. Next base: position 754,683 of record VWZP01010965.1, on the reverse strand, counting down.
TAATCCCTAACTGTGCCTTACATTTGGTACTTCACAGTGATGCAAGGTTTGCAGTGTGTGATCCACAGGCCTATGAAATTTGGAAATTACTGTAAAGAGTCTTAGGAAATTTAACTACAGATCTGCAGTAACTATGGATATCTATGGATATCTATTTACTCTGTAGGAACATGTCCCACCAGTATAAAGGTTTAGCAATTCATTAATCATCAGAAGTTGTGATTCACAGATCTATTCCATCACCCTTTCCCAGGTTATCTGTTAGGATTTGATATTGAATAATTGAAGGATACTACATTTTGTTCTAATTTAGAACTAGCCAGTGTTTGCCAAGCCTTACCTTGGGACAGCTCTATTAGAGAATGTAACACTTTAAAGTCTCTTTTATGCATTATTACTGTACTGTAATCATGCTATTAAACATAATGTTGGATGCCAGATAGAGGTGAAACCTGCAGCTGAAAAACACATGCAGTGCACAAAGCAACAAGAAGTGTGATATCAGAGACACTAGTAAATCAAATACCTCTTTCCTCTAGGAAAAAAAAAATGCAGATCCCTACTTGGAGGAAACTAAGTGGTTTTTTTAAAAAACAACATTGTTTCGCAATTCAAGTAGGGAATAACTCAGTATGTCACATTGTCCTGTTTTCAAAAAAGAATATATCACTGGATATTCTTCAAATAACTTTGGTGTGGAAAATTTGACCTTTATTTTAAATCAGCCTTTAAACTAATATTCCCTGGTTGGGTTTTTGAAGCAGGGAAGTTTGAGAGGCTCTTCTTGCATATGCTACACAAAACAAATTTGATTTAGCCATTTTGAAGGAATATTCAGAAGAATTTCTTTCCCTCCACAGATAAAGAGAAGGAGTTTGAGCAAAGAAATTCATTAAAATTAGCTTTTGTGATTTTCCCCTCATTGTTTGTTTTAGGAATGTTTTTTTGCCGACAATATTTTAAAATATATTACTTCATTTTTTAAAATTTTCCCTATATGCTTATATAGGGAAAATAATCCTTTTCTGGCAAACCCAGGTTAGAAGTGACTTTGAGAAGGTGTTAATGCCAATTGGTACATTTGCACTGTTTTCTAAACTACAGGGATTTTACCGATAAATCTGCTGAAAGAAGGTGTAACAGAAAAATGAAATTTTTCTTTTAGCTATAATTTTATTGGATGCCTATGGAGATGCTGTGTGCCAGCATGAACACTATTTTACTTCTGCTGAGCAGTGGAAAACATGATTTCTTAGATGGTAATCACAAGGTGACTGATAGAGACAACTGACAAGAATGACTTGTAGGAAAGAGTTCTGAAGCCAGCTCCAAAGCAAAAATGTAAGATCATGAGTTAGACTGCTAGAAGTCTTGTTGTCTTCCCATCAGCCCTCTGGTGTGTCCAGATACAGAAAATCTTGAAATCTTTGCTTCCATCAACCTAATTGCTGGAATTCTGAATACTGTTCAGGAAACAGCACAATGTTGTCATGTCAGAGCAGTGAGGTATAAGAAAGAAGCAAAGTATTGAGCTAAGCTTGCTTTTCTCACTTTCTTTAGGGCAATGTTTGACTGTTGGAGGAAAGGGAGAGCAGTTGAGTTTTAAGTTTCCTCAAACTTAAATCTTCCTTAGGATTCCTTAAACCTGTGTGCTCCTGCAGACACATTAGCAGAGCTGCCTGTCATTTTGAGCCTGGATCACCATCCGGGCTCAAACATCTCCCAGCTAGCAAGTGATTGGGCAAGAGGAAACAGCCTCAAGTTGCTCCAGGGGAAGTTTGGGTTGGATATTAGGAAAAATTTTTTCACTGCAAGTGTGGTCAGGCGTTGGAACAGGGAAGTGGTTGAGTCATCTGGAAATGTTCTAAAAACACGTGGATGTTGCACTTTGGCACATGGTTTAGTGGTGGGCGTGGCAGTGCTGGATTGACAATATGGACTTGATGATTTTAGAGGTCTTCTCCAGCCTAAATGTTCCTGTGGTTCCATTTCCTGTCTGAACCACACTGGGAATGCTGTTGCACCAAGCAGACAGCAACAGCCCCCTCAGGGAAGGATGTAGCCTTCTCTACTGCCATGCATAGTGCTCAGCAAACTGTTAAAAAGAAGCAAAATAAATGCATGCATAATATTGTGAATATAAGTATTAGGCAAATGCTCCATTTTAATAGAATTATTAACCAACTGATGTAGATTTTTTTTTGGTGATGGTGAAGTTACTAAAGTTAACTGCTTGAAAGTTAAAAAGTGTCACGAAAGGTGTTTTCAAGGTTAGATAGCTAACAAGAACTGCTTCAAGGAACAGGGACTTTCTTAGAAGCAAGTATGCTTTAAAAGAGGATCATTAAACTTCTGAGGTTTTGAATTCACAGCAAAAGCCTCTACCATTGTGCTGCTGCAAATAATTTTGGTTTGTTTGATGTGCTTTCTGTTACCTTTTATTCTTAATTGCAAGTCCCCAAAGCTCTCAAAAGCTTCAATATTTTTTATAAGATTAGGTATGAAATGGATTTATTTAGCTTTTTTAAAAATAAATATACCAAGATATTCAGTGTCATTTTCTTTCACACAAGCCATTTTTTATAATATCTTAATTTATTCTATCTGCTTTTTCTTTAATATCATTAGCATTTTGATGTTGCCATGCAAAGCACAAAGTCAGCATGAAAGTCAGTTCCTGAAGAGTAATTCAGAATCTTTGGGACCTTCTGTGTTTTCAAATATATTAATTTAAAATATTATACTTAATTTTTTGAAATCGTGAGGTTTATCTTCTCTGAAAAGTTGAGGCATGCCTGTTTCAATTTCACAGTTATGTTCATAAATATAAGTTAATGTGAATTTCCAAGCACAAATTAACAAAGTGAAAATGCTGAGTAAAACTAAGAAAATATCAGATAATTTCAACCAATAAAAAAGCATTTCTTTCATCTCAGCAAGATTTATTTCTAAATCTTCTGAAGTGACAGGCAGAAGTTCTACTAGAATTTCATTTTCACATCTCCAGCACGTTGTCCTGAAGGAGACAGAGTTTGCTCTAACGCTTTCCCAAAGTCTGAAGTGAGATGGATATCACCTAGAGCTGCAGGGCTGAGCTGGCTTTATCCCTGCCATGGGTACAATTTGATGATTTCCATTCACTTACAGCAATCTTCTTTGGAATTACATGGAGGACTTGGAGTGCAATTTAGATTTTCTTTCTCCAAAGAACAACATTGAACCCCACCTATGTGTGCATTAACCCTGTTCTGCCTCCATCTTAAAGGACTGCAAAGGTTGTTCTCATTCATAAAAGCTTGGTGTGCAATGGTTATTTGCAAGTTGCTTTGGGTTAGGAAATTTAACTTTTATCTCAATCTGATCAAATTGCAGTCATATAATAACTGATGCTAGAGCACACAACAGTTGTCTGTATTCGACTCTTTGTAATTAGAACCAGTTAGTGTCTGGAATACCTGTTTTCTCAGGTTTAAGCAATTGATGTGTACCTTGGTAAAGATAGAAGATAATGCATCAAGTTCACGGTTTTCCACGGACAATTTTCATTAGTCAAAACACCTAGGATGAAAATGTTCATAAAAAGTTTCATCCCTACAGACCTGTATTACGTGCTGTTAAAATCCCAATGAGGTGCTGAAAGAATAATGCCACCTCTTGTTTTGTCTGTTTTCTGTAGCAGCAAAACTAAATAGATGAGTTATTTCTCTCTCCAGTCCTCAGTGACAGGCTGGCAAAAGAGTTTTAAGCTTTGAGTGATTCCATTCAGAAGAGCTCCTGCTGCTGGAAAGGTGGCTTTTCTGAGCAGCTTCTGTAGAATGGTTCCTTCATCATGAAAACCTCAGGAGAGAACCTGTTTACAATAGCACTGAAAGACACTTCTACTAACAAAAGTTTTATAAAAAAATACTAGTTTGAGACAACTTGTGATCTAGTCTGAGTTCTACTCCTCCTGACCTCCATCTGTCAGCACTGCAAAGTGTTTTGGGAGTTGGGATGCCGTCTGGGAATTCTCTCTGAATATTTTAAACGTATTCTTCTTAATTGCACTTAGTAGGTAACTTTTTTTGGAAAGATGCAACTCTGCTGTTGTACACAAACAAGAAAATAGAGAGAGACAATGTGCCTATTAATTCTTGCTGTAATACAGTCAATTTGATATAGGCATAAATGGGCAAGTTCTTTTTCTCTTGAGCAGAATGAAGGTAAACTGAACTACAAAGTTGATCTTAAACGGAAGATGATGATTTCATTATCTGCCGCTGCATATTTAAAGAAAGAAGAGGTGTCATCATTGGCAGAAAATTCTACAGAAAAAGATATTTTTCCTTTGTAGATCACAGTGGAATCCAGACACTGAGGTGCACGAAGGACAAGTTGTCTCAGCACAGGAGCTGACAGTTCTCTTGCAACCTCTTTTTACCCAGAACTCCAGAAACCTCGTCTTGTTCCTGCAAGATAGGGTATGTAAACCATTTTTTTTTCCTCACCAATACTGAGCACAAGTCTGTACCTAAATGAGATGCCATGGCTCCTTCTCACTAACCTACTCTCTTTTGTTTTTCAGCTTAGCATAGATGATTTCACATACTTCAGTGAATCCTATGGCAACAAGAATCCGTTTCAAAATGTCCAGGCAAGCATTTATCACTCATTTATTTCTTTATGTGCAGTATTTAAAAAGAAAGATGTAAGAAAGATGCATAGAGACAATAACTGGGAAAAGGGCACTGCATTGCAAAAGTTTCCCTATTTAAATTATTGAGATTATTCCAGTTTCAGCAGATGAGTTAAAGGAAATGAACTGAGCTTGCAGATATGTGCTTTGTAGCTATTATATTTTTAAAGACTGAGATTTCACAATCCATCATAACTGACAAAATTGTTCTTAAATATGCTGCAATTTTCTATCATAAAAACCAGTTTAAACTTCCAGACTAACACCTTGAAATTCTGTTTTGAAGCTGTAGGAAGAAAATAACTTACAGGAACCAATAATTTTTTCTGATTTTCAGAATTTAATACCTATTTTGTTTTTACAGAAATTGAACCTCATTCAGGGGTCAACTGTTTTATATTTATATTAAGTTAATATATCATCAGATGCTATATTGTCTTAATCTTCATGAAAAAATAATGCTAATGCTAGTTGATTAACTTGAAATAAACTTTAGGCACAGAATTTAAGATGGAATCCTCCTGAGTCAGTCAACACTTTCAAATTCTGTCCTCACCGAGAAAGTTTATAGATTTTGTGCAGAGCATCTATGCTTGTACTTACATGACAGTTTATTGAAATGTAATTAGACAAAATGTTCACTTGTGGAAGTCATAAAGACACTCCTAGAGACAGTGCAGAATGAACAGAGCTATTAGTAATGCAAATGGTATCAGGGCACACAAGGAAGTGTAAATTCCCAAGCACCACACAGCAAGCACTATATGTAATTAAATACATAAATATTCACATAATACTTGTCTCTACATCTGTACTAAGAACCTCACATCTTCCTTGTATAACTGGAACTGGAAATATTAGTCTCTTTGTCATCTAATGGCATGTTAACACTGATGCTGGAAGAGAATTATTCAGAGTATCTACATGGGTTTTCTGAGGAATGAATGGGAGCCATAATCATCTGTACTGTAAGGATCAGTGGCTGTGTCTGCAGGCAGATGCACTGGTTCTTCCCTGCCATGCCTTATCTTCTCAGGGTTTAACATCTCTGAAAAGCTGTGTCTGGAGCAAATTTTTGTTGCTGCCTGACTACAAAATTGGTTTAATTTCAGCTGTTTGACATGTATTGCAATGCATGACATTGCAAGTTCCTAATAATGTGGTGGTTTTATTTAAGTAGGCCCTCGATGTTTAAGAGGCATATCAAAGTATTTAAAACATCCTTCACCTTGTAATCAGGACTCCATCAGCACTGTAGATAGAGATTAAAGGCTTTAAAGTCCAGAGATAAGGCCAGAAACTGATGGGTTTAGAAATCAGGTGGTATAAAAAGGGATTGGGGACCTAGTGAGGGCTGGTGAGGAGGTCCTCAGCTAAACAAAAGGTCATGTTTAAGTAAATCTTTGTCTGTATCTGGCACATCAAACACTTACACCCAAGTTTTTAACAATCTGAATAAATGTCAGCAACTGGTTTTTTTTCTGACCTTGCCTCTGTTCCCTCTCTGTCTTGGAGCTGAGAAATTTTTCTGTATTGTGGCTTCATTAAAACTGGAAAGTCTGTTTTTACAGATTGCTCACCTTAACTCCAGCATTTCCTATATTTGTTCTGTTGGATTTGGCGACCTTAATGTCTTTCTAGTGTAGTTTGATGGAGGTGAGGTGCTGTAACGTGAGTGAAAGAAAATGAGATGTATAAACAACATACTTCTTTTTCACCTAGGATTCTATGGAGAGAGTTTTGTGAATATCTATTGCATAGGGTTTAGTTCTCAGGGCCAGAAAAGGAACTTTATAGTCATCCATATTGGGCATAACACAGTCTACAAAAATTTGCTTGGTTGCTATCATATTACTTGAACTCCACTTGAGATAGTTTGGGTAAGAAATCAATTCTTAATCATGCTATGAAAGATTGCAATAATACTCACACAACACAGAATAAAGTGAAAGTCGAGTCTGAATTTCCTCACTGGGGAAATTAGAATCCTTGATGTTGCATAATCACAAGTTTTTTACCTACACAGTCTATATTATACAAGTGATCAGTGAAGCTGTAATAAATGTTCCATTGCTCTCAAGCATCATCCTTCATGAACTTCAGAAATGCAAACTTATTCATAAACCTGAGGTGTAGATTTAATTTAGAATGTATAAGTGCATGTAACAGCATGTGTTCTACAAGAAGAAAGTGTTATTTGAGAAAGAGTAATAGGCTTGTAAACCCCAGAAACATTTGCAGATATTCGATTTGTTCAGCTGCATTAGCAGCTGTTCTGAGATTTTGATATCAATGGGTTTCTATGCAATAAGAGAATCTTATTCCAGTTGATACAAAGGGAATCTTATAGGTAGGTCATTTACCTTGGACTTTAAAACAACTTCTAAATTAAATAATAAAATACAAAGATTAGCATTTGAGGAAATTCTTTGTTAAGAAGTCACCTACCCTACAAACTATTTTTCTTTAATATTAGCTCTGGCTTTCCCTAGACAATGCTCAGCTCCTTAGAACTGCAGTGTATTAGCACACTCCAATTAGTGGCCAGCTGTGCATCTACATAATTATGACTGTAAGTCATTGCCACTTGTAATCTGATAACTCCATCCTATCCTCACTCAGTGGTCATAGACTGAGCAGTACTATTTGGTCACATGTGATACACAGGCTCTAATAAAGCTTTGATTGTCTTTATTTCCTTTCTTTTAGTTTTATTATATTCTTTTTTTGACAAGGGAACATGCACAAAACTGCATAATAGTACAGATGAAAGTTCATCATAGATTTATTTAGTGACAGGATGGTGTTTTGTTCTCTAGCCTTTTCTAAAATACTATTAATATTTTATTTTTTTCAGTCCTGAACACTATCAGCCTCTGAATTACCATTTTCAAAGAGCTGCTGTAACTCTTAAGGTTTCATTACTGAAGGGTAACACTCAGTTCTGAGTCTATTACCTATTATTGTGTGTGTGAGATTAGGTTTGTTTTTCTGTCACCTTGTACCGTGCTAAAATCAATTTACATTGAATCGTATCAGTTACTCAGTTGACCAAGAGGCTGTGCCAGAAGTTGCTTCAGTTGTTCATCAGTCAGCTACTGCCTTTACTAACTTGAAAAAATCAGCATAATGAACAAGTTTCGTTACCTCAATATTTATCTTTTTATCAGATAGTTTGGGAACATATGGAACAGAACAGACCCTTGTGCAATAACAGATACTCTTTTATACCCCTTGCTTGCTAAATCTTCATCTATTCTTTAGCTACCTTCATGTGAAGAGTGCCACTCTCTCCAAAGCAGCTTAGTTTCTTTGCTAGTCCTTGCTTCAAGGCTCTGCCGAATGCATTGTGTGAGTCCAAGTGGACTGTACCATCCAGAGCTTCCCAGAGTACATGCCTATTGATTCCTTCAGATACCTTCAGCCAAATTGTTAGGCAAAACTTTTTTGTGAAAGCCACATCAATCTTTGCCCCAGTACAGCCCCTTGTTATTGTTATAGTCTGTATTTTATTCTTTGGAACGCTTCCTTCCATTCTTGGACTTGGTTTTCTTCTTGACAGTCCCTTAGATCTGACTGTAACCTTCAGGAAAAAAAAAATGGTGTCATGTTTCCCACTATGCAGTACAGCATGGAGGTTTTGTCAACAGTACTTCCTGTAGCTCCAACACACTTTATCATGTGAAGTGCATCAGATCAATTTTCATTAAAATTATAACTTACAAATTTAGGCATACATTTGAAGGGCATGGCTACAGTGTAAAACTTTGTGGGATAGATAATAATTGGAAAGTTAGAATTAAACCTTCCCTTTCTCCTTCTTTTCCCCTTCCTCTCTCTCCTTGTCCCTCTCCTGTTCTTAGCTACTATGAGGTTTTCTTTAGTAGAATGCAAAATCAGGTGTTTCTCAATATCCCACCCCAATATATATATCTATAATTCTTCATTCTCCTCCCCCTTTTGGAGTTTTCATGTTTTGAACAAGCATGGTAGCTGAAATCCTAAAATGTGTAGAGCAACATACAGGTATTGTAAAGAAAAGTACTCGACTGCCAAATGGCAGGAAGGACAAGGAGGCATGGGATCAGATTGCCTACCTGAGGCTGTTGAGCTGATATCCAGCTGTGTCTACCCTTCAGATGAAAAGCAGCTGAATACCAGTGGCTGGAGGCTGAGACAGATGGCAGTGCAGCACTGGTTAGGAGCAGAGACACAATTAAGATATTACACAGTAATGATACATTTTGTGTCTTATTCTTCATTAAATTAGTAACCTGCTTTATATATATCCTTGGATGAAATGGCTGTTGCCATTCTGGCTGCTGCTATGGGACAAGGGATTAAAATACTGAAAATAAAAATAATTTAATTACTTAGAATTTGAGGTCTAAATTCAAATCTGTAAACAAATCAAAATGAAATGTTTCATCTTTTTCTTCCAGGAGGTGCTAAAAACACCTACTCAAAGACCTGTACACAAGATCAATGCTTTCTGTTCTATTTTAATTTCTGCAGTTACTTTTCTATCAGTCTGGTAAATCAGACTGCTACATAATCCTCCCTTTTGAGCATCCATAGAGATATGAAAAAACCTATGGCCTTTGCCTAGGAAGGAAGTTGTGAGCTATTAGAAAGGATTGGAGAGCAGGTCAGAAAAGTGGTAAGCAGTGAAAGAACAGACAAAAAGGAAAAAATGAATAGTAGGAGAAAAGTGAGGAACACCACAACACTTGCATCAGAGGGAGAGAGAGAGTCTGTAACAGCCTGAAGATCTGAATGTTGGATCAAGAGACAGACTTAATTTAGACTTAAATGGAGAAAATACAAAAGCAAAGTTAACAAGCTGTAAAGTAGGGCTCAATGAAATAATATCTTCTTGTATTCATATTTGCATTGAGTTTCTGTGGTGAGACTTTGGTAGTGGGCAAGCTACAGGGGTGGCTTTTTTGAGAACCTGCCAGAAGCTTCCCCCATGTCCAAAAGGGTCAGTGCTCCAAGAGGGACCAGCCACAGCCCATCAGAGATGGTTAAAAAGATGAAGAAGTTATTGCTCAGAAGCAATTGTGTTTTGAGAAGAGAGGAGTGAGAACTTGTGAGAAACCAGCACCAAGGTCAGCACAGAAGGAGTGGGAGGAGGTGCTGCAGGAACCAGAGCAGCCCGTGGTGCAGCCCATGGTGTGACAGCTGTGCCCCTGTAGCCCATGGAGGTCCATGGGGGAGCAGAGATCCACCTGCAGCCCATGGAGCAGCCAGTGCCAGGAGAGGTGGGTGCCTGAAGGAAGCTGTGGCCCTGTGGGAAGGCTCCTGGCAGGAGCTGTGGAGGGAGTAGCCCATGCTGGAGCACTCTGTTCCTGGATCTGGCTTTATTTCTATTATCATACTCTGATTTGATTGTTAATAAGTTTAATTAATTTTCCCAAGTCAAGACTGTTTTTCTTGTGTAATTGGTTAGTGAACTCTCCCTGGCCCATGAGCCTTTTATTTTCTCTCCTTTGTATAGTTGAAGAAGGGAATGATAGAGCAGCTTTGGTTGGTACCTGGCATCAGAACAGGGTCAACCCAGCACAACATTAAATATGGGCTACGTTAATTTTGGTCATTTCCCAATTTTCAGTTTGCATTTTGTTTTCCCAAATATTTCCAGTTAATTTTATTATCAAGAAAAAGGATTGGAAAGATGTTTTTTGACTATGCCACATTCCAAATTTATAGAATGAGAATATTTTTCAATTAATTTCATTCAAGTATCTTTATCAGGAACTCAGCTATCAGAATTGTAAATAAAGGGAAAGATACCCTGATGCTTTATCTGAACCAATTCAGCCTGAGCTTTATAATTTGTTCTTTGAGTAAAAAGGTGGAAAGTATGACATGAATTTTGTTTGTGTGTGTCTGGAGGCTCTGCAGATCCGGAAATCTGCAGCTTTCTTTAATTAATAGTTACAAATTAGACATTTTTCTGTACCATGTGCTGTACCACCAGGATGTACACAAATGCAGGTGTTTTTATGCAAAGTATGACTGAACTGAATGGAGCTGCTGGAACTGGAGGTATCTGACATTGATCTTTCCCACATCCAAGGGCATTTAGTTAGAGTCATCTGAGCTTTGCTTCTGGCAGTGTTCATAACCACTACACGTGTAGCTGGAGAACTTCTGCATCATCTATCTCTCCTCTTCCACCATACATGTGGAAAAGACAGTAAATATTCAGTGTTTCTGAGTGCTTTAAGCTTGCTACAAGGAAGTTCAGGAGCAGCCTGCAAGCCACCATCAATCAGGCTGGTGGGACCTCACATGCTGTTTACTGTGGAGGTTCCTCACCTTAGATATAAAATGAAGGCTACATTATAAAAAAGGTTGTGTTTAATTATTAAGCAAGTAAATTAACTTGTCATCAATTTGTTACAGGAAATTCTTCAGTCTTCTCCTTCATCTTTAGTTTTGCCAGCTGTTGACTGCAAGGCTACCAGCTATCTCCTGAGTGCTCTTCAAGAATCAGGAGATTGGAAGTTAACAAATGTAACTAATCTCAATGTCTCTCAGCTGGAAGTGAATGCATCTAACCCAAACTTACTGGTGGTTCAGCTTCAACCACTTGCCAGGTAGGAGTTTGTCACAAACAGAACTGACCCACGTGTGTGCATGATTCGTAGAGCTTTTGAAAATGTTAATTGTATTCAGGAAATTTAAAAAAAACAGAGTGGAAGCCTGTAGAGCTATCAAAATTGTTTCTCTTACAAGGATGAATTCAGTGTTTTTCAGTCTCCTGATGAGCTTACCAGGTGTAATAGATTAATTATGTTGAGAAAGGCAGTCAGGCATTCCTATTTTGTCTGCCTCATTATATGAGAACAAAGGGGCAGCTAATAAAACTAAATGGCAACACATTTTTTAGCAGAAAGGCTCAATTATTTTACTCGACACATGATTAACCTGCAGAATTAATTGCTAGAAGGTATTCCAGGGGTCAGAAATACTGGCAGGATAAATAAGCAAGCAAATAAACATACAGACAAACCTGAAGCTAATAAAGAGCCTGATTTTCTATCATTGTGAAAGGAAGGGGAGGGCTATAATTCTTCGTGTTTCTAGCTCTATGAGTGCTGTGATCTAACAGAGATAGGGAGAGACTGTGCCTTCAGGTGAATGTATATTTAGAAAATATGAGGCATAGTTGCTGAGCTTTTTCTGCTTACTGTTCTTCTCAGTTTGTTACTTGGGTATTTGTACATGTTGGTGTAAGGTGCAGATATCAACGTGTCCTAAACAAATGCAATTCTAGCTGTCACGTCACCACACAACAAGAGGCATGATAACTATTTTAAAGAGCTTCTGTACAAATGTTAAACAAGGGGAAATGAAAAAAAATGCTTCCCAGAGACTGATCAAAACACTGTCAGTAGTATGGCTTCTCTGCTGCCTAGGAAATTTGAGGGGTTTAAGAATTAGCTGAAGATGTGGTCCTTACATTTTTAATGGCTTTGCAGAAGAAAAGGGTCATTATGAGGAGATGAAAGAATAACAGAGGGAAAGACAGTAATCCTTTTATCAGTCAGTATCTTCTTACATTTCTGATTCACATCATTCTTGCCTAGGAAAGATTTTTAATTATTTTTCTCTTTCTATTTCTCTAGTGATTTGAAAGAGATTTCCACCCTGGAAGCAATTGCTGAAAATGGTAAGGGATACTACCTAGACATAACTAACATTTCATCATTTGTGTTTTCACCTGAGCAGGTAGTATTCTCTAGTTCCCAGGCTTTGCTTTGCTACTACTATTTAAAGGCTTTTATCCCACGTCCCTTCTACAGTATTGATAAGCTGTGCTTGAGTTTTGATCAGACTCTAAGTGTCTGTGACATGAAATGTAAGCTTGATAAATTCACCTCTGCTTCAGGCAAGAGCCTTTGCTCGTTCTCTGAGCCCAAACCCTGCGTGTCTGTGCAACTTGAGCTGCCTCCTTTGATCTCACCTTCCACACTGGAGGTGCCAGGCTCATCTGGAGATCCCAAGGCCTTGGTCTCAACAAAAGGTGTCTGCATGAATAGGAAATTTTTTTGTAATCTTTATAAAACAGTACTGATGGCCTTCTTTTCCTTTGATACCAGTCTCTTATTGGTTTTGCAGTGTAGTAAACACTACTTGTAAAAGTTAAATCTCTCAATATAATACTATAAAAAATGTTTCTTGCCTAGCATCTGGTTGAAAAAGAGGTGCTATACATGAAAATGGCACTGAGAGGCATCTCATTGCAGAGCTTTCACTTACTGCTCTAAATTAGAAATCAAATTATAAAGCTTGCAAATCACTGATGTGGTAGTTTTGGAGGTTTACAGTGTAGTGTGCTGATAATTAAACAGTGTTCTTAGTGACTATGACTGTTTCTGCTCAGAACTGGGGTTGTAAGATCAGCAGCAGATTTGAAAATCAGGGGAAAATACCTTAGTACTGAAATTAGTTGTGTATATAACACAAATAATTTTTTCTGTTTGTTTTTGTACTAGTCCAAAATGAGTGGGTTTTATACTAAAACAAGCAGTTGGGTTTTCATCTCTGAATTGCAGAGGAGTTATTTTGTTCTATTTTCTTGTCCCTGGAGCATACTGGGTAGCTGAGCCTTGGCTTAATTTTGTTCTTGGCTAAATAGTGGCTTTTTCTTTATGGGACATTTCTTTCTTCAGCTGCATAGGTTCAAGAACAAGCTTCCCAAGCCCTAGAATCATAGTATCATAGAATATGCTGAGTTGGAAGGGACGCTTTGGGCTCACTGAGTCCATCCTAGCCCTGCACAGGACACCCCAAGAATCACACCATGTGCCTGACAGCGTTCTTCAAATGCTTCTTGAGCTCTGTCAGGTTTGGTCCTCTGCCACCTCTCTGGGGTGCTCTATTGCAGTGCTCTGGGTAGAAAACCTTACCCTGATATCCAGCCTAAACCTCCACTGACTCAGTTTCATGCCATTTCCTTGAGTCTGTCACTGGTCACAGGTGGTGAGATCAGCAGTGCCTGCCCCTTCCCTTCCCCTCATGAGGCAGCTGTAACTGCAGTGAGCTCTCCCCTCAGCCTCCTCCAGGCTGAACAGACCAAGTGACCTCAGCTGCTCCTCACAGGGCTCCCTTCCCCCTTGAGACCCTTCTCCATGCTCGTTGCCCTCCTTTGGACACTCTCACATAGCTTTATATCTTTCTCATATCGTGGCACCCAGAGCTGCCCCCAGCACTGGAGGTGAGGCTGCCCCAGGGCAGAGCAGAGCAGGACAATCCCCTCCCTTGCCTGGCTGCTGATGCTGTGCCTGATGCCCCCCAGGACAGGGTCAGTCCTCCTGGCTGCCAGGGCACACTGTAGACTCAAGCAACTGCTATCCCAGGCTGCTTTGGTTTGGGAAAGCAAAGTTAAGAGGTGATCTGTGGCGGGATGGAAGAAAAGGCTGTGCCAACTTTTGGTTGGTATCAACTAAACTTCCCCTAAGATGTGCCACTTTGTTTGGCCAAGTCCAGAATCTGCGCTGTTGTTCCCAAGTAGGCACCTAATTTAGGTGCTCTCAAACATGGTGGACAGTCTGAGCTCTTTCCTTTGGGAGAATTTGAAAATACTTCATAAGAAAGGTAGAGTTCTGATCACTGGCAAATAACAGATCTGTATCAACTCTATTCTCATAAGGATGTTCACAGAAGCTTCTCTGGATGAAGGAGTTACCTCTAGAATCTTCCTGAAGGCAGGAGTTATAGATGTTACTGGTAACTATAGTTACATGTATCTCCCTTCTGAAGGGAAATGCAAATAACATGTTATTTTAGAAAGCTATTGGTTGCTTTAATGAAAGAAAAGCCAAACTCAATCTCTGCATTTTTATACATATTATTTTTCTTTGTTCTGCAAATTTTTGCTAAGGCTGAAGAGTATTTCCAAAATCTATTAATCCAGAATGCAAAATCTACATTATATAATGCCTTGGATCTCCACGACCAGTGTAATTATGGCAGTAGTTTTTAGGCAGTTGTTTTTCTAAGAAAGTACATTTCTTATAGTGGACTCTCTTAGCAATAATTTTTAGAAGGAAAATTCACATAGCTATGATTCTGACTGATATGAGGAAATCAGTTCCGCTGAAACCCTACAGAAAAAAGCAATGCTTGAATTCTTACAAAACCCAAATATTTTACTCAGTCAGGACACCATAATTACACAAATAGAAGTGGTTAAAGAGGATAATAATATAAACTCTTAATTTCAGCAAATACATAACATAATTTCTGTAAAGTATAACCTCAAAATCTGAGAAGTTTGTATGTCCAGGTTATAAAATATCCATCCACCAGACTGGTACATGAATGAGGAGTGGGAAGGTACTAAAACAGTAAATGTGAGTCTGCTTGCTTGCTTCCTTCTCAAGCAGTCCCAACAATAACACTAATAATCGTTCATGATTCACAACTATTGTGTTCCTTATAAGCAGATTTTCATGTTTCTGCATAAATATTGAAAACATTTATCCATTGTAAGTTTTTATGGTAACTGCCTGTGGTTTCAGAACTAGAAGAGGATCTTTTGTAGAGGCGTATTTGGACCTCTTTGAAAGGCCTTCTCTTCCTTTTTTGACTTCTCCTTCCTTTTCAGAAATACTCCACCATACTCCTTTGGCCTCCAATGTAGTGAACAAGAAAATTTTCTGTGTCCTGTTGAGGGTGCACAAGCAGGCTTTAAATCCACAGAAGGCTAAATAAATATTGCTACCAGTATTATACATATTGCGTGTGTATGCATGTAAAACAAACACCATGTTTTGAGTGCTGTTTCTCAGTGGTAGTTACGTGTCTTTTGTAATTCATGGAACAATACTGCTTAAATTTTATTATTCATTTTTTAATGTATGTGCAGGATGCATATACTCCCTTAAAGAAAGCAAAGAAATCTCTTAAGTGATTTCTCCTGCTCCTGCTTTTAACTGCCCAAAGTTCAAACTTTTGGGTGTATTTTCCGTGGTTTTACTTTTCAGTTTCAAAATCACCCCTTTTTCTGAACTGTTGCATTTTTTTTTATATTATCTCACTGAAATTGTGCATTTTTCAAGACACTGAGAGTGTCTTATCCCATTTGTACCTGGATAGAATGAGTGCTTAAGTTGCTTAAACAAACTGAATAAGCTTAAACATCTAGCTCATTACTTCTCCAACTACTGTAGGATTTTAGCTTTCTCAGCTTATGGAGTTTGTTGAATTCTACATGTTTCTATTTACAGACAAAATAATTGGAAGAGTGACCATGGATCTACAGGAACGAGGGATTAATTTTTCAGTAATTTATACTGCAGTGAGACCTTCAAGGGTGAGTAATCTTCAGTGCCTAGAACTGTCAGATTTTTATCATCCAATAGCTTAATGTTTACAGAAGAACTCTGTAGATAATTTTCAAGATCATGCAGACAGGCAATCTATATGAGGTTTTGACCAAAAATGATTGCATGAATTTTCATATATGATAGCTATATCATATGACTGTTGAAGTTTTACTGTCCTAGGAGACTATAAATTTGCCTTTGTCTGTAGAACTTATTACTATTTTTAAGACCTGTAAATATCTTTTTTCAGTTTAACTCTAATGGTTTTGTAATGAGTTCTGTGTGGAACATTATCAAGCTTCCTAATGTGGCTGGTTAGTATAAACAGATGTTATTAATTAACTGAAGGCTACTAAAGTATCCATTTTAAAATTAATTGGTTTAATTTCTTTAAGCAATACTTGGTATTTATAACTGCAAGTTCGCAGTAAAAGTTTGCAGGTAAAGTTTTCACCCTTGCTGGTAGTCAGAATATAATTTGTAGATCACATCATATCACATTAGGTAACAATGCAGGACAGTTATTTATGTAGAGTCATCTTTTTGTATGACATATACAGGTTGCAATCAAAAAATACTAAATTGAAGAGTGTCACTTTGAGCCAGATCTTATGATCTGGGACCAAGAGGTCCCAGTCCAATTGGACAGCTCTAAGTTTGAGGTGAAGGACAAAGGGTCCTATGAGGTGTCTCTGTACCGAATTTGAAGAGAAGTTTCTGGAGTCTTTGCCTTTTTTAGCAGACAAAGAGTACCTGAAAACTCTGTTGTAATTTGGTCACCCTGTCAACAGGAGGCACACTGCTACACTAAATTTTTTATTTTAATGTGAATAAATGGAAGGCAATCTTGCCTTGAGGAAAAAAAAAAAAAGAGTTCCCATTAAGAAGAGAAACATTTGAAGGACGGGCTTGAATCCTAAGAAATGCAACTTTGAAAGAAACATGTCTATCTGTTTCAGGGGTAACACAATCTGAGCTCCTGATATGGTAATGGAATCATAGAATCATTAAGATTGGAAAAGACCTCCAAGGCCATTGAATCCAACCTTTGACTGATCACCATCATGTCAACTAAACCATAGCACTAAGTCCCCCATCCAGTAATTTCTTGAGCACTTCCAGGGATAGTGACTCCATCACCTTCCTGGACAGTCTGTTTCAATGCTTGACAACCCTTTCAGGGAAGAAATTCATCCTGATGTCCCACCTGAACCTCCCCTGGTCCTGCTTGAGGCCATTTCTGCTTGTCTTGTTGTTGGTTGCCTGGAAGAAGAGGCTTAGCTCTCCTTTTGTTGTTAATTTATAAAAACGCTTTTCATTATCTCTCGCAGCAGTTGCCAGATTGAACTCTAGCTGAGTTTTCAGCTTTCTAATTTTCCCTCTGCATAACAACAGGGTGGGCCTAACAACACCCTTCAACTATTCCTAAGTTGCCTGCCCATTCTTGGAAAGGTCATCAATTTTTTTTTTCCTCTGATTTCCAGTGAGAGCTCCCTGTACAGCCAGGCCGGTCTTCTTCCCACATGGGCTCATCTTCTGGCTCATGGGGATGGTCTGCTTCTGTGCTTTTAAGATTTCTTTCTTAAAGTATGTCTAGCTCTCCTGGACTCCTTTGTTATTCAGGACTGTCCAAGGTGGAGGTTTTGTTGACCCCCTTGCTCACTTCACCAAGAATTGTAAACTCTGTTATTTTGGGGTCGCTATGCCCAGAGCAGCCTCTGACCACCACATGTCCCACCAGCCCTTCTCTGTTCATAAACAGCAGGACTAGCAGGGCACTGTCCCCGGCAGGCTCACTCACCAGTTGTGTCAGGAATTTATCTTCCTCAACACTCCAGGAGCCTCCTAGACTGCTTCTTCAGCGTGTTGAGTTTTCAGCAGACATCTGGCAAGTTAAAGTCTCCCACAAGAACAAGGGCTAGCGATCATGAAACATCAGCCAGTTGCTTATAGAATATTTCACCTGCCTTTCCTTGGTTTAGGCAACATGGGAGACATTTGTGGGATTGTCTAGATCTAGCATGAGGAATGCCAACAGGATCTTGAGAGGCTGGAAGGTTTTCAGGAGGTAGCACAATGAAAAATGCACTGCTATTCTTATTACAAGAGTAAAACCTGGAAAACCTGTGTTCAGTGAGTGTGGAGGGAAGTCCTTTATCTTATCCAAAAGGAGAGTAAGAGGCCACTTAAATGGACTTCATAAATGGTCTTTAAGCCAGCAAGGGGATGAGCCCCTCAAAGGTGTTCCATGTTCATTCAAAAGTAGTATGGGTTTTTGCATGGAGGGAGGATCTTGGACCTCTGACTAATGCAACAAGGTGATCACAATACTCCCTTCAGGCTCTGGGGCAAAGGCAATTCTACTGAAGAAAAATGAGAACTTGCTTCAAAAATTTACCCTGTGAAATTAACTTCCAGAGACTGGATTTTGGAGACAAAACTTAGAAAAAAACCCAATGGCATAAGGAGGCAAGCTCACATTGATATTCTGTGTACTGTGTTTTTGTAGCAAAGGAGAGCATATTACTCCAGAACCTGTGATCTCCTTTTTTTCTATTTCTTTTTTTAACAAAGATCGAAAATAAAAATAAAATTTACTTTGTTATTGTGGCTCTTTACTGTTTGAAATCAAAGGCACATGGGCATTCTCATGAAAAATATTTTTAATTAATTAATGAAAAATTTAATTAATGAAAGACTGGAATTAAGAGAAGGAATTTTTTGATCCATTTCAAAAATATTTTAAATCTATGCATATTTCAACAGGCTTTCCAAATTAAAGTATCTTAATTTGAGCAGCTGAAGCACTTTTAAGTAATTAAAGCAATGTATTTTAAGATGTTCTACATTTTTAAAATAGAAGCAATTTAAACTTTCCTCAATTGTATGAATTTAATACTTTATAAAACCATTTGAAGCATTTTTTGGCCCCTCACAATAACTTTATTTCAGTGCATTCAAGGTTATCAGCTTCTGCACAGAGCTAGAAAAGCCAAAGCAGAATGTACTTTTGAGGGTTCATCATTGTGTATTTGCATATAGCCTCTCCTTGGTATGTATTGCATATCTTTGGTTGTGCTTGAACTGTTATGAACTGTTTCATAATCATAAGTGAAAATACTAACTCCCTTTGCTTAAACTCTAAAGACTATATTGCATGATCCAGAAGTTACAGGATCACTCCCCAGTGATAGTCAAGCTCAATATATAAAAGAAGTAAAAGGCTTTAATCATGTTGAGAATTATTTTCAAATGCACTATGTAAACCATATCACTGTCATTCACTACGGAAGATTTCGCATTCACTAGTGGCCTTATTCTCAGTGATGAAGGAAATTAGCTTTAGGCATTACACTTAAAAAAAAAATCCCCTTCTAGTTAGGTAAACTATTTTATACACTAAAGCTCCCAAAAAATGGTGGTTTTGAGATGCTTCTCCTCTCAAAGCTCTACCTCCTTGCTCTTGGGCTCTTTATGGCTTAGTAACATCTCAGTGTTATATTTGTTTGTTCTTCCATTGCCTCAAGCAGAGAAAAATAAATGTGAGAAATGCATATATTAGAAAAGGTTCCAGACTGGTATTGGCTTCACAGAAAGTGAATTAATGAGAAAAACTCACCTATTATTGTCTTTTCTGATTTGATGAGCACGATCTATTTAGTCAGTGCAGACACAGATGTCTTTAGGCTGTTACAATTATCAGTTCATTGCCTCTGTGCATGATGGGGATTTGTTCAGACTGGTTCTTGTTCAGTTCTGGTTTCAGCATGATTGGAGGGCTAGAGCACCTCTTGTATGAGGAAAGGCTACGGGATTTGGGATTGTTCGGCCTGGGCAAGAGAAAGCAAGGTGAACAAGGTGGCCTTCCAGTACCTGAAGGGAACCTACAGAAAAGCTGGAGAGAGGCTTTTTTACAAGGGCATGTAGTTATAGGAAAAAGGGGAATGGTTTTAAACTGAAAGTGAGTAGGTTCAGATTCAATATAAGGAAGAAATTCTTTACTGTGAGAGTGGTGAGGCCCTGAAACACGCTGATGCCCCATCCCTGGAAGTGTTCAAGGCCAGTCTGGATGAGACCCTTAGCAACCTGCTGTAGTGGAGGGTGTCCCTGCCCATGGCAAAGGGCTTGGAACTAGATGATCCTTAATGTGCCTTCCTTTTAATTCAAGGCATTCTATGATTTGAAGCTGGAAGACAGAATTAGGACTCTGAAAGAGACACCACTTGGTGACTTACTTGAAATGGTTTCACTAACCAGCTGATGATTGCTCCCACCATCTCATAACGGAGCTGCCTTCCTCCAACAAGGCAACTACTGAGTCTTGTGGCTCATGTTTTGAAATGCCTTGTCTTGTAGGTCTGGCTGAGTTGGGATCTCTCTGGCTGAGAAGTGATGTGTGTCACCTAATTTTGGGCAAGTGAAGTCTATATGTCTATATCTGAAGTCATCAACTAGGGTTCTCTTTAAAATCAAGGGTTTTTAGGTTATGATCCTGCTGACTGTTTTGTAGGAGACTGCTGCAGGATGAGATGAAACTCACCCTTAAAGGTAGTCATCATGCTTAGATTAGATCTTGACATGTACATACAGTCAGACAACTCTCACTCAACATTTCTCATATTTTTTTCCATTAAAAACCAGAAACTTATCTCAAGATATAAGGAGTCTGGCCAAGACTTTCCTTCCCTTTGAAAATAATTTGATAGCTTATTTTTCTTCATGAGAACCAAACCCCTCTGCAGTCCTTGTTCTACTCTTTCATCAGGAATTCTCATGAATATATTAATTTCTGTCTTCTTGAGGAGTTTGATCATGGCCACCCCTCTACTTTGCTTTGTTCTGGTTAGCTTTTTGGCTTATGGTTGTATTGCATAATTTTACTTTGCTGTTGTAATTGGAGAGGTTAAAAAGACTGCAATGATTCAAAGACAGATGTGCTTCAAATCATAAATCTCATCAAGGTCCCCTTCCTTCCGATACTCATAGGTGTCCCTGTAATGTTTTACGAGTTTTCTTTGGAAACCGCAAGACAGTTTTACAGTTGTTATCTTTTCTCAGTGAGATTGAATGCTGAAAGACCACATATTGCTAAAAGGAGATTTATGGCTGCATTCCAGCTGATACTCATTTTATTGACTCCACGTTTTACAGATGCATTGTGAAATGCTGTTTAAATTTTCTGTACTGCCTCCACATTTTCAGAGAGCTTCAGTTACCATGAGCTTTGGACTCCTTCACTCTACAAGCTGTCTGCTCTAGTTGGTGTTTTTGTGTGTTGAGTCTTTGCTGCCACTCAGAGCCAAGCAGTGTGAGTTATAGGAACTTTTTACAGCCAGAAGTAACATTGGAATCTTTCACACAAGTGGTTACTTTTGACACTTAAAAAGTGTCTCTTGGAGATATCTTCAGGTGCTATTGTTGTGCACCCCAGCTGAAAGGCTGAAAAGTTTTCATCTGCTTTGACAAGTGCTTGTGGTTATGTTTTCTTTGTTTCTGCCTTCTATCTAACACATTTTTTAAAATGAATCATATTTTGCTCTGCTGCATCTTCCACTTACATCCAGCTCCCCTCTGTTTTGTTGACTATTGAGTTTACCACTCTGAGGAGACTAAATGCTGCAGCAGCCACCCCACTGCCTTCACAGTTTCTAGCTAATGGAATGCTTTTGACCATTTAATATACTCAAACATTACATAATGTGAGCTTTCTTTCCAATGAATAAACATTAGAAAAATGCTTATAATGCCATTTCAGGAGCTGGGGTATAGATTAAATATCCTCATATAGCTTTGAATACAGGAATTGCCTTATTCATTTTGTCTTGTATTTTTACATTTGAAGGAGCAACTGTAGTTTGGCACAGTATAATAAAGCATCAGTGTTTCCAGCCTAAAAGAAGGGGGAAAAAAAAGGAATTCCTTATTCTTTGATCCTCTCCTCTGCCCACTTAATGAATGCCATTATAATAAAACATAAACTTTAACTTGTAGATGAAGAATGTACATTTGATTATTTTGTAGCAAACTCAGTTTTGAGGATTTTTTTCTGACACAGGTAGAGTATTCTTAAATAACTACCAAAGAAGTGCTTGAGGCAGGTTGAAGCCAGTTACTTGTCACTGTAGAAGAACAAACATTTAACCAAAGTAGTTTCAAAACTGGGTGATGAAAATGTGAGAGATTCTTGTTAGCAATTCTGTATGATTCATTCCATGTGTTAGTGGGGAATTCAGAGAAATAACTAGTGCTTTACCTTTAACTCTAGACTTTGCACCAGACCGAGTTAAGATTCACTTACTTTAAACATTTTTGCAATTTTAGCTTACATTTTATATAATATTTATATATATATATGTTTATGTGCTTCATTGCTAAATGAAAGGCAGCATGGAACTAAGCTATTGTTTTTATCAGATCAGAACAGTTTTGTTGTTTTCAGACACTAAGTTTTTAAGGCATAGATGAAACCTGTACAAATGTTCCATATAGATCAAATCAGAAAGTTTTGTTTATTTTGCTTTTAAAACTAAGGACCAAAAAAACTGGGGTGGAGAAGGTATGGTGGAGAAGGATACAGGTTAGGATGAATTGTGTCTTAGGACTAAAATTTACCAGAAATTGCAAAAATGCAGGGATAAAGATTGCAATGAGTATTCTAGAAGATACAGTCATATATAAGTAGAAGTCATAAACATAATAATGCAGGATGAAATTAAGATATAAGGGTAAAATAGGATAGATTAAATGGAATGTGTAACTGTAAACAAGCATATTTATATGACATGTTGGTAGGCATACTGAACACTTTCTGGAAGGAAAATTTCTAGGCAAAAAATGTATTGGAGTAAGAGAATAGAGCTGTAAAGTACTGATGTTGTGTCTTAAAGGAATTTTGGATTCTAGGAAACAAAGATAAATATTCTGAGAATCCTGGGAACCTATTCTAAGAACAGTCTTTGAAGACTGAGGCTGAATCTCCAGAATATCCAAGTGATATGTCTTTAACATAAGGATTAAAATAATCCATCTATCTGTGATTTGATAAATTGCCCAATAATCTCCACTAATTATGTTGACTGACACTGCTTATATCTGGAATATAAACTGCTTCAACACAGCATATTAAAAGGTCAAACTATATGTCAAAAAAGCATTTTACCCCTCACACTCCTCCCTACATGGAAACATCCCAAACTGTGTCATAATTAACAGAGTGAAAGAGGTGAGGCTGTTAAAAGTAATAGTCATGCTTCAAAAAGCATAGTCCTGTATGATACAGAAAATTAAAAGGAATATAAATACTTGCAAATTTGCTGCACTATCATATGGCAGACCTAAAGAGATTCAGAGGAATAATGTGCACAAGACCCAAAAACTATTCATAAAAACACATTAGACAGGAATTCCTTCAGAGAGTACTGGATCTAATAAAAAAGAGGAATGCAGAAAAATGAGTGACAGTGCAAAGCCAAATGGCCTGTGAACTGGTCACTGCTGTGGCAGAACTTAAAGTTCTCACTTCAAACACTTTTTCCATAATCATTGAGCATCAAAACATTTTGCTGCTACTCCATTAGCAATAGAAGAGATTTCAGAATAAATCAATAAAATTGTGTCATATCATCAAGGTCATATATTATTCACCTAACTTTAAACTAAAATAAGAAACTGCCAAACTGTCATCGTGATTTCTAATTCACAATTTTTGAGTTACAATTTTTATAATAGATATGAAAATTAAAAAATAGTTTAGCCTTCGTCGTAGAGGAGCAGGATATTTCAAGTGCAACATGGGGCTTGAAAAGAGGCTCCATATGTCTGGAGAAATACTTTCAGGAAACCTACCTTCCATACTGACAAAAATGTTTGGAACTGTAGTCATAGATATGTGGATCTATGAAGAAAATACAATGTGGTTTCAGTGTTCTCTAAGAGGCATAGCATGTGCGAGTAAAAGTGACCGTGCTGCTAAAGTAAAAAGGATAAAGAAGTAAAATCTTGAAAGTTTAGCAGGAGTAAAACCTTTGAAGGTAGGAAACAGAGGATAAAAATAAAGGATTATTCATGTTCACAGTGGGGAGTATTTGCCAGTGGAACTCTGTAGGGATTGATGTTGATGCCTGTGCCGTTCAGCAGAATCATTAGTATGGAAAAGGGGCTGAAATCCAAAGCTGCAAAAGTTTGCTGATGTACTGACAAGTTGGAGAAACCACTCACAGCACTGCTTTACTGAGTGATAAAAAGACAGATACAATCCAGTGTGAAGAAAAGTAATGTGTAGGAAAACCTTAAATATGCATATTACACTGTAGTGAGTGGCTGCTATTGCTCAGAAGAGGAATTGCAGTACAAACGTGGGTAGATCTCTTGGAACATCCCAGCAGTCAGCAGTGGGATGAATAGCAAGCAGGGTGTTGGAAAGGAGGAAGGCAAAGCTGTGTCAGTTCACTAAGCCCTGACTGAGTACAAGTCTGGAGTGGAACAGTGCATGTGGTTCTGGCCACCCCATCTCCAAAGGATACAGTAAAACTACAAGATTAAAATATTTCAGCTAGGAAAAGTGAGGGAAATTGAAGAGGGAAATAATAAATAAAACCACCAATTATGTGGACAGGCTGAACAGGAAATATTACTTGTTGTCTCTGGAAAATATTCATGACAATCACCACTCAGATTGTAACATGGAATTCAGGGGCAGCAAAATCCTTTAAAGAAAAAAACTGAACTATTTTTGGATGACAAAAGCACACAGATTTTAGTGTGTGCTTTAGTGTGATTACATAAACAATAGAAGAAAGATAGGAAAGATGAATGGAAAGAAGGTCCTATTTATATGTGTTTATTTGAATGCAACTTTCAGCCCTGAAGGTTTCTAACCCAAAGATTACAGAAACCAAAGAGGGCATCCTGGGACAAGTATTGTTTGTATTTACCCTTTCCTTATTTCAGCTGCCAGTTACTGTCAGGAGCTCTGGCTGTGAGCTGGGTGGACCTTTGCCCTCACACAGTTTTAGCTGGTCTCATGTCTTGGCAGTGGAAGCTTGGGATATTGACATAGCATTTCTCTGGAACGGGAGTGTGAAAAGTAATATGTAACTTATTTAACTAAAGGCTAAGAGCCAGAAGAGGCAGCCAACAGAATAAGCAAAGCTCCACTTTAAGAAGCTCACAGACTTTCCTCCTCATGCTTCCCTATTAGGTTGTTGTAGAACTGCCACCTCTGAAAATGAAAATAATTGCCACATCATAAAAAAAGCCTACTGCACCTAAAGCATTGTTCTGCTGGCAACCAGGAAATCCATAAGGAGATGTGACTGTGTCAGCTGAAAATTGGGTAGGTGGCAGCTCAAGCTTGGTGCAGTCTTCCCTATGTTCAGTACAGGGTTGGATTCTCAAGATCCTTGTGATTGAGCATCTGCACATTGCCTCTGGGAGCTCTGAATCCTTTCCCCGTTCATTGCTACTGGTGAGCAGAGATTTGTGTCTTCAGTGCCTTCTCCTGACACCAAAGCCCATTGGCATGATCTTTTTCACAGGGAGATAGGTGTTCCCATTTTAGGGAAGCACAGGGTTAGAAGTGGGAAAGGATTACAGCTACCCAGAGGATGACTGTGTATGTGCATCCCCCCATGAGATACCTGGGGCTGAAAAGCCAGGAGCTGAGAGAGGTGTGGCTGTATGGTTGGGTGGCCTCCACATGTGGTCAGAGCAAGCCTCACCTGAAATATCTGCCTGCAGTACTTCCTGTCTTTCTTCTCTCCATAGGAAATTAAAGCTTGTAAAAGAAAAAGCTGGTGTAATGACAGGGATGCCCAGTGCACTGAAAAAAAATTGTATTCTGCATCATTTGTTTTGTACTGCAGCCTCTGTTGTCTTTGCTAGAGAAATAGCTGTTAGAGGAACAAAGACACACTTTACTAAAACAGGACATAAAAATTTGCTCTTAATCAGTAAAATGCAGATCACATATTCTGGGAAATGTGAGATTTGATGGCAGAGTACCAAAGCCCTAAGTTATAATGCATCGTCTGTAATACAGATAGGACTTGTTAGAAGAAACCTGGATTATTTAATTTTAGTTTCAAGTGAAATTTCATATTCTTTCTTTTTACTTTATATAAATCTGTGAAAAAAAAATTCTTTATGTAGTGCCACAGAAAGTTTTGATTTTGGAACGTCAGTGTTTTGTGGTAGGAAGACATTTTGTTGTGCTGTTCTAGATCTACAATATTTATGCATGTGGCAGCTGTGTTTTTCTCTAATTTTGAACTCTTACCCTGAATGTGATTCCCTGAAGTATTAGACTGTTCAAAGCCATGAACTAATGATTTCCTGCCATTTGAAAAAGTAGAGAGGGGACATCATTATTCATACATAGTCATTGTGTATAGAAAACCATAGACTCATTAAGGTTGGAAAAGACCTCTAAGATCACTGAGTCCAACTGTCAAACTGTGCAGCCATTTAAACTCCTAAGTGCAGCATGAATGCCTCTGAAGTTAGCATAAAGTATGATAATTTCTTAACAGAATTTTCAAACATATTTATGATTTTAGCAGAGGGATATATCTTTCTTATAGGGATGGATATTAAAATGTTCTCTGTAAAAGTTACTTTTATTAAATCCTAAAGGCTTTTCCATAAAAATCTGCGAACCTGGAATTGCATGCAAGTCTCTTTTCAAAGTTTGTACATTAGAGTGCTAAGCATACAAAGCTAAGAAATTGCCAGGGTGTTAATAAAAGGTTAACAGAATATTAACAGACTGTTTTGGTATTGAAACACAGAGCTTATTTCTTTCTGAGGACTGTATTACCCATTCCTGATAGATGACAACTTTCAATTGAAATGGATTTCAGTCATTAATACATTATATCTTTCCTTTTAGAAAGCTTTCTAATTAGAAAAATTGACTGATTAATGAAAGCTGTGGTATTAATATCCTTTGAGAAAATAGTCCTGTATGGTCAGACCCCTGTACTAGCAGCATTAAAACTTGTGCTAGCAGCATTAAAACCTGTGCTAGCAGCATTAAAAGTACAGCAGGACTAGAGGCAGGATTGGGAGAGCTCTGGGACTTGCCAGTGCCTCCCTGGACTGTTAGCTGGGGATGCTGGAAGAGAAGAGGTGGATTTGCCCTGTGCGAGGCTGACAAGTCACTGTTTCCTCTGGGATCCCTCCCACCCAGCATGGCAGTGCTGTTCTGACCCATGCAGGGCTGCCAAATCCCTCCAGCCTCACACAGTACTCTTTGGTACTGAGTTGTTGTGTTACATATGTCCTTAGTGTCACTGGTAGACCAGAAAAAAGGCAAGAAACTAATCCCTTTCCTGACAAAATGCCACAGACATATTTTTTAATTTCTTGATGGAAGCATTACTTTGAAAGCTGTACATAAAGTGATGCCTGACATCAAATTTGATGTTACATGGCATATTTTGTTCTTGTTCTGTCTTTTCTGTTTTATGAAAACCTCAATGTTTACAGTTTTATTGGAACACTGCAACTATTATTCTGTGATTTGATTTCTGATTTAGACTAAGTAATTGAGTGATTTCCTAGATTGATATTTAATGAATCAGAAGAAGTACATTCTACTTTTGAGTGCACTACAGTATGAAAGTTAAACTTCAGTTATTTTAACAGCTAGATTTCTCTTCTTCTGGGACTTTCAGCCAAATCACTTGGAAAATTCAGCAACAGTACAGAGGGTTTTTTTGCCTTATGTTGGGCAGAACTTTTGGAAGGTCAATGTTGGATTCTGCTGTGTTTTCTCACTGTTAAAAACTCTTTTTTTCTCCCCAATATGTGATTTCCTTATGACCCTAAAAATATTCCTTCCTCCTGATTTGCAGTTCTCAGGATCTGAACTTCCAGCAGGAGTAATTGAGTGTGGTTGAACCTAATACCCAGCCAGACTTGCCATTACCTGGCATTGAATCTTGGCTATGGTGTAAGAACAGCAGTTGGCATCAAGCTGCTAAAGCAATCCCACAGGAATGCTGGAAGGAAGTTGGTGTTTGCTTTCTAATAAGCCTCACCTTATAAATTTCCATTTTCCAAAGTTCCATATCAAAGCATCCTGACAAGCATCCATAACTAGCAGACACAGAGGTGGTCGTTTCACCTACCTGGGAAAGATTGCATGCTTTGGTCTCATTTTGCTTTATTTGATTGGCTAGAGACCAGTAGGAGATAAAGGAAATTATGAAATTGTGGTTGATGACATTGGCTGAGGTGTGTTAACTGGAAGATTTAACTAGGTTTTGGTAGAAACATGTCTATTTTGAGAAAAACTTGGAAGAGGAAGAAAGGTTTGTCAAGAGAAAAGCATGGAAATCTGAAAAAAAAAAAAAGCATGGATATTTTTTCTAAGATTAGCTTTGTCTAGACTTTCTGATGTGGATTTCATTTATATATATACACCTTCTAGCTTACATACCATACTGTCAAAAACATTATATGGATATTAAGTGCAAGAAAGGAGACTAGAAATTAAAAACCTTTTAATAGATTTTCTGTGAAAAAAAATGCTTGCTTTAAGTTCCCTGTCAAAAGATCCAATTTGCTAGATTTATTGGCCAGTTTTGCAGATTAGTCCTCCAAAGTCCTGCATGATCCAAATATTAAGCAGAGAAAAGGAAAATTTCAAGGGTCTTCAGATTTTTAATTTCCCTGTGACTAGCCTACATCTGGGACAAACAGTGCTGGCAACTCTCCCAGCACTGTGAGTAACACACTTTGGCTCCTGTCTGCATTTTTCAATTAAGTAACCCACCAGACCCCTGTGTAACCTCTGTCCAACTCTCACAGCCTATCTGTTCCATTTTCTTGCAGCAGACACTCCTCCATCCTTTTTCACATCTCCCATAGCAACTTGAATTTTACATATGGACATAACAAAGGGGGGAAAACAACCAGTTGGAAGTGGGTATTCCCCTAGCAGTCTGAAAATTATGCAAAATCTGTAGCTTCTTTTATCTCTATGGCAGAATTGCCTGAAACAGGACCCAGAATCTAATGCTCAGCCTCGGGACATTGGCATCAGCAAATATTTCTTGAATGATACATCTGGTAGATTCCTTTCAGGATTAATTTTGTTTTACAAGGCAAACTTTTAATATATTTTTTGTCTCTCTTGTATATTGCTTGCAAAATCTGATTTACTAAAAAGGTGTAACTAAGTTCTAACACTTTTGAAGATGACCAATACATTGTTTTCATTGAAATAATTGTGTTTGGGTTATTTGTCCTAACTGAAACTTAAGGTGGCAAATTAAGTGTAGTAGCTCCTTCCAGCTGCTATTCCAGATTATACATATTCTGGTTTACTTTCTAAAATCAGGATATTTTTATAGAAAAATTACTGCTCTTTCTTAGGGTAGATGAAAAACTTTGGTATAAAAATCCACTGAAAGTTGTAGCAAGAAAATAACAGGAAATAGACATTTCTTCAGAAAATGGGGACTGCATTTACAGATGTTCTTGTATGTACCATACATTGTCTTATTTTAAAGCCTTTCAAGTGGAATTGTTTTCACAAGTGCTGCACCTTGCTCTGCTCTGGGTTCTGTTGCTTGCATGGTCCCTGCTGACTCTCTTGTCTCTGCACAGTGCCGGTGGCACAGAGTAGTTCCATTCTCTGCAAATGACAGTCAAGAGATCTTTTATCCATCCCAGTGCTGCTAAAGGATAGGCCTGTGAAGAAGCAGGTCTAGCCATGAATATGTGAGCTGATACTGCAGGTTGTGTTTATTCAGGCCAGTGAACTGAGCAGAGTAGCAAATACCGTGGTTTTATTGTCTCTTCTAACAGAAGGTCTTGAAGTGGCTGCTCATGACTTGGGAAATCTCCACAAGTCACAGCAGTTCTATCAATTATAAAAGAGAACATTATGTTTTACAGTGAGATCATTCTCTCTTACGGTAAGACATGCATTTTGACTTTAACATTCATGTGCCAGCCTTGTTTTTGTGAAAAGCTCTGAGTGATGTAGAACACCAGGTACAAGCTGAGTGTCACAGTTGCCAAGCCATTTGGCTTGCTGGTAGAAGTGTGCATGGTTCAACAGGGAAGCCATCAGGTACTGATGTGAGACAGTGAGGTTGGTTATATATGCAAGGCACTAAAATGATTGTAATCACTGTTAATAAATGAATGTGCATTTCTGTGCATTCTTGTTTACCTGCTTCATCAGAAAAATAATAGAGATGGGAAATGGAAGTCAAGGATTCTTCTGGGAAAAGTATAATTATGCTATTGAAATTTATTCTGATGTCTTATTTAGGCTTAGCATTGATGTACAAATATGTAAAATAGGGTTGGAAGGGACCCTAAAGATCATCCAGTTCCAATCCCCGTGCCATGAGCAGAGACACCTTCAAGCAGATCAGGTTGCTCTGAGCCCTGTCCAACCTGGCCTTAACAATTCCAGGTCTGAGGCAACCACAAGTCAGCCTAGAGGGGAATTAAAAAACAAAATCCCAAAACGTTAGCAATCATAAAAATGTAAACAGTTAAAACTTTCAAAAATAGAGATAATTGGTAACTCTGCTTAATGTTCTAGATTTTGACAGCTTAAAACACTGTTATGCTACAGTCTTCCACTGACAGGTGAATGAAGGAAGTCCAATCAAATATATTTCTGTTTGCTGCCTGTGTGATTTTGTAAACTTGACACCACAAAGAACATTTTTACAGTTATACCAAATTCTAATGCTTGCCTTTCAAATTGCTGACCTTTAGCAGTGAAGAGTGCCTGCATCACAGGTTCGTGATACACTATCCTTCAGGAAAATGGATGTATTAGCAGGGGTGCTGGTGATGCTATCCATAGTGAGACCATGAGGCCACATCAAATCCAAAAGATGGAGGAAAACTGATCTGTTTGTGTGGGAAGGAATATGAAATTATAATTTCAGAAAAAGCATTTGAAATGTGCTGATACTTGGCTGGGATGTGAATGCTGAGTGGCTTCTGATATGCCACAGCCAAACCCCAGACAGAAGCACGATCTGCCATTCTGCAGGACCCCTCCACTGAGCAGCCTCCCAGTGCCATTTTTTAAAATAATATCTTGCAAAAAATAGGATTTTGATGGTCCCTGTTAAAGGAAATTGAGAAAATGCATGCATACAGTTATTTCAGTATCCTGTGAAAAGAATTACAGTTGGTACATGATATGTAGATGCAGTTTCATCTACCAAACCCAAAATGCAGTTCAGATAAAAGGTATTTGTCTTTGTGGTGTCAATGTAGCAGTTGCAGCACCTGCCCTCCCTTCCTTGGACCTTGCACTTCATGATTTAGGCCATCATATGTGATCCAAAAAGATTCCTTGTCTTCATTTTTACAGTGTATTTTGAACTTGTCTCTACATGCATTCCCTAAATATTTTCAGGTTATTTTCTTCATTTGTGATATGCTGTGCAATGCTAATAAGCTGGCTCTAATACTGCACTTTATTTTTTTTTCTTTTAATAGAGGCTAGGATTCTTATGTAGATTTTCAACACTAACTGGCTTAATCATGTTATGACTAAAATTGGAAAAATTGCCATTTGCCATCTAAGTCAGGTATATACAGAGAACACAGTGTAGTGCACAATGTAGTATGGATGTATAGACTAAATTAAGATACAGGCTAAAAAGAGAAAGGGAATGGACCATTCTGCCTACTCACCTCCCTCCTTGAAAGTACAGAAATACTTTTTCAATAAGAGCAGCAACCCCACAGAGAGGATGTGGCCATAAATCTGCGCTGTTAGAAATGAAAAGGAGCAGTGAGCACCACCAGGGCACTTTTCTTATTCTTGATGTGCCAACCTTAACACAGCAATAAGAAGTCAAGAAACAAAAGATTGAAACATAAGACACAATCATCTATTGAACTTTTATTCAAAAATCCCATGTTGTAACCAGTGTAAAATGTAGTCTGTTTCTGTTGTTCATTACCATTCATCATTTCAGCAAAAAAGTTTCATTTTCACAGCATTTTTTATGGTTCTTATATGTGTTTACAACTATCTGATTTATATTTGTTTTCAACTGTAATTTCAAATGTATAAAATGGCCCCAAATCTTTTTTCTTGTCTCTAGCCACTCTGTGTTGGAAGAGCCAACAAAATTGTGGCAACAACAGCAAAACGACTAATTTTGGATGTAAGGTCTGTTTGTTTGAAAAAGATTTGTATGTTGGTGTATCAAAGTGTTCCCAGATACCTGTCTCCTTTCTTGTTTCCAAGAGAAATTATTCTGAATTAGGAGGCTTGAAAAACAGATCAAAGGGAAGAAGTTTTTTCAGGCTACCTCTATTGCAGGTTCAGTTAGTAATTCCAACATTCCATTGTGGTCTAGGAAAATGTAAGTTCTTTCTCTTTCTTTTCTGTATGTTATTTAATCAGGTCTTGGTGTTGTTCACTGCATGGCTGAGATCAAAAATGCTATTGATAAATTCAGAGAATAGCACAGTGGTTCACACATCCTTCAGTTCAGATTAGGTGAAGGAGAAGGGCACACTGAACAACAGAATTAAATATGGTTTAATGATTGGCAACACTTCCACAATATATTCTTCCTAAATAATCTAATTTGATTTACAGTAATTCAGTGTAAATATAATCCATTTGTCAAGGAAGTGTCTTGTAATTTATAGTTTAGCATGAAATATATGGCATCAGAGAATGATTTTGATTTGATAAGCTCATGTTTGTGCAGCAATAAAAGAAAAAGAAAATGTTCCTTAAACAGAGAAACAGGAACATAGTGGGGAAGCTCTCAGCTTCCCAGTGCTGAAGGAAGGAGCAACTGCTGTCCTGAGGTCTCCAGTGGGTCCCAGGCTGGGCTGTTTCAGAGATCCTCTTCCCAGCCTGAAGACTAAATTTTAAAAAATTTCTCTCTGATTTCGAGCATGCTTAATTCACAGAATATGCTGAGTTGGAAGCAGATTGAGGGATCCCATTAATGCTCATTTCCCAAGTTTTGGCACACCATCTCATTGCTCATCACTGGACAGCCTGGTTTTGTTCCTTTCCCCCTTCCAAGCTCATGTAAAGCTTTGTCATCAAACCCCACTAGCTCCTGGGCTGGAGCTATTCTTCCCCTCTGAGACAGGTGCATCCCATCATTGGTGTCACTGGACCACATGTTGAGTAGATTATCCCATGATCAACAAACACAACATTTTTCCACTGCCACCACCCTTGGAGCCGTGCATTGACCTGATGGATCTGCCCCTTCCTGACAAACTGGTGGATTTCTTTGTCTCTGAAAGCCCTTCTTTCCAGGTTTACACTCTTTCGGTTCGTATGCTTTCTGAGAGAGACAAGGGAATCTGTATCTAAGAGCCTCATGGCAAAGTACTGCTCAGAGAGCAATGGAAATAAAGCTGTAGTCTTATGATTATGTTTTAATAGCTTTCTTTTTATTTTAAGGTATTTCGACCTAATCCCCAAAGTTATCCCAATCACAGTATCCAGTGTAGCATTGTTTTCAGCTCTTAGCAGGTGGTTTTTAAAGCCCTCTTTAGATGACACATGGGGCCTACATAGTGAAGTCAATAGTTAGACAGGATATAATTTAGACTTCAGCTTTTCCTCTCAGTTTGAAATAAAATGATTACATTTCAGGAAAGTCTAAGGAAAGATTTAAAGTTTTATATCAAAAGTTGAATATTTTCTTTTGTTGTACCCTCTTCTTTTAAAGAACATGGTATTCATTTAAAATAATGCTTGTTCTGATGTATTTGAAAAGGCACTACTCTGAATTAAAAAGAAATTCATAAAGTATGCATGTATGGGAGGGGAAGATTGCATTTTTTGCTGGAGCATTTAGTCAAAGGGTTTTAATGGAGCCCAGTCTGCTTAATTGCTGGAATGAGGTACCTGCAAAGACAAGCTGTAAATAACAGATGGCCAACAGCGTTTACAGAGCAGCCATTAAGGTGACAAAATCTTCTGGGCCTCCTCTCCACAGGCAGGTGATAAAGCAACATTATAGTCTCTGTTTCAGACTGGAGAATGGTCCTTGACTGTCTTTAAACCCATGAAAATTAGTTCTGGGCATTAGCTCCACACAATTACAGTTCTGGTAACCCTTGTAACCCTTGTGGTGCCTTTCATTTCTTGTACCCTAAAGTTACACAAGGGTAAAGGCCACTTGGAGCATACAAAGTTGTAAAGCTGACATAGGACTCAAAAATAGGCAGAATATCCCAGATATGAATAAAGTAAGAAGTGAGGAGTAAGATAAGAACAGAATAAATTTGTTGTGTGACAAGGTAAGGTTGCTTTAACTGTTGATATCTGTGGAGCTGCTTTACCAAGGATGCCCTGGGCACATTTTTTAAAAGCATTACCCACACTAAATGGAATTCCTGGAAATACCCTAAAAGCAGATGTGTCTCTTGTAGGAGTTCACCATATCAGCCAAATGAGCAAAGGTCTTCTTTTTGCAGAAGCCACCAGAAGAGTCTAAAAATAAGCTTGCTGTAGCTAAGTAGACTGCTCTCATGCTTGTTAAAATGAAGACTGCAAAAACTGCTACTTAAGGGGAGAGTATCACTGAACTAGCAAGCTGAAATTTTCTTATGATATTACTGAGAAAAAAAAGCTAATTTCTTTCAGTATATTCTTCTGGGAAAAAAAGAAACAAAAACCAAACCACAATTCTTCTACCTGTTAGCACAAATGAATGCTACTATCTTAAGG
The DNA here is from genome assembly GCA_013396995.1 of Dicaeum eximium. Classification (NCBI taxonomy): domain Eukaryota; kingdom Metazoa; phylum Chordata; class Aves; order Passeriformes; family Dicaeidae; genus Dicaeum; species Dicaeum eximium. Next base: position 719,960 of record VWZP01010965.1, on the reverse strand, counting down.
CAACACTACCATTCATTATCAGTGGTGCTTATTTTCACATGTGGACACCTGGCCTTGGGAACCTAAGTTAACATTGCCTCATCAGCCTCCACACCACCAGTTAAACAGACAGACAGGAACAAATATTGAGGTTGATTGAGGATTTAAGGAGAACAGGTGATCATGGTACAGAATGGTGAAGGTCTGTTTTCAACTGAAATGGCTCTTACAAAAGGATGAATTGTTAATGTATTGTTATTCCAGATTTCTAGAAGAACTGATGTGGTGGCAGAATCAAGACGACAATTAATGGCTGCTGAGGAAGAAGAGAGTGTATCATATCCTCCTCTGAATGTAACCACTGGAAATGATACATGCATCCTTTTTTATGCCACTAATTTCAGCCTCAAAGCCAACAGTTCAGTTTTAATAGATTTGACAAATGCAACATTTCTAACACAGAATGTGGATATTTCTGCCTCTGCGTGCTCAGGCAGCAACACAACGTGAGTAGCATAAGAAATTTCATATCATAATACATGTAATTCTGAAAACTTTCAGAAATATTACAGTGTAAAATCAGTGCTATTTTAATTTTCTTATTCTAAAGCATCCAAAATTTTAAAAAAATGTATTCTTAGAAGAAAAAATTTAAGACTATAAAAACTGTTCAGATGAGGCCTGTTGTTGTCACAATTTTTTCTTCTTATGTTCCCTACGTCCTTGTTTGTTTGTATTTGGTCCAAACAGGTTTCCCTGTGCCTGATCTCACAATCACAAAAATCTCCACTGGCTTCAATGAGATCATAATTTCATTCCCTTGAAGGGGAGTATTGCCAGTTACAAGATAGTAACTCAGCTAGAAGTACATTAATGAAACATGATCTCTGTTTTCCTTTACTTTGAAGCACCTGCTCTTGGGTAAATAAAACCCTAGAAATATTTAGTCATGATTTTCTATGTACTGAACCTTTGCTATATGACTTCTGTAATTGCCTACTGATTTACAATATATCCCTCAAATTGAAATGTCACAATGATCTAATTAAAGCTGACTACTCTAACATTAAAAATCTGTTTCTTATTCTTAGACTGTCATTAAAATACACAAAACCAGTGAATGGAATCAGCAGCCTAGAGATAAGGTAACTTATGATTCATTTTAAATAGATCTTTTGTGTTTTACAATAATAAATTTACAATTTATTGTATTAATAAATTAGGAGCAAAAATAGGCGAGAAGTTAAAATATTTTAAAATTTATTATTTGCTTTCTCTTCTGAGGAGTCACGATGCAGGAAAACAATAGTACAGTCTTTATACAGAAAATACATTAATATGCTCAGGTAAAGTTCTGAAAAAATATTGTAGGCAAACATCCATACTGTAAGACCATATTCCTCCTACCATGGCAAGAGAGGAGAAAAGCTTGAGAGTTGGAAGACCTGGGAAGAAAAATCAAAGGGAGAATCATAGAACTGTTTACATTGAAAAATATCTCTGTGATGTTTGAATCCAATCTTTAACCCGGAGCTGCCAAGTCCACCACTAAACTATGTCCTAAGTGCAACATCTTCTAAATACCTTTAAGGATGGAGACTCAGCCACTTGCCTGGGGAATCTCTTCCAAGGCCTGGCAACCCTTTGACAGAATAAATTTCTCCTAATATCCAACCTAAACCTCCCCGATGGAATTTGAGTCCATCTCCTCTTGTTCTGTCTACTTATTTGGGAGAGGAAACTAACCCCCACCTCACTACAACCTCCTGTCACGTTGTTGTAGAGAGTGATAAGGTCCCCTCTGAGCTTCCTCACCTCCAGACTAAACACCTCCAGCTCCCTCAGCCATTCCTTGTGCCACAGGACTTTGCTCCAGCCCCTTCAACAGCTTTGTTGCCCTTCCCTGGACATGCTCTGGTACCTCAATGTCTTTCTGTTATTGAGGGGCCCAGAACTGAACACTGGATTCGAGGTGTGACCTCATCAGTGCTGGATACAGGGGGATAATCCCTTTCCTAGTCCTACTGGCCACACTCTTGCTGATCCAGGTCAGGATGGCATTGGCCCTCTTGGCCACCTGGGCACAGGCAGGGTCACGTTCAGCTGCTGTTGACCAGCACCCCCAGGTCCTTTTCCACCAGGCAGCCACTCTGTCCCTAGCCTGTGGGGCTGCCTGGGGTTGTTATGACCCAAGTGCAGGACTTGGCATTGTTGAACCTCATACCATTGGCCCTGGCACATCAGTCCAGCCTGTCCAGATGAATGCTCAAATGAATAAATACCATTATTTACACTGAGACAGAAAGACATTCTGTGTTAAGGTAAGAGAACCTGTCTTGAGGAGAGTCAGTGATGTGTTTGGAGTGGTATTCAGAATGCACAGAGACACTTGTAGTCAGTAGCAGAGATCATGACAGGTGGCAAAAAACGAGACATACTTTGTTATTTATCATCTCCCTTCTCCCTCAACCAGCTAGAGCTTTGTAAGAGAACATACTGTACACATAAGTATGCTGTTAGTATAGTATTTTTACTTTTTTGACTATTGAAGTTAGCTGTGTATAGGATCCCTGGGACTTGTCCTTGACATTGGTGTCAAGCATGCCTTGGTCTCAATAAAGTAAATTATCAAAGAGACATGTATTTCCCTAAACACCATGGGGAACTAAGAAAATGTTTTCCTTGGATCCCATTCAGAAGATACTGATCTCAAACCAAGACTCTACCCAAGCTGTATTTTTCCTTTTATTACAAGTCCCATAATATCACTTTCTGTGGTGCTGCTCTGATGCTCTTCTGTCTGCTCTTCAGTGCTCCTATCCCACTCTGATAAAGACAGGCCCTCTAAAACACTGCTTTGATTCTAATTTTTCATCTTTGCACATCCTAGCACAAGTCTCAGCTGGTCTGCTGCAATCTCTTTCTGTATGAAGGAATGTGATTGTTTCCTACATTTGTCCTGAATATGGTTATCCTCAGCATTCATCATTTCTAGTAAAATTACAGTTCTGAGAAAATAGTACAAATCACAAAGCATCCTATGGAGCATGACAGTGCTTCAGAACTAGTTAACAGCTAGATCTTAAAGGTGTTATTTCCTTTAGTAGTCAACAGGCTTCACTTAACTGTACAATGGCAAATTGCAAACCTTGAGACAGTACTATGGAAACAAAATCCTTTGGCAGTTGAAACATTTCTCTTAGATTTTGTTTTCTGCAGCTAGCAGAAGATCAAATGTGATGTTAGTGCACACATGGATTTAGTGAAGATTATTTGGAATTATGTTTAGTGATCTGTTTGTTAAAAACTTACGATTTTAATTAATTATTGGATGAAAAATTTAATGCAGTCATGAATCTGAGTTGCATTTGGAGAGAAGAAATTTGAAGCAACTCTGCAGACAAACTGTAATTTAAATGAAAATGCCAGTACAAAAGGTGAATGGTTCATGTTTTCTTTCTTTTTCAGGAAAAAATTTTATATCTTTTGAGCCAGTTGTAGTAGACACAGAAATATTCACAAAGTGTTTCTTGACCTGTGCTTCTGCTTGAACACATTATAGCTAAGTACCAAAATGCATAAACAGCCCTTGAAGCTGGAATAAGAAACTCAGGCTCCACAATAGGTGAGGATTTGAAAAGATAGCTCAGGTAAGGTCCTGGATGTTTCTATGCCAAGCAAGTAAGAGTAGCATAGGCTGGCTGTGTTTTGCAGGAGAATTCCATTCGTTCCATTGGGCCATGTGTGATCCATGTTTTTAATAGACCTTCAGGGCAAATAAACACAAATATGTCTAAATTGATCAATTTTTATTTATGACACGGGTGCTTAGAAATATAAAATGGAATAGGGGAAGGATGTAGGAAGTAACTTCCAGGGTAACCATTTCTTGGACCTCCACTATGCATTGGCCTGTGTGTGGGAGACAGAGACTGACTGCTTCTGTATTGCTTTTTTCCCCTCTCTCCTTAACTTATTAAGCTGTCTTTATCTTAACTGACAAGTTTCCTCAATTTTGCTCTTTCTATTCTCCCCCCTGTCCTGTTGAACATGGGGAGTGAGCAAACAACTAAATGTGTGCTTCGCTGCTGGCTGGTATCCACCCATAACACCTCAGAGCCTTTTATAAATTAAGTTTTAATATCTCATCTGATTGTTTGTAGTTTTCTGTTGGATTGTCACTTGATGGGACAATGGTATCATTTTAGGCCTCTGTTAGCTACCATAATACACTATTGCATGCTATATAATGGAAATAATAATATACATGGAACAGAACCAGAACAAGCCATTGGCTTTTTTCATTATTTGCTAACACTTTATTCACCTTGTGTATCTCAGCATGTCTGTTGTCAAGAGCTTCTAAAATACATCTAGAGATGTATTACAACCTCTGTTTTCCCCTTCTGGTTCATTTTGATTAGATTTATTTTTCAAGATTACACCTTGGTAAGATCATGGTCTGCCTTAACAAACAGGACATAAGCAGAGCAAAGAGGTGGAAGGAACAGAGCTGAAAGCCACAACTGCACTTTCTGCCTCTGCAGAGGCCTTTTACTTAAGTGTAGGATAGCATATCTTGAAGACAGAAAGTGGCTCCAGAGAGGACCACGTTCAAGTAGCTCAGTTTATTCTTCAATAAAGGAGGTTCTAACTTCAGTAGCATGAGCAGGATCCAGAGGCTGCCCCCTTATCAACACCAGTCTGTTCCCACATACAGAGCAGCTGGTCACATCCCACCTCCCACTGACAGCTGCCACTGCTGCTCCATCCTGTGCACACACACAGCTGGCACCTCCCTCTTGCTCCCTCTGCAAGAGCTGCAGCCTCACTCATCCTCCTGCACTTGCACTGGGAGATGAGCTGTAAGGGAGTGGTTGTAGGGTGTTGGTGTGATAGCGTCAGGAAAGTAAGCCACTGCTGCAGCAGGAGTGGGAGCAGTGGGCAGTAGTCCTTTGCTGGAAGAAGCACCATCTCAGCTCTCTCATAAACTGATCCAACTGTTCAAGCACTTGTCTGTCATTTTTCTGGGGAAAAGTGTCAAAATGAATGGGAGTGCAGAGCATCGGTGTTCCAAACTTATATTGATACATACTTGGCTGCTGTTGTTGCCCAATGTATAGAACAGAACAGAGCTAACCCCAAAAAACATGTTTTAAAGTCTTTTGCTTAACAGCTGTGTTTATCTTTGAATATTTGAAACAGTAATTCTAGTTATCTTCTGCTTCAGAAATACCTCTGCTTGTAATGATTAGCCACATGAGACATGATCAGTGGTGGTGGCATTCAGAGTTCATACAGTTATCTGGCACAAAGGGAGCCTGGCCCTGACCAGGAATTTTTTGTGCCACCATACATAAAGTACATAATGTTTCTAATGTACATATTTGTCTCTAATGTTTAACACGAACATAAAGTTTCCTTAAGAAGCCAAGGTACTTTCCATTCTGCAGATAAAACCTTTGTTCTCTCTCTGCTTTGTATCATTCATTTGCTATAATGTGCTCTATTTGCTATCTACTCATTTGAGAAAATGTTAAACTAAATGAAGTAATTCTATAGATATTTTGTTGTTTGAATGCCTTTTTTTCTTGTAATTTAATGAACTGTAGTTACATCCGTTGTCAGTTAAGTGTGTGCTTGTTGGCGGCTATTCACTGTTGTTTGGAAAAATGCTAAGGATAACAGCCTTTATTCCTAAGTTAACTGTGCTCAACTAGTCACCCAATTAGAATTTTAATTCTCCTAAGTCTGCAAGTAACCCAACATTTTAATCTTTGGTGTAGTCTGAAGAGACAGCATTCCCTTCGAAGTCATTTAAGACTGCACTCACATACATGGCCTTATAAAACTTTTTGTTTGTATGGTCAGTTTAAAAGGAATTTCCTTCTTTACCACTTTTCAACAAAAATACAGACCATACCCAGCCTCTGTGGTTGTCATAAGCATTTAAATAATCTTCTCTGTGTTTATAACTGGCTTTCAGCTAGTGCTTATAGCATTGCTACTGGGACACCATGGAAATTCTGTTCAGATTGTACTATAATCAGGAAAAGGTTCCTTTCTTCTAGCAATAACATCAAGGTTTTAATTTTGTAACTGCATAAGAATAGAATATTTTCTATATATATTTGTAAATGTGGACTGGATAGAATTTTTTTTTCTTTTTCATGGGAAGAACTGTTCAGGGTTAAAACATAAAGAATGCCATAAGACAAAACATTGTTTTCTCACTTCAGTGATACTGTGTTCTGAATTCCTTCTGAACAGTTTGAAACTTATGAGGTTTCTGAACTTATATAAACCAAAAGCCACTGATTATTAATAAATATGTTTTTTAGAAAGCATCATTTGTGGTTAGATTCTATGCTGTATGAATGACACAATATTGAAAGTAACTAATTTGAACAAACAAGCAATATTCTACAGAGAGAATATTCTCTCTATATACAGATACCCTACAGAACATAAAATAGTCTATACTGTGCCTCATTTAAGATGACTAGACTTTTTTTGAACCAATCATAATTGCATCTAAGTTATCACTTCAAATTTTAAAGTCAACATACAGTGTAACCCATTGTGGATAGACATACGAGAATATTTCATTTTATAGCAAGTCTTATTTTTTGCTAAATAGATTTCTCTTCTAAATCTTTCATGGTTACCAATAATCAAAAGAAATCATCAGCAAAATTTGTAGAGATACACATGCATAGACCAAGTAGGGTTAAAATATTAAACCATGTACACTAAGGCTTATAATTTCCTTATGAAATAGCTTGAATGCTTAAAAGTACCTGTATAAAAAGTGGTAAAGAGTATCACATAGTCCTGATCTGTAAAGGATCAGAATGTACTTCTGGATGTTCTCAATTATGTCTGTTGGGAGCTCTTCAGACTGCATTAGCAGTAACATAACTTCCATTATTATAAACTGCTGCAATACCACACATACACAGATGCCTTCAAAATAAGAAAATAGTTTTTTGTGCCTAGCCTACTTCAAATTGTGAAACTAGAGCTTACAATCCTTCCTGAGCCACCAGTGAGAGAAAGTTTTGTCTTTTACGCCAAATTCAGACCTTTGCAAAGGAAATTGCCATTTAGGCATTTGAGCCAAGAAAGAATTGCAATTATAAATTAGAATGACTATCATGCCTATACCTATCATAAAAGAGATTTTCAAAAAAATCCCATTAAATGTTTATTCAGAGCCACTGTAGTCTTATTGAGACTTTCTCAGCTTTTCCTCCACTGATTATGAGCTGTTGGTAACTGATGAAATACAGCACTGGCAGAGGCCCTTGAAGAGTGAAACTGCATTTGCTTTTTGCCTGCCACAGCTATATCAAGCTGTGCTTGTGAGGTGAAACTCTAAGTAGTAAACACATTCACAGAACCTCTTCACTTGCAAACAATGACATGGAAGGCCATGTCATCATTAGCTGTCATGTTTGCAGCCAGCAATAGTGAACCTTTATCTGCTGCTGGTACTTTACCAAATGTATATTAATTTTTTCCTTCTAACCTTTTGACTTTTTCTTTTTGTCCTCTGTTGTGTTCCTAGGTTTTTAATGACGAACAAGTTCTATGAAGGCTCTGCTAGACAATGGTCCACTTTACATTCAGTTGAGATTGTACAAGATGGAGATAAGTTTGCTAAATTTAATGTTTCTAGCATCTCTGCCCCTGCAGAGTATTCATTCCATTGTCAGCTGGTGGGAACAAGCAATCTCTATCCTGCAAGGCTGGTTCCATTCAACAATGAGGCAAAAAACTGGGATGTTTTCATTTCCGAGTTGCAAGTGAGTATGCGTTGCCATTTCAGAGATAACTCCAAGAACTATTACTTGCTATTGTAGGTGGTGAATGACACACATTCATAATAATGCCCTTACTTTCATTCCAGCCTGAGGGAAAATATAAAAGAAAAGCTGTTCCCTTAGGTGAGCTATTCAGTAGAGGGGTAAAAAAGATGCCAGCTGCTAAACAAGGAAAACATGAAAGCACAGCTTTGATAAACAAAACTGTGAAGTTGTCCACAGAAAGAAAACCTAATTAAGCCAAATGCACTTAATCAGTCAAAGAATGACTAAGTCCTCATGCCTGTTTAATGAATTGGGCTGCTCATGGAAACAGGGGCCCCCTAGGTGAGTGGCTTTATGCTGCTTACTTTGTTTTTATTTGATTTCTTGGTGCTTTGTTTACCTAGGAAAGTATAGCTAAGTGTGGCTGCTGTTTTTGGTGACATGGACTGTCTGTACTCCTGCAGATAGAAACAAAGCCCAGTGCAATTAGGTTTAATGGGAGGTTTGCCATGGACTTAGATCAGGACTAGTTCCTGCATGACCCAGAGGGAAAGCAGATGGTTTTTTTTGAATGACACATAGTTTTCAGCATATTTAGTGGTAGTTCAGACTACATATGTGATGTGTAGATGATTACACCTTTACTACTTTGAGCTTTGCTCCTGAATTAAGAGAAGCATAACAACATTTATATCTTAAAACAATATTGCACTCTTAAAACAACATTGCACACAAAGAGATCAGAGGAATCTCTTTGATGAAAGAGATCATGAAAATAATAGGAATAATTCCAAACTGTACTCTATTTGTCAAACATGAGCTAACCCCATGATAACTGGATACAAATGTTGATATAATTGTATTTATAATTTTGATAACAAACCAAATCTCAATAATCTGACTCCAGGCTTGGCACTTCTGCTTAAGCAATGGAAATCTCACAGAAAGAGCATTGGTGCTTAAATTTATTTTCCACAAATTCCAGCATCAAGTCTCACCATTTTTTGAGAAAAAATGTTGCAATACATACCAATGTTGTGAAGGTTCCTTATGATGTTATTTTTATGTAAAGGCCTGAAAATATCATATTCATGCAGCTGTACTTTGCCTAGTCAACTCTTTGGAGTTAGGCTTTCACATCACTAAGATATGAAAGAACATGACCTATGAAATTACGAAGTGTATACTTACCACCTATATTTTCTTTCAGTTTCTATATGTACTGATATTACTGCCTTCTTAAAGCTTAAATAGGCCTTGCTCCAACCTTAGTAGGCATCCTTTCAATGTGGTCTTAACCAGGAGTAGAAGTCATGGTTTCCCACCTTCCTTATTGATGTGGAACAGCAGCTGCTTCCACTGCTCAGATAACAGAGTCTTCAGTTCCTCTTGAGAAAGTGCTTTTTGTGATCAGTGCTAAACACAGAACACAACCTGAAGACTCCCTGATATTTTTCTGTGGGGTGAGAAAACAGAAGGTCACCATTCTGGGCTCATTTCCAAGTTCTATCTGACCTGGATCATACTTTTCCAGGTATCTTCCACTGATACATAATGAAAGGTGATGTCAATATTAATCTTCGTTATTGCATAAGGTTTAGAAACCCCCAAACTCTCTATTGCATGGTGAAAAAAAGCATGTGGGATGTGCTCAGTAGCTGCAGCCAGCACAAAATCTTGTTGCTGAAACTGAGAAACATGATTTTCATGTCAATGTTATGCAATGAATTAGACACCAGTATCCAATGCCAATCAAACTGGCACAAGTGCACTTTGCAATGCTGGGTCCTGGAAGCTGAGTCCCGGTAACAGAAGGACAGTGGCAGCTGCACAGGGAAGCCTTGCATAGCTTTTCCCTAGGCAAGGCTGAACAGGGGTAGCCTTTAACTTCAGTTCTGGGGCTGCCTCTCTCACTACCATCTAAAAGAAGCTCTGTGGGATGCTGGCTAGGCATGGTCACAGCCTAGAATGTCACCACACCTCTACAGAGCCCCAAAACTGCTCTGGGTTTGCTGAGGGTTTTGTTGGTTGTTGTTGCTACAGGAATGGTTGTTCTACCATGATACCTTTTGTCCTTTTGAGGACCTCATGTTTGTCAGTGAAGTTAAAGAGGAAGCTGCCACCAAAAACACTGCTTGTCTTTAGTATGTGTGGTTCAGAAGTACTTTGAAACATATGAAAAACTGCCAAAGTACTTCAAAATCAAGAATATTTTGATTCTTTGTAGCTAAAATATCTCAAAGTTCAAAAATTAGAAGTTTGATGTGCACTTAAGAGCCATAAACCCAGCATATTTTACTTGAAGTTTTTGTCAAAGGTCGTATGATGAGAAATCTGCATTCAAAAATATTTAAAAATTAACAGTAAGTACAGACTTGTATAATCAAGACAAATGACTGGTCTAAACACCAAAATCAAAACTTCCACTGGACAGAGGCCTGTATACAAAAGACTTTTGCATTCATAAATATTAAAGAAGTACCTGTAAGTATTTTTAACTTTTCTATATATGCTGCTAATATTCTCATTTTCTACCTGAGATCTAACACCCCCACAGAAATGACAAAGCTTAAAAAAACCAATAAAATAACCCGGCATATTCTTCATCTCCTTCCTAAAAGTAGACATGGCATTTTAGGAATGTACAATCTTTCACCTAGATGTTTCAATAAGCAGAAAGCAGTTTAAAAAATATGTAAGAATGCTGGAATTTAAATAATTGCAGTATTTCTGGCTCTAAATCAGGAGTGGCAAAGCCCTTCTAAACTGAATATACCTGTTAAGTGCTTCAGAGAGTCCTTCTAAATGTGGTAGGAAATGTGTATTGTTTTCCAGAATTTCAATCAATTTTTTTGAACACAAACAACATAAATCACCTTCTATCTGTTTTTATTGTCAGTAAGTCTTTCAGGCTACATTTCGACTCCTGTTCACCTTCTCACTTGTGGTCAAAGCAGTAGCTTAACAAGTAAAGGCTTTTGCAGTCATGTATTCTCTAAAACTGTGCAAATAGTTGTCCAGCCCTGCAGCTTATGTTCACTAATCCTGCTTTAATCAGAAGTCTGAGTACCTTTGGTGAAAGCAGACGGTCTTTGTGAGTTAGATACCATGATCTGACTTGGAAAGATTCTTCTAAAAGGTTGAATTGCTAAAATTGTCTTCACATTATCTAAAGAGCCTTTAGTTCCTCACATGATATTAGTTTTATTAATCACCATTCTGGAAGGCACAGACATTGCTCATACCATACATATTACATAAACATTAACTTTAGGGACCTGAGCCATGGCTGAATGCAAACCCAGAGTGTTTACTGGTATGGTAGATTTGTTCAGTTTGTACCAACACATTTCCTAGGTAAAAACTCTCTTATTATCACAAATAAACTCAAGCTTTCCATTTATTTTATTGTAAATCATAGAATAATCATGGTGTAGGAACACAGAAGGGTAGAAATCCATGATTTTCTGCTTTCTTGCTTATTGCCGGGTGAGAGAAGTGATTTAAATAAAATAATTATTTTTAAATTTTATTTGATAATATTTTATGGAAAATAGTAACTTTTAACATGTTGTTTCATAACCAGTGGGTTTATCATATTTGGTGCTTTCCTTACACAACCATTGAAAAGATTCTGTAAATGCATAAGGATCCCAGTCTTAATTTTTATTTATAAAATTATTTAAGAATGAATCAAAATGAATCAGATTAATTACTTCCTTCCTCTTCTTCCACCAGTTTTGTTCCCTTCCTTCCAAAGGAATCAGTGCCTATGCCTATTATGTGCATTTTTGTAGAGGGGAGATTGTCTTCCCTTTCTTCATCGTTTTCTAATCGTTTGACTGGGCTGAACAAAATTTCTAGAAAGTCAGTGGTCTCAAAGGCATTCAGTTTGTTGATATTTTTGTACAATTGGGATCTAGACAGAGAATATATCTCCAAATTTGTTGATTTTTCTGAGGGAAGTAATATGGTTGAAGCACAGTCAGTGGCAGACATTGTGAATTCAGTCAAATCAGAGATACTACAAACTTTTCTAACTGCTGGAAAAGTTTACATAGGTTTCACAAGTTAACAGACAACACATATACCATATCTCAATAAAGCAAGCCTTTCCTTCTGTTTTGAGTCTTTGATGTCCAAGGAGGGAGGAAGAAAGATTTCACAACTTTTTTCTCCTTGAACTTTCACTAAAACTTAGCCAAAAAAGGTCATCTTTATTAGATGAGTTTTAAAGTAGGTTCTAGGAATTTTGTTTGTCAAGGAGCTATATTAGCTAAAGCTCTCAGACTATTTCAACAAATCTCGTGATCTGAGGAGCCCTAACTCTCATGCCTTTGAGTGCTTTGAGTTTCCTGGTTCTGAAGTGGTCATAGAGCTGATGATCAGTGAACACTGATAATACTGATTATGTGAATACAGAACACTGATCAGAATACAGTGAATGCAGAATGCTGACCCCATGTCCCCTCTGGGACTTTACTTCTAAATGTAATACAGATTTGTGAAGTGAGAAACCTACTTCTTACCTAAGAAATGGATTCTACATATTTAATTTCCTGGGTAAAAAGGAGATCTGGAAAATGGTTTTGCAGAGAATTTTGTTCTCACTCTTTTTTTAACGGGTAGAGTATGATTGATAGTTAAAAGGTGTGGGGTTTTGTAATTACCACATATATCCTGAAAGTAAGGACTATGCTTAATTGCACTCATGTATCTACCTTTCCTCATTTTCAGATTCAAGGCTTCAACATTATAAACAACCAGTTTTCCTATGCAAGTGACTGTACAGGCTTCTTCACTCCTGGAATTTGGATGGGCTTGGTGACATCTATAATTTTACTGTGGATCCTGACCTATGGAATCCATATGATCATGCAGCTCACAACAAACAGCAGATTTGATGATCCCAAAGGTCCAGCTCTATCAGTTCCCCAGACAGAATAGCCATGGATTGACTTAATGCTGCTGTGGCTTTTCCCGGTCTGATGTTTATGATTTTTATAACCTTTTTACTTCTTAATATGTTTAACTTAAAAAGATACTATAGGAAAACCAGGTAATTAAACTACATACAAAAATGATCCTCGTGCTTGGCAACAATAATAATGCTATCTGTTATTATGATCATTTGTTAACATCTTTTTGTGTTAAAGTTCTGAAGTGAAACTGTAGAGGTTATTTCTCTCTCTGGCTATTTAGAAAGACCATTAAAAATTTCTTCAGATTAACTTCTATTGGCAAAGAAAACATACCAAAACACAGATAATTGGGAAGGATAAAATATTTGATGAGAAACTATAAATTGAAAATACTGGTCTCTCTAAAGGCTCTTTAGTGTCATGATGATGCTATATCTTAAGAAATTTTAACCATGTTTTGAAATTTTTTCTCTTGAGTAAAACATCCAGAAATGTACAGAACTAATAAAGTATAAGTCACTAAATAAATGGTCCTGAGAAGCCTTTTCAAAATACATCACTTTGTTCAGATGTGGTATCACTAAGGAGAATGGGTAGATAAAGGTTTAGCTTCTATCTACTGTTCTCTAATGCTTGTGAGAATTATGTTGAGTAATGCTGACTTGTGTTTGCATTAGCAATGGACAGCTGATGGGAGGTCAGTCATTGGCAGGCAGGTCCTTGTCCAAACTGATCACCAAAATTAGATTTAGTGTCATGGCAATGAATGTAAATTATCAGGTTCAGAACCTATTACGATTCAATGTGCTGGTGCAGACAGCATTTTAACAGAGATAAGGTAGTTTTTCTTAGCCTCCTCCATTATCCAGGCATCTTTGGAAAAGTTATGAAGTTCATAAAAAAAGGAAAAATAATATAATTTAAAATCATTAGGAGCACTGTGCCAATGTCCTGCTTAAGTCTGAGCATTTTATGGTCATCTCAGTGATTCTAGAAGCCTGAAAATATTCACAGTGTGCTGCAATTAATAGAAACACTACATCTTCTAATTGGGTAATGTGATTATGGAGTGAATTACTAAATTTTATATAGAACTAGGAAAAATAGTAAAAGACCAGTGGTGAAATGGTAAAAAATTGTAAAAATAAGACTTTGATTCTTTCTTCTGGAATTTTTTTTAATGACTGTGCATGTTCAATTAGTAGTTAAAACCCCCCCAAAAATACAATTTTGACAAAATTAAATTCATGAAATGAAAAAAATTCTAACTTTTCTGATCTTGATCCATGTCACAGTATGATGATACAGAGGAAAGACAGTTAGAATCAACTATTTAACTAGACAGACAGTAATTTCTATCCATCATTTCTGGGTGTCACACTTTTATTATGCAGTCCAAAAAGTAGATTAAATGCTGTCTGAAGCTATTCCTTCTGAATCATTCAATCCTGACCTGGAAAACAAAAGGAAAGTGTCATATAATTAGAAGAAGTGTCTCCTGTGCTGTAATATTTTTTGTAAACGCTTTTCAGAACCTCAAGTAATGCATTTGATCTACACAGAACCCCTACATTAAAAAGGCATATTTTCTTTGCACAAATTATTTGCCAGGAGACAACTGGACTTGCTCTATTAATTCTCCCTTTGAAGCAAGTTGTATGAATGCGGTGACGGAAAATTGACATAAAATTGTCATGTAACTATCGCTAAAAGAAGGAAGGGCTGTGCAAAAGGCTTGATTCATAGAAAACAGCTTTCTTAGGACTTCTATTTAGCTTCAGTAAAATTGGGAAAAGATTTTGTTCAACAGTGGCAATAAAAAGAACTGAAGAAGAGCTTTACCAGGCCACCTAGCTTAGGATTCTGTCTCCAGCAGTGGTAGGAGTGTGGCAAGCTCAGCAGTGGAATTAGTGCTCCCTGCGGATGTTTTCCATTCTCCACCATTTAGCTCAGGTACTTCCTCAACCAGAGTGTTGCCTTTGTATTTAATAACTCTGGGTATAGCTATAGCCCATAAATTTGTCCAGTGTGCTCCTGAGCCTGTGGGCCCTCCTACAGCTCACAGTGTCCTGATCATACAGCATGGCACTGGGAATGTTTATATCCTCTCTTGCTTGCCATGGACTCTGGAGAAGAGGGCAAGGAAACAGTCTCATATTGACTGTACCATGAGGAAAAGATAAGCCTCTTTCAGAAGAGCTGTTTGACATGTTTGGTATTACACATTGTAAGGTGAAGGTGAAGGCATTTTTAATTGAGAAAAGCTTTTTCCTCCTACCTTCCCTCACAGCAAGGATACCATGTTTTGGCGAGTGGGGCCTGTGGGGGCATATAGTCTGTTTCTACAGGGACTTGGGATATCTTTATAACAGAAAGATCAAACCACAGGCTTATCTTTGTGACATCTGTGCTGGAAAACACATCAGGAAAAGAAAGGAACTATCTACAGCTCTAGCTGTCCTGTGGGCCTGGTGGACAGGGCTCTGGGGACAATGGCCTCTCTGTCATGGAAAGGAGCTGCTCTCTGGCATGGCTTCACCTTGGCTGGCTGGCAAACGCCCACCCTGCTGCTCGGGCTTCTTCTCACAGGGGCCACCCTGGTGACAATGCTGGGACAGAGACATCCAGAGGCCTAGCTCCGATGGCCATGCAGCCTGCAGAGCCCTCTGAAACCCCACAGCCGCACGTCACACGCCCTGGGGCTGGACACAAACACAGCTCATCGCCTTGCCCAGCAGGGCTGCCTCCCTTCTTTGTAAATAGGACTGTGCCTCTGGAAATTCTAGGAGGATTGTGCACCTGTCTGTGTTTATTTCCCTTCCTGAATAAAATTGAAACCCTGTCAGGAGCTTTCCAGTTCTGCGTACTTCTGATTTCACAATTCAGCTTAATCCTAAATGTACTTGTTAAAACATGCCTGTTTTGGGAGCTGTTCCAGACAGAATATTAGCTCTGTCTGGAAAAGTGTGAGCCTTTAGGACTTCTACAAGAGTTCACTGAATTTATCAGAAGTACTGACTTCTGTGTGTGCTCGCTCATTTCTCCACCAATTTAAAAAATATATAGTGAAGATAAAGGGGATGATGGATATGAGTTAGAAAAGTAAAAGCTTTTTTTCTTTTTTTCATTTACATATATATAAATTAAATTTTATGGGAAAAAATCATTAAACTATGGGAAAACTCAAAAAAAATCAATTAAACTCTGAAGAATCAAGATCTAAACCAGAGAAACCCCAAAACTAAACACAAAAGTCCTGTAGAAATAAGGTATTTAATAACAAAATTCAGCAATAATAATTTGTTGAAAAGGATACCTGAGATGGAGCTAGAATCTGAACCTCCCGATTCATGTCCTGGTCTGTTGGTTTCTCTTGTGAAATTACTCATTTTACAGGCCATACAGAAGCCCATCAATTACTTATAATGACACAGAATTATAATAGAAATAGTCCAAGAATAGTATTTTTATGTAGACAATAAAGGAAGACAGGTTATTCCATCTGCAAGGGAAAAATCAGTGAAGTAATGAGCTCCGCCTTTCTTTCTGTGTGACTAATAAATGATATGCAAATCTAAATCAGCTGAATTATTAGGGAGTGCCCAGGCATTAAGGAGCTCTGTAATTATTTCAGCGTAAATTGAGGTCAAACAGGAGAAGCTACAGAGGCTGAAAACAAGGAATGACCTTGAAAAGCTAATTCCTAAGATAATCAGAGACACAAGAAGTCTGAATGTTGGATACTGGTCACTGCTGGCAAAAAATCACAGCAGTAGTGGTGATGATTTTCAGGGTAAGTAGAGTGATAATCTTATCATTGCACTGAACAGGAGAGACAATGGGGGGCAGGGGACTCCTTTTCCTGGAGCTGTTTTTCAGTCTTGCATTCTGTGATGGGTTGACCTTGCTTGGCTGCCAGATGCCCACTTGGCTACTCTCTCCCTCCTCCTCCTCAATGGGATGAGGGAAGAAAATAAGATGGAGATAAAGATAAAGACAGTGATACCATTTAGCAGTTACCACTATGGGCTAAAAACATTTTTGGAACATTAATTTATTGCCAATTGAAATAGGTTGGGAAGAAAGAAACCAAGCAACACTAAAAAAATGTCTTCAGCCTGCACAAATGCCAAAAAAATCCCATCATGTCTAATACCTTCAGTAAAAAACCCTGATCTTCAGTTTGCTAATAAAGGTTCTGTTCTCAGGTTAGTTCATTACCTATTAAAAATAAAGGAGAAAAGAACATTTTCTTCAGAACTCAGATTTCTAAAGGCTTAAAAATGTTTGAAGTACAAGGGGGTGGGGCAAGGGGAAAAAAAAGAGACCTTACTAAGGGGTGGTTCCGTAAACAAGTAGTCTCTCATTGCCAGAATGTGGGCCAGTGTATTTCTTAATCTTTCTGCTTGTGTAGGTGGGAAGGGGACTCAGAACATTGACTGAGCCCAAGAGCAAATCAGCTGCTATTGATGTCCCACAAATGAAGTGGCTTCCTTCTCTCCACCTCAACCTTTTGTATACCTCCTGTGGAAGCACAGGGTCCCTGCTCCAGATTGTCTGGATTTCTGTATAACCCCTGGAGCTGGTATGTTCTTGAATTATTATAGTCAAGCTTCATTTTAGACTGTTTTTTATGTCAGTCATTATTGCCATAATAGAAGATAGTTTACTGAATGATTGTGCTTTCTGCTTTTGAGAGAGAAATGTAAGTGTCCAGTGGAAGACTGAGAAACCCCCATTTTTAGTTTTTCTTAGTATTTCTTTGGCTAGTTGTGTAAAAGTAACATAACATGAATGGTGTACAGTCAGCATGACATAATTTGCAACTAACTTTCGTTAATGAAAACTGCAAACATAATGTTTATAATGTAAAAAAGAACCCTAACAAATGCTTTCATTAAAGTAATTTAGGAAGGTGGATAAGTTAAGGGCTTTCTGATGTAATGTTTGAATTACAATTTTGTGTATCCTATTTACTTTGGGTAAATATGGATGCATATGGATAGCAGAGTGATCTCAGTTATTTAACAGGTATCTTTCACTGAAGTGTACTGGCATGATTTAAGGTATTACTGTCCCTACCTACCCTGTGCCTCAACTGCCTGTTAAAATCACACTGCTGTGCTCTCTTATTGCACCAAAGATGTAATGCATCAGATTTTGCACTAGAGTAGCAGAGATGCAGGTTCTTGTCTGGGTCTGCCATTTCTGCTGCTGAGTAATAAAATCCTCAGATAAAATCCTGAGGAGCAAAGCAGATAGCTGCAAACACTGATGTCTTAACATATTACAGCAATATTGGGGGAAAATCTTCACTATAGTTGTCAAAAGGGGAAATATAAATAATGAAAGTAGCCAAGTGCCTTGGCAGGACCAACATTACCGACAGCCTGAGAGGCAGGACCAGCTCCAGCTCAGGGAACGTTTTCTGTCTCTGCATGTATCAGCACACCTCATCTGATTATTACCTGTGTCAGGGCAAGGTCAGGAGTGCTCTGGTCTGTATCCTGCTATGAAGACCCCCAAAGGCTGCCTGTGGCAGAAGATAGCTAGAGAGCATCAAGATCCAGCTGAGGACACCTTCTCTCCTTCTGTGTCTTCAGACTGCAGCTGAACAGGGATGGCCCAGGCCCCCAGCAACCCTTCTCTTTAGTGAAAAAGAGGAAAAATAAACGTGGAAGAGGAAGGGCAGAACAGATCATCATCTTTCCCTCAACAGTGAGAATTCTTGCCCTTCTGGCTGGTTTCCAGAGTCCTTGCTTGGAAAAGCAAGACTGAAAACAAAGGACCCAGCCACTTTAAGTAGAAGTATCTTTGTGATGCTGGGCTGTCTTGGAAGACTGTTCAAATCTTCAGCTTTCTCTCCCAGAGCCACTATTTGGGGCTGTCTGCTAACTAAGGCAGGAGTCACTGCTTTGGCTGCCCTCCAGAAATTCTGGGAGCTGAAAGGGAATGTAAGGAGGGTACCATGTAGCTGTATCACATTTGTCTTATCACCCGAATGAAACATCAGAATTGGACCCAAAGTTGACTTCTGAGTAGAAAAATCTGAGGTTTCATCTATCTTTTTATAACTAATTAATATTACAATACCAAAATCGACAGTCTGATTTTGCTTGTAGATCTTTCTTGGTTATGTACTTATACTGCAAGAGTGGACCAGTTCCATCAGTTTTTACTGATTTATATTTCCACAGGAGTTTTTGCCAGTGTACTGATTAGTTTTGACATCAGAATTTACACCTTAATGCCTTACTGCTACCAATTTCTGTGGTCTGACAGTGATTAATAGATACCTAAATAGAGATAAATTAGTATGGTGGGTTTTCGTCTGGCTTTTTTTTCCCTTTTTTTTTTTTTTTTTTCCTTAAATAGCACAAAAAAATCTTCACTGAATATATCAGGGAATTTACAGTTCACTCATGTTTTGGCATAATTTGAACCCATTTCTGCTATAATTGCCTTTATAGCACTCTGAAGTTCAAGGGGGCAGAAAGGGTTTATTTGGCTCAGCATGCTTTTGGCAATGGGTAAATGATCTAGAGATTAATGATGACTTTTCTGAATTGTAATATCTGAAACTCTCTATAAAACTGGTGTCTAAGAATTAAGAAAGACAGATTTTTGTCTAATGAATTACTACCTTCTGTTTGTTATGAAACTCTTGGTTAACACTTGATCTAGTTACTTTTACCAACTTACGTTATCAGAAAGGTGAGGGCCTCCTTCAGCAGGGTCACTGTTTTCATCTGGGTAGCTGTTGGTTTCACTTCAAAGATTCAGTAAGATTCCATGTTACTTATTAAGTAAATCTGCCCCTGGTCTAATCAGGAGCGTATGTTTCTTCTGCAAATCCAGGGTCGGATTCAGCTGCTCTGCAATGGGACTCTCGTTCCAGAAGCTTTTTATGTTATATCTGAAAGTTATATAGTGATCAAAATTATAGCTTGTGTGCTTCTCTGACAGTGTAATATGTAGGGCCTCCTGTCTCAAAGTGTCAGCACAATTCAACTGCAATAGAATCTGTGCTCCAGCACTTTGCACCCTGAAGGGAACTTGCAACAGAGGAGGTAATGCCTGCTCTTTGTGTTCTAAGTGAAATAATTTCATTATTGTCATTATATATTATTGTTTTAGCATATTTGGGAGGAGGATAATCTTTCCCCTTTAAGGCCAATGTTAAACAATTTCCAATTGGACATTTCTTTTACGGAACCTTGTATCTTCACTCTCCTGGTGGTGCTGTGGTGGTAGTCATTTCACACTGGATACTAATACAAGATTCTGATACAGAAAGGGTCTCCAAATCTTGATTTATTAACGGAAATTGGTTCATATATACATTAAAACTGCAGCTTTTTGTCAGAATACAGCCTCTTTGTCCTGGCATGCTACAGCATATTGTCATATATAAGCATGTATAAGTTCCAGCTTATATCTGAGATAGCCTGGTTGTGTAGGACATATGGTTTGTCCAGGACCATAAAATGAGCAGTTCTACCCCAAAACCTGAGGGGTTCATGTGAAGATTATACAGATTTACCCATTCCTCCTCTGCAGAGAGGTGGTCCTGCCATGTCTTCTCCAAACAGACAAAGTATTATCATGCTCCCATCACACAGGGAAAAGTGCTTTGGCATTTGAATATTGCGCCTTCTTTTGCTTCATAATTTTTGTTCACAGGGCTGTGCTATCCATCTGGACTTCTGGCTTTAAGCTTGGCCTGAGTTGAAATTTAGATTGTTTCTCCACTTCTCAATGTTTGCAATGGACCTTCTTTGCCAGTAAGCAGCAGAAGAGAGGGTTGACCTGATCTGATTTGGAGATACTGTCAAGTGTGAAACTTGAGCTCCCTTCTGCCCACACAAGGCAACACCTGCTCACTGGTCCTTCCTGTTAGGTGACCTGCTTGCTTAGAGCTGAGCTCTCTGCTTAAAAGCATTTGGCAAGTGCAATGCACACCTGAGAGCAGCACGGGGCCCACTTACAGCCCTTTGCAGAAGGAAGCTGCTTATTTATTTGGAAGATAGAGGCTATTGCTTAACTATTTCAGTCACTTCCATGGCAACAGGCTCTGAGACACAAAGCAGATCTTCACCAGAACACACAGCAGCTTGAAAACAGAATGGAGATAATTTCACCTAGCAACAATATGAACTTTCCATTTAACTTTTGGATTTTACCTGTTAGTTAGCTGATGATTTAATCAGTGAAGTAATGGCTATTCTGCTAACCATTTATAAGCAAATTTGCATTGATTTCTTTTGGTTGTAAGGCATCCCTTGTTTTTTGTAATGACTGGGGATCTGCAGCACAGTGTGGTGCCCCCTTCCCTCCTTTGCCCACACAATCTGCCAGGTGCCTTGCAATGATAACTGTATTTAAGGGGGAGCAACATTTGGAAATTATGGCCTAGTTCAATGGTACTGGAATTTTTCTATCTCTTCCCAGAAGTCAAAGGAATCTGTGGCAAGTTATACCCACATGTGTATATATATCCATGTTTGTGATTGAATATGAAAGAACATAAAAGTATTTGAAAATGATGAAACATGTTTGATGTGGTCCTTTTGGTGTCCTCCCCCACAGGTCTTTTTAACTGGTTCTTGAGAAGCAGAGCAAGCCTTGATAGATCTTCACAAAATTATAGTTCTTTCTGCTTTTGCTCATGGGTCTTTGTGTCCAGTATTCCTAGAAAGCATCTGGGAGGGACAAGTGCCCTGATATTCAAATCGTCAGCAAATACTGAAATTTTATCCTCTTATCATTGCAATCTATTTTGCCTAATGATTGTATCAAGATTGTAAGAACATAAAGTACCAAATTCGTAATTTCCTGATGTTCATGCTTTCAGATGATGTGGTAACTGTGATAACACAGTAATTTTGAGAGCTAAAAACTAATCCAGTTTTAGAGGAGAAACCCCACAATACTGTTAAGAGCTATTTAGCCATAAGATAGTTGCATAAAATCCTTGATTTTGGACTGAAAACAAGGTCCTCTTGAAAACTACTCACTCAATCATATTTTTTCAGTTAAATACGTAGGCCATTTTACAGAAATTTTTGGCAAACCAAATCCAGGGTCGGATTCCTCTAACCATTTATAGGTTAGAAGGCTCAGCAAACAACAGGAAATGTTCTAGCTAGCTAGCTATCCATCTATCCATCTGTGCATTTATATATCTCACAGAATCACTGAATTAAAGGGACCACAGGTTGGAAGGGACCCCAGTGGGGCATCTGGCCCAACCTCCCTGCTCCAGCAGGGCCATCCCAGAGCGCATGGCACAGGATTGCAACCAGATTGCTCTTGAGTATCTCCAGGGAGGGAGACTCCACAGCCTCTCTGGACAACCTGTTCCAGTGCTCAGTCACTGCACAGTAAAGAAGTTCTTCCTCATATTCAGGTAGAGCTTCCATCCCCACACCTTGTTGTTGCTCAGACAGAGAAACCACCTCTGCTTTGCCATTGCTGCACCTAGACATACTCAGGGGCACAGCAAAAGCTCCAGGTGTCATCATCACTTGTAAGGAGTCTCATCACCTTTTAGTCTGTCCTCAGACCTTGCTTCCATGTAGCCCTCCCATGAACTTCCCTGAATATCTGCTCTACTATCTCATTAGTTTTGGTGTTAGGAACAATTTTCATAATTCCACGTGTTCAGAACTTTTTATTTTCTTCAATTCTTTCACTTTTCTGGTCTGTAAGAAAAACAGATCCTTAGATACCTAACGCATACTTTTTTTCCTTATACAATTCACTGAGATGAAAAATTCTAACTTTTTAATTGTATATGAACTGAAAAAAAAAATAGGAGAAGCTCTGTAAACAGTCCCATATTCAAAATTTGTTTTTGAATGCTCAAAGTGGAAAAGGTCAGACACATTTAATCCCTTACTCTTCCTGCAGGAGAAGTTTGTTTTTCTCCTTCACCTTTTAAACAAGAAATCCCTCAAGCCTGGTCAACATTAGAATCTCAGGACCACAATACTAATTTTTATATTTTATTATCTGAAGAATGAATGAAAGTTAGCATTTTTGTAGCTAGATTAGAGTCAAATGAGAGAGCATTCAATTTTTGTGAAGCCTGGATATTTTCAACAAGTCAGTGAAGCAGAGTCCTTTGAAAAGCCAGTGTTGAAAACCTTTCCTTTTCTCCTGAAGTAATACTCTTTGCCTGACTGTGACAAAATTCTCTCTGTGGTTTTGTGAGCATTCTGTCCTGTTAAGCAGGGAAAGGAACCATTTTTAATTAAAATTTTTCTGTAGTTTAGCCTGCCAGAATTTTTCTGTCGTTTTGCCTGCCAGCAAGTCCACTGAGGAGCAGAGAAAAAAAAGAGAGCAGAGAGACAGAAATGACAGGGCATACCAAAAATGAGATGAGAAAAGGAAACACTGGAAAACTTCATCCTTCCTGTGAAAAAGTTGCTTCTGGTACTTCAAAAAAAGTCTCAGCTCCACTGTCCAGAGACAGGAAAGCTGAATATTTGTAATAATTACAGCTGGATGAGTACTATGAATAGTCATTCATATGCTAAATGGATTTGCTTTGATTATATTTATGTCATCTTTTCTGTTTGGTTTTGGTGGATATTCTAGTGAGCTTGTGATAAACAGTGGTTAACAGTTGACTTATGTAAACTCCTTGGACATACATATAAGCTTTAATAATATAGTACTAATAATTCAGAATCTTTAGCAAAAGAGATGTAAACAAACATAAAGTACTTCCCCTCCCCAAAAGACTATTCCCCCCCCCTCAAAACAAAAAAAATAAACAACAAAAAATCCTTCTTTCTTTCCTTTGGGGTGTGATAAGACACACAAAAATATATGTTAGAGAGGGTTATTGAGAATTTTTAACAAAGAAATCTTTCCTTTTATGTATTAACAGTGCACTGTGTAGCCCCTAAATAATCCTAGCAAATCCTCCCTAAGTGATCTTATATATTTATAGAGGTTTGAAAGTTTACTACCTTTAGAATTCTACTGACCTTTGCAACAGCAGAGCTTTTGAGAAACTTCGAGTATTAAAAATAGTTGCTCTTGTTGCTTTGTTGTAAGTTTGAATTTGGCACACATTTATGTTACAAATATTGCATGTGCTTTCTACAAAATATAGTTCTACTGCAATGTATTAATAGCCTGTTTTCTGCTGTTTTCTGTGAGAAACTTTTGTCAAATCATACTACAGCAAACAATGGAGAACCACTACAAAAAGAAACCTTGCAAAAAATAATGTAAATGCATAATTAGTTAGAATTAAGTGAATTAGTTGGAAATTAGGGAATCTTGTATACAGACTTCTGAAACTCAGAAGAGTGAAATGTATGTTTTGGGTTATACTCAGCTATAACTCACCCCACTGCCAGAATTTGATGTAGCCACTGTTTGCAGCACATCAGTCACTCCCTGTAAACCAAGTATGTTCAGAGATTAGTCAATGTTGAATTGCATTACGTAAGGAGTTTCCTCACTGATTATTATATTTATAGTATCAATAATAGTGGGCATGTTACATGTAACAAGAATGTTGTTTTGCAGCTTAGTCTATTCTGATTGTGAGTTTTAATTGGGTTTTCTTTTTTTTTTTTTTTTTTTTTTTTTTTTTTAAGAGATGGGCCTTAATTGCAATGGCCCTTTCCACAATACCCCGACTTCCTCCATGAGTCTGCATGTGCCTCCCTCAAAGTTTGATGGTGCTATTCAGGGGATACCATCAGCTCTTTTGCAGTCTGTTTTCAGGGAACAGGGCTGAGTGAGTCACCACAGTCCTGGAGAAGGCAGGCAGGATGCAAAGCAGGCTGCTGGGGAGACCAAAATGTGGCAGTAACTGCACTGCCCTGGTGACACTGCCAGGTCTTTTTGTGCAACTGTCTGAGTTTGCTGAATTTGCTGTGTGGCCTGTCAAGAGACAAGACAGGTGAGAAAGATATTAACAGAATTAATGGCTTTTAATGAGGCTGTGGACAGCACAGTTCCCTTTGCCTCCAAGGCTGAGCAGCAGGGCTTAACTAATCTTACCCCTAGTGCTGGCCACCAAAAAGCCAGTTGGTCTACACAACTGAGAAATTTTGAGCCAGGCAGTTTTAACACTTGATTTGTTGCTACAGATGTACTCATGCTGATCACTTAAATAGAAACTTAATTGGCTCAGCCATCTGGAAAGAAGGCAAGATGAAGGAACTTGCTCTTGAGGGAGTGTGCTGGGGGACTGGGCAGGTTCAAGAGCTGTCAGGAAGGGTAGCAAAGGATCAGGGCACAGAGATGGGAACCTTTAGCTCAGAGATGGGAACTGCTGCAAGGAGCATGGAGCAGCTGGCTAGCCCTGACAGGGACAAAGGGAAAACTGTCCACGTCAGAGGGCTCTGCAGAATTTGCTCCGGTCAGGAAGCCACAAAACTAGCTAAATCAACATCAGAATAAATGACTGTTTTGGAGATGGAGAGGCCCATGTAAAAAGGTAATATTTATTTAATTTTCCTAGTATATTAAGTAGTTGATTCTTTTTTCTATTTAAAATGTTAGCTGACTCACTTTATATTACAATAAAGCCTATTTAATTTAGGGGTTTGTTTGTTTGTTTGTTTGTTTGTTTGTTTGTTTGTTTGTTTGTTTTTTAAAGCTTTCAAGCCCCTCGGTTACCTTTGAGGAGACCTATAAGAAAGTGGATTACAGAGGACACTTGAACACTGTGGGAAGCTTGCAGTCTCATCACCCAGCTGTGATCAGCTATTCCCTGGCCCCACCAATACTAACTTGAGCCTGGTTGAAGACCAAATTGTTATAATACAGATTATTTGTCTCCTTGGTTGCTCTGCAACCAGCAACAGCAGGTTTCCTGTTGTTAGATCACCCTGACACTCTGCAAAGGAATGTGGAGGCATTGAACCTTGTGACAGAGGAATTTGCAGGCTGCTTGAGTAGCCGGGAGAGTTTTCAGAATCTGACAGAAATTCCCATTAACCTCCCGTTGTCATTGTTCAGAATACCTGGGGAAAGTGGTGTTTATCTGCACAGCCACACAACAGATTTATCTTTTAGGAGACATCATGACCACACTGCATACTTGGCCGCAGTGGTTCAGCAGCAGCACAATCTGCACCCACCTGGTGCACAGGGAGCCGCAGTGAAATGGGAGCCCGCTGATGGGGCTGCTCACACACACAGCACAAATCTCCATTCCAAACTGCATTGACCTCAGCAGCCAGAAGAAACTGGTCTGGTTTGAAGGTCAAGCTATCAGCCCTGCCCTGGACCAGGGCTGCAGAGCTGGCCTCTGCTCCCCACTGGCATCTCTGGGCAGGCAGGAGGAATGTGCCTGCTTGCCAATGACTGCTGTTAACTCGCAGCTGCCTCTTCTCAGGGAAAAGCAACAAGCCTGGTTATGTTGTCCCATAGGAAAAGCTGATGTTTGGGATGAGCCAGCATTGAGTTGTGCCTGTCTCATTACTGGAGATAGAAAAAGGGAGTTGTATTGCCCTCATCAGGGGTTAAAACAGAGAAAGCCCAAACAGATGGTTCTGTATCAATTTGGCCCTGAGTACCATAGCTGGGAATGTAAATAGTTTTCAATAAGTATTTCCTTTGTATTGATAAATAATTGTGTTCTACAGAGATCCTAAACTGCTAAATCAGGTAGAAAACAGTTTTAATAGCATAAGGGAAGTTGATCAGGAGTGTTATGGATGCTTTTTCGTCATGAGAGTTCTGTGTCACACATCAGGAAAGTAAAGGAAAGGATGATTTTTTTGAAATGCATACAATTTGTTTGAAGTGTATCCAAGTGCTCGCTGAGAAGCTGATTTGAGCTACTGCTGTTCAGTTTGCTCTGTTAAGAATCCAGCCCTTGGCAGCCCAGTGCTGCTGTGCCCTGCTACCCAGAAGTACACAAAAACATCTCTTACCCTGAACTATATTCTTCTGCCTTCTTCAAAAGTAAAGTTATAGTCACACAGGATGTGTTTTAGAAAAAAGTGACTCTGTTCTGAAAAAGTCAGAATAAAATACAATTTTTGGTGGTATTTTTAGTTATTGTTCCACTATTGTTGGATGAATTTAATTTTATTTTGGGGGAGAGGGGTAGTGGGGAAGAGAACATGTACTGGGATTTGATTTGAAAGAACCATGAAGACAGGAAGTTTGCCAGGCTATCTGAAACTGATTCCTACCATTTGAACCTGTAAATCTTTTACAGAGCTATATATATGTAAATTGGATGATTGTTAATCTTTGCAAAGATTAAGAATAGAGGTAGTGACCTGAAGCTAGGTTAGAGGGGACAGTGATCGATGTCACTCCATAATTAATTCCAGTAAGGAATTCCAGATTGCCACACTTTACATATTTGTGGTGCTGTACCTCTCTCCTCCTTGTCCTTCATGTTTTTCTGGGACTTGGAAATATGCAGCTAGTGAAGCCTTTCATAGAATTAAAAGAAAATACTGTTAGTTTGTGAGACATAAAAGATGTTTCGTGTCTTTTTGATGCATAAAGTATGCTTTTGCCACTTTCTTCCTGATTTACACCCACTGGATCTGGTGATTTGGCTTCCCAGATGTAAGCAGATCCATCAGACAAGTGGGTCAGTAGGGCTGGCAAAGGCTGTGTGTTTCCAGGCCACGGCAGCTGTTAATATACAAACTTACCTTTGGTTTTGATCAGATCGAAACTAAATTAAAAGCAAAAAAAACTCTTGCATGTTAGAAATTAAGAGAGGGGGAACATTTATTTCTAAGGCATGAGGTGTTTCCAAAATTAAATTGTTCAGCTGATACTGGCTTTGGGAGCAGTTGCTGGGAATGTAGCCCGGCCATCTGAACAAGTTTCTGTGCATTGCTTCACTGATACAAAATAATCTGTGGTCATTTTTTCCTGCTTCATACCTGCCACACAAGGCTAATCTCTGGATTTGTGTTGCAAATCCATCTCCTGAATTTCTGTTGAAATCACTTGTTGAAGAGGCCTTGCCCACCACTGATGTAAACTCGCACCAGCCCATGAACCCTGGAGGCTCAGCCTCATGTGACTGAGCTGGCTGGGTGCACCAGGGATCTGTCAGAGGCTCAGAATTACAGCTAATAAAAAAGTAATAGCATCTTTATGCATTTTTTTTAATATATCCTCTTAAGTTCAATTAAGAATTCTGATTCTTTCCACAAAAATGGCGTGGCCATACAATATTCATTTAGAGCTTGCTTTGAACCTGCAAAAGGTAATTATTTCAGAATAAAGGAGAAGGGGATGGTGCAAGTCAAACCTCATGATTAGTGCTCCCTGATCTTTCATGCTGTTAGAATTTAATATTGAATCAACTTCAAATGAAATAAATTAGAAGAACCCTAGAATATGGTTCAGTGCAACTCTGGACCTGATCTCTGAGCTTGGTCTCTTTTGAAAGAAAATATTAATGGTTAAGCAATTACTGACTAATATTTTTCTCTTCTGTCTGACTTTAATAAACACATTATGGAAATCAAAGTGTGATTTTTAGTGTGATTTCACATCTGAATTTTTGTCTATTCACTGGAATATGTTTTCCTTGAAATACATGTTTTTCTTTACTGTTGATTAAATGACAGATACAAATATGCTCTCTTGTTAGGAGGCTGATCTTGCATGCCACAAAAAATCAATTTTTTTGCAAGAAAAGAAATATTTGCAACATGGCATATAAGTCTCATGTTGCCTAAATCATGAGACATTAAGGGGACTGCTCCTCAACTCAATGAAATCTCCTTATCCAAATTAAGAAGGATGCATACTAATTCGTGCAGATTAATTCTGTGGATATGAGAGAATTTGCACTTGGTCAGTTTTCATCTCATGACCTTTTCAAAAATAATTTTTCAGGTGATTTTTTTCCTGCCTCTCCTTTATTCCCTCATAGAATTCCTGTGATAGTAAAAAAAGTAATCTATGAAAATACATTGTTATCAAGCAGAATTTACTCTTCAGAGTTGAGCTGCCTTTCTCTAACATGACAGCTGTAGGCCTTTGGGCAAGGGCAATGTAGACAGTGGGACAATGCAGAGGCAGATAGAAACATCCCAGCACTGCTTCTGAATTTTGGAGTGTTCTTAGGACAGGCTATTAATGACATAGCTACCCTAATATTCTGTGATCAGTT
This sequence comes from Dicaeum eximium, assembly GCA_013396995.1. Lineage (NCBI taxonomy): Eukaryota > Metazoa > Chordata > Aves > Passeriformes > Dicaeidae > Dicaeum > Dicaeum eximium. The sequence goes on along the minus strand of VWZP01010965.1, from coordinate 691,116 downwards.
TCTGTAGGCAGTAAAATACATACACATGGATTCAGGCATGAAGAGGAGAGCAGAGAATGTCTTCACCACTTCTGCTCCATCCTGGTGGAGGTTGTTTGGCTGCAGACTCCTCTCATTGCTGCAGTTTCAGCTTGAAGTTTAACTTTGCTAACAGGAAGTTTCCCCAGCCATGCTGAATGGGGCTGGAGATGTGAAATGTGAAGTTTTTTCTGAGAAAGTCAAGATTACAAAGAATCCCTGAGTAAATATATTTGTGGCTTTGCTGTCCAAAATTAGTGTAAGATTAGGAAATAATGTCTTGAATAAGATTAGCCCAGCTTTATTCTGGCTATGAACTATTCTCAGAGCCTTACTGAAATAAATGACTGAAACAGTTTTATTGTTGATGATAAACTGATCACTGAAAGTTCCAAGAGAGAAAAAGAATGACTGAAAATATAGGAAAATAACAAGGAAAACAGAACTGAAGGTTGGCTAAATATACTACTGTTAATGTGAAAACTGAGGATGAGGTCATCTAGCAGTTTGACAAACTTTATAGAAACAAAGAGTACATAAGAAGACTGACAGAAAAGATTTTCCTCTAAACTCAAAAGTATGAAGTCAAACATTTACACATTAGAAGATGCATTTATTCATGTGGTTTTTTTACATGTGGACATTTATGACAAACAGATGTTTTTCAGAAGAACAAAGTTTTAACGTTAAGTTTTGGGTCAAGGTGGGAGAAGATCTAATAAAGAATTCTAAAAATCTCCAAAAGGTAAAATAAAATTATGTAGAAACTTGATTAACAAAATATCACCTGGGGGAAAAATGTGAGAACTTACAAAGTGTATTAATAAAATGGAAATATAAATGTATTTTACTGAAAGGAAGCAAACTGTTAAAATCATTAGTAATTTTAAAAAAAGAAAAAAAAGTAAGATTAAATCTAGGAATGATCAATTTAGAATAATTACGCCACGGAGAAATTTCATATCGTTACATCTATCAATTAAAAGTTCCTGAATAATTTTGACAAACTACCTTTATTCAATTTTGTGTTTCACCAGAAAGTATTTATCCAACAAAGTGAGTTTGAACTTTGCTCTAAGTCCAGCATAATAGTTAGTGGTTTTGGCTGATTAACATCTTTCCTCAACAAGAGCACAATTGATCAAACATCTTAGATAAAAGCCAACATGGTTGATGACATTAGCATGTCATCATCACACAGACAACATCAATTATGAGAAGTATAACTCTAGCACTTCCACTTATCTGTCATAATTTAATATTAAATTAAATTTTAATTAATTAAATTAAATTTAATATTAATTTTTATTTAATAATTGAAAACGAAAAAAAAACTAGCAAACTATTAAGGAAAGGATTTAAATATTTTTATTTCTCATGTTGCATCTCAACAGACATTATGATACTACTGACTCACATTTCATTTGATAAAAGTCTACATAAAAGGTTTTGCTGTCATGGAGGGAAATCTGCAAAAAGACACCTTTTATAGTGCCATTGTAGGCAAAATTTTTTCCTGCTGCTTTTGCATTCTGTATAAAAGCAAACACAGAATAGTTTGGGCTGGAAAGGACCTTTAAAGAACATCAAGTCCATCTCCTGCTGTGGGCAGGGACATCTTTTACTAAACCAGGTTGTTCAAAGTTCATCCAAGCTGGTCTTGAATGTATACACTTCTGAAAATTAAAACCCATCTCTGGGAGTTACATCATGCAACTAATTTTAAAACAGAATTCCTTCTCCAAAATGATAAAAATCAAAAGTATCATATGGTATTTTATCAGAGGACAGCTAGCTTTTTTGCAGCTCAGATCATTTGCTGACAATTGTGGACTATTTTCAGACACACATTTTGAAATTCATTACCAAGCTTGTGTTTTGTAAGTTTGAGGAATATTATTAGCATTTCATGAAATGAAGTCTTACGAATCTGTGTGAACTGTACCACAATCTCTGTCCTTTCATGAGGAATGTGCACATTTCAGAAGGAAGAGGTCTGAAAACTCCGTGCTAAACTCTGTGCGGTTAAAGAATTAGACCATGGTGCAGGACAAACAGCTCTGCCTTTACAGCTACTCCCATGTGCACATGAACACTCCCAGGCTGTGAGAGTGTTTTTTCTGGTAAGAAGGCTTGTTTATGCAGGTTAAAGCTTTTGGTAGCCTTGTGTTCACGCAGCACCAACTACACGTCATTCAACAAGAACAAACATGGAGCCATATTTTAAGGAGGCAAAAAATTGTTAAATGATAAATTAGGCCTATAAATGCTTCAAGGTTTGTGTTCTGGTTTTGTACCAGGGCACGTGACAGCAGCCCAGAGGACACGTCTCTTACAGAATGGTATTATTGCCTGTTCAGTCTATTAGCAGAACATGCAGGAAATGAAAAGTTGATGAAGGCTTCAGGGTTTTTCCAGCCCATACTGGTTATTGGCAAGGGAAGTTTGCCAGAATATGACAGCTGTCAGCTGACAAAAGGCATGTGTCTGTGTTTCTTGAAAGGAGCACATTGGACACCATGTACAGGAGTCTGAGGCATTCAGTGAAGCCTCTGGAATGATGGTGGAGAAACTCTTTGGGCAAACTGGAAGCATGGCAGCTCCTTCAAGAGGACTGTACTTACAGAGAGGTCCTGGCCAAGAAAATATCATGCTGTGGAAGCTGAGTTGCAGGCTTGCCTGACAAGTGTCCAGGATGGATTCTGAGTGTGTGGAATTCGATTCACCTGGTTAATGCCATGATCCATCCAGGAAAAACTCTCAGCAGAACTTGTTTGCTGTAGGCACAGTATCTCACTGATGAAGCTAAATTGCTTTCAGCTCTGAAGTTAAACTGCTTACAACTGCTTCAGAGGTGAAGGGAAGCATTATCAAGGAGCTGTTTGAGAGAAACAGACTGATGTAGAGACAGAGTTAGTATAATGAATCTCAAATAACTAAGACTTCTTAAGCTCTCACGGTGTGCTTCAAGTATAGGAGACCCATATATGGGCCCTTTAGTGTTTTAAAACTCAATTATTTCTTTGTCTTTAACATTTTTTCATGAACAGGAAGTTTACATGTAGTTTATGTCTTGGAAATCCTCCTTTGTGTCACTGGGCAGTGATTCCAGTGGGAAGTATCACAGTAATGGAGTATCCAGGATAAATGAGAATATTGGAGAACCTTTGTGCTATCTAGTATCATTGGAAGAGAGTATTTTGCTTCAGAAACTTGGAAGAATATATAGTGATTCCTGAAGCATTTGAACTGAGGCACTTGAACTGATTCAAAGAAAATGGCTCTAAGTACAGGTCATCTTGAAAAATCACGACACTAAGGTCCTTTAGGTACACTCAGTTTCTATTCAGAGGGAAAAGGAACATGTTTACAATGAATAGTGAACTTCTTGCTCATTAAAAGTTTCAATGTCAAGTAATTGGATTTTGTTTCTTTTCAGTTTGTTTGCTTTTATGAGTAAGGAGTGTGGAAGTGTATTCAATGTGTCAGATCCTTTCCATTCAGAAATACAGACTGAATGTAGGTATAAAATGTGTTTCTTCTCTCATTACATGATGAAATTGGTTTAATCTGGTTTTTGTGAACTGCTTCTCTAAAAGGTGTCAATGATCTCTTTCAAAGGGAACTTTCTCAGCTATTCTGTAGTGTAGAAAGAGAAATGCAAGGAATATTATGAAAATAATAGCATTTAGCATTTTCTTTACTATTGCTGTTTAGTATGCCAGACCAAGAATATAGGAATACAACACCAAATTATTTCAGAAGTCTCCAAAGTCTCCATCTTAAATCTGCAGATAAATATCACATATTTTTCAGTATTTCATGCTTTTGAAGTTCCCAAAAGGTACTTTTGTTTTTGATTCTTTACCTCCTTTTCCTTATAAATCTCATTGTCCCTGATAGCATTCTGCTAAGCTTAGAAGAGTCTGTTCCTTAGGAGATACTTTAAAAAAAGTATACCAATGGAAAAAAGAAAAAACACAGTTTAAAATACAATTACAGTTCCATAAAGATTTAGTAACCTAGATTTTAGAGCATTTAGAGTTGTTAGAGCACTTGTCTGTTATCATCTTGGATATATACTTGAAAATTGGAAAACTTTAGGATGGGACACATGACCACAGATCCAATTCTACCACTGTGGAACTGTACTCAGTGCAGTTCTGCTTTCACTTCTGTAATAAGGAAAAGGGAAAGTGAAGAAGTATTTAATTCTCTTTATATGTTGTATGGGGATGTTAATAGAATTTTCAGTTCCAAAAGCTTTTATGTTTTTGAAGAAAAATAATGAGCAGCAACAATGGGAAACAGCCAGGCAAAATTTCCTGTGCCTGTTAAAAGCCTTGCAGAACATGCAAGTTCTTGGGGAATTAATGCTTTTGACTTAATTTTCATGCTTTCTATTTAGTGAAAGTTTATTCTTAACGACATCTTTCTAAAGGTGGAGGTCAGTATTGGGGACTAAAGACATTTAATTTTTCTCTGGCAATAATGAACCTCTTTGATCCCAGCCACTGGCAAGTTAATACACAAATAAAATTAGAGATGGTTTCCAATTTTTTTTTCCATGATAAGGAGTGAAAGCTAATTATTCAACAATAATAATGAAGTTCAAAATACTGATGAAATCTTGTTTAATGATGGGTACATGCTACATCCATTTGCTTAAACCCTAACACCAAAGATTATTTCTTTGCTCAGTGCTCCAGGTCTTTTGCAGCTATTCTTGACTCCAGAGAGCTTCTTAAGACTTTTTCTCAAACAAGCAGAGGATAAAACAAGTCTGTTCTACCAGAGACATCTAAAAGTTAGATGCCTTGAATAAGGCTTTGCAGTCAGTGAAGAGAAACACCCTGTAATTCACCTCACCCTGGTTAAAGCACTTCAGTTGAGCAGGGTGGGAGTACTTCCATCTACCTGTAGATTGTGAAACAAAGGTTATGGTGACCAATTTAAATATGGATGTGTAAAATCAGAAGTAAATCCCACCACAGTGCTTACCCAGGCCATTTCAGGAGGTTTCCTCTCTTTCTCCTACAGAGTAGCATAAATCCTTCAAAGGTCTTTGAGGGCTTCTTTTATTACATTTCTTTGTCCTGACTGTTTCCCCACAGATTTCTTCCTGTTGAGTAATACCTTATTCACCTTACAGTCCTTGTAGTGATATGTAGCATTTCTGTTACTATAATTAGTCATATATTAGTGGGAAAAAACTTTCCTTCTAGATTTGAGTGCTGCCCTAAAATAGTACTTATCTCATTCTCTAAACCTATCCTGCTAATCCTGCATGATCAACCTTTGACAAGGAAATACTGATTTTTTTTTTCCCCCTTCACATTTCTATGGGTCCTGCCCTGCTGCACATTGTACTAAATTCTGCATACTTTGAAATTTTTGCAATACTTTGAAGTATTGCTCAACTGAAATGTTCTTTTTGGTCTGGTAATATTACCATACTGTCTGTGATTATCAAAAGGTTTTTAACTTCATGATAAGATAGAGAGTGGTACTATTATTTACAAGGCCATTAATAAGGTGTGGTGGGTTGACTCAATTTACCAGCTAAGCACCACACAGCTACTCAGCTGTTCTGACTCCAGTGGGGTAGGAGAGATAATAGGAAGAGCAAAGGTGAGAAAACCTGTGGGTTAAAAACATTTAATAAGCAAAATAAAAAGGAATAATAAAATGGAATAAAAAAATTAACATAAAAGTAAACACTGACCCCATCCCACAAATAGGCCAATGTCCAGCCAGGCTCTGAGCAATGTTTCTCATCCCAAAATACCTCTCCCCCCCAGCCCAGTTTTTATTGCTAAACCTGGATTTATATAACAGATAGTCTATGGATCACCCCTGTAAAACATTAATAAAATGTCCATTGAGTGGTGTGATGCATGACTTGGCCTTCATGTGGTGTGGTGGCTGCTCAGGACAGGAGAGATTGTGTTAAATTTTTGGCTCGTGCTGGGTCATCACGGTGCTTGCCTGTCTCCTTGCAAGGCTCGTTCTCCACTGCTTCAGCTGATTCTTGACAGAGTTCTTCCTCTAATATGGAAATTAAATCACATTTCATTTTCCTCCAGGGTTTAATGTCCTTGGGACACACAACAGATATCCCCATCCTTCCACATTACCCATGAGCTGTACCCAGGTCTTGGAGCAAATTGCTCTATAGCCCTGGCTCCAGCACCCTTGGCACTGCTGACCTTGGGGTCTGCAGGTGCCTTCTGCCACAGACTCCAGTGGAGTCAAACTTCCTGGCAGTAGCATGGAGAGCATTTCTCTCATCTGGTACTGTCTGGAGCTTTGTATCTGTTGGGGTGTGATGATGCTCCTCATGCCAACTCATTCCCCATAACTGGATCTCTCATCTTCCTTCGTTTTATTGAAAAATCAGCTTTTGGAACAACGTGAATTTTTCTTTCCTCTTTCTCAAACACTTCTTCTGCTTTGTTGTGGCCCACCACTATGTTTTGGGGCACACGAGGCCTTCTTCAAGTATTAAAGAGAAACAGCAGTCCTCAACAAAGCTGCAGATACAGCTATCTACACAAAACTTCAGCATAAAAGGATCATTCCTACAGGCTTTCCTGAGGCCTGAAAAAATGAACAGAAAATTCAGCTACTGAGAACACACACAAGGGATGTCTACAGTTAACTCAAGACATAAAAAAAATAAATTAAGCTTTCCAAGAAGGCTAGGGATTAAGAGATCAATACTGACCCAGCTCACCTAACACTGTGTATTCTTCTCCTTAGAAACTCTGCTTATTTTTAATTTTTTTCCAGTGTTACAAATACATCCTTATTTGTTTTTCAAATTGAATTTTTTTTTCATAATTGTTCAGTAACACCTCAAATCACATTAAGACCACTTTTGTCTTCACAGGCAGAGCTGTATGTTTAAAGTTCTTGTGAGAAGGTTTGCATATCCTCTCTTGTTCCTTCTTCCTGCCTGTAAGGAAAGTTTTGTCCCAAATCCCATTCTTTCAGAAAGCCTTCAGGTCTCCATCATTAAACTTAGTCCACTGCACATTCATTCCCTCCCTGAGCATCTATCTGTTCATCTATTCTCAGATTACCTGTAGAAGCTTGACTGTCCAGAAACATCTCAGCATAAGTCTGGAAGGAATCCTCCTCAGTGTAACTCCTTGTTCTGCCCTGGCCATCTCTGATAGCTGACCAGGGACCTGCAGACAGGTTTGAAAATTTCAATGTTAATTATGCAGGACAATTTCTGCTCTTCATCATCAATATTTTATTTGAGTCTGTATTGGAAGTCTCTTTTCTCCTTTGGTCTGGACTTCAATCTCCACACAGCATTTTGCTGTAGCAGTGATTATCTAAGAATGCTGAAAAAGCAAATTTTATGGTCTAATATCAGCTAGAAGGTATTATCTTTATCCTGCTTATTACCAGCTTATGATTCAAAAACATTAACAAAACTATAGGCCAGAAAACTAAGCAGAACAGACCTCTAAAGAATGACATTTGAAATATCTTCAAAGTATGAATGTGAAACAATTGCAACTGCTCTTCAAGAAGAACTTTTTAAAAATAATTTATAAACACAGGCATAATTTCCCCTAGAGCATTTCTTCTATGCTTACCTCTGACTTGCTCTTAGTTTAGCTAAAAAGTTTATTGAAGTAAAATGAAATGAATATAATTTACATCTTTGGTCACTAAGTAAATTGCTCCAAGAAAAAAGAAAACTAAATTGAGTTCCTGTGACATATTTAATTTCCATCTATGTCTGATCAGTTTTCTAGAAACTTGTAATACTGCAAAGTTTTTCAAATATTTGGCATAACAAAATATATTCAAATATATTCTAAAATAGCTCTCAGATTACTGTATGAATTATCACCCATGAATTATGCGTGAATTTCCTCTGGAACTGTTGACTTGAATACATATATTAAATCTAAATATTCACTACTCCCACTATCACTGTCCCCATAGTGAGCTCCATTTTTCATATTAAAATTAATTTGACTTCCATTTATCTTTGTGAAGACTCGAGCAAAGAAGGTGCACTGTCTGCAATTTGTCTTCCCTTTTGTTTACTAAATCACTCTCCTCTCATTTCCTGTTAGTTCCGATACTTTATTAGAAATTTTGTGCTTCTCCAACCGAAATATATTTCATATCACAATCCTTTTGAATGTATCAGTCTAAATGTTTGTTATTCCTTTTTAGCACAGATTTTTTCAGACCTCACACAATTTTCTCTTGATTTTTGGATATTTGAATATTTCCTAATTCTGTCTCTGAATTCTTTAAACAAGTTTGTCCTTATATATTTAGAACAGCCCCTTTCAAAAGTTAGCAGTTCACTTGAACATCTTTAATCCTTTACATTATCTTCCCAGGAAGTCTCAGTCTCATCTCCCTAAGTTGTGTCAAAGCTGTTTTCCCAATTCCCCAGTAGCAAGGCTCTTATTTCATTTTACTTCCTCTAGTTTATTTCCCACCTTTGGGTTTTCAGCCAATTGCTTTCTGACAGTTCGATATGAGAATCTGCTTTCCCATAGCAAAGCCCTACCTTCCTGAAACCAGAAGTGTGTACTCAACACCAACAATCTGACCACTTGCTTTGCCTGCACCCTGACACATGGGACTCTTATAATCCAAAGGTTATATGGATAGCAAAAATCTACCTTTATTACTTGTCCTTTGGATGGTTCTGATAGCAGCTCAAATACTCCTTCATCTGTCTCCTCTTCCGATTTTCTGCTTCATGAAAGATCACGAGCACAAAACAATGTGTTCTTCCCTCTTTTAATCTTCACCCACAGACAGTGTACAAGCTTCTTTCCTATATTTTCCTGTTATTTATGTGATGCTATTTTGTTGTATTACAAAGACAGTACCAAGTTTTCTTTTTATTGAAAATGGGCAAAATTCAGGCAAAAGGATTTATTTATTTTTGACTTTTGTCTCAAAAAGTCTCCTACTTTTAGACTTCCTCAAAACTTTTTATGATGTACATAAAAAGAAACTTCTCCTTTTTCTGCATGAGAAGAGAAAATGAGCTATTCCCTGCCTGGCAAGGCAGGAAAAAAGGCCCTGTTTTTCTCATGTACTTTAGATTCTAGACAGATAAAAGCAACAGAAAGGCTGAGGCTGGAAGGAAAATCTGCAAGTCATCCAGTCCAACCTTTTACTCAAAGCAGAACAAAGTTCGGGTCAGGTTGCTCAGGATCGTGTCCTATGAAGTTTTGAATATCTTCACAGACGGAGAAGATGATGAACTTTTAATTCCGTTCAATAAAATTATCTTGTTTATGATTTCACATAAATGCCCCAAATGGTTTTTAACATATATTCTGTATATGTTACATTTTTTTCACTTCCTACGGAAGTCAACAGTGACTGGGAGCACACCGGAAGGTTTTATTTTTCTAACTGTCTGAAACCTGTTGTAATTACATAAACTTGTTGTGAGGAAGGGCAGGGAGAGAAAGTCCTGAGAGGGCTGACATCTAGCCTTGGTTTAAGGAGAATACTTATCTTATCAACCTACTGTTAATAAACTCGCTAAAACAATAAAGACCCAGATTTAATTTTAACTTGCTTTACTGGCTTGCTTTAGCAATGGCTAAAGGTGATAGCTTGGAAAAATATTAATCAGAGTCAGCTATTTAAAGTCAGACATGTTTTTTGGCAGTTTCTTCAGGAAAGTTCATCTAACGGCCATCAACCATGAAGATTCTCAGCTACCTCCTGGTTTACCGAAGGTTCCTGCTCATTGTCCTCACCCCACTGCTTTTACTTCCACTTCCACTTATCATCAAAACCAAAGTAAGTGACCTGCTTGGAGAGATAATTATTTTGCACCTGTATGTAAAGATTGAGATTCCCTGACCTTTTCAGATTAACAGAATCACAGATAGTTTGAGTTGGAAGGGACCTTAAATGAATAATGGTGTTTGCATTGTGATTATTTTTTTGTCAACTCAGTGTATTTTCACAGAAATGTACAGAAGACAGCTTCAGGGTAAAATTCTGTCCTGGGTGCATGAAGCTCTGAATCACGTATTTGTTTTCTAACAACATCTGGACTACACTGAAAATATTGTTCTCATTATTATTTTTTGGACTCTTTTAAACAGCTCTGTATGATTGACAATGGAGATGAATTGTCAGGAAAAGAGCTGCAATTACTTTTTGTTTAATGAAGGATTTTAAATTCATGGCATTTTGTGTTGTCTGATTGGAAATGACTGAATTCAGTGATCTGACAAATTCCCTCTGGTTCCTAAATAGAGCAAAATATATAGTTTTATTTGAAATAAATTTGAAATAATTTACTTGAAATAAATTCTGTCATTCACTAACTCTTGCGACAACTCCAAGCTGATGAAGCAGCTAACACTGTCATTAGTGACTCTATTTGGTACTGCTCTGATGCCAGCAGAATGAAATGGAATTCTGGGATGTGTTATCATGTGTGCATTATAGATACCATGTATGACAATACATGAAAATTTGGTTCAGAAGTCTTTGCATCACAGTTAGATGGTGGTTACAGAGCAATGTGCTTCACACTCTCACATCATCATTCCAATATTTCAGTTTCCTTTCTGAGAGGAAATTCATGGGAAATTCTTAATGTGGTAGGACTTAGGTGGGATGAACTTTTGCTAGGTGAATGGATACTTTCTAATTGTTTCATACATAACAAAAAATTTCTTTCCCAAAATAAATGATAGCCCCATCTGACTGACTTAGGTTTAATATTGCTGTTTTCTAGTCAAAGGTTCCAAGACCCACAATATTAAGCTTCTCCTTTCCCAGTACAAACCATCTGTGCTGCTATTAAGTAATTTCATACCCTAACTAGGGGCACTAAGAGTTCCAAACCATTTTCCTTAAAAGCAGAAATATAAATTAAAAACTACACAAAAGAGACTTCTAATACTGTGGGAAAAACTAGCTTTACTTAACCTCATTATATTTGTCTGGGGCTGCATTTTACAGGCAACATTGAAAACTATTCTCCTGGGAGGAAAAAAAAAGATTAAAAAAAAAAAAAAAACTCTCCTGGTGTTAAAGAGTTGAAACAAAAGGCTCTCACTAAAATGACAAGCCTGAAAAACAACAGCTGTGTTTCTTGTCACTGTTGCATGATACCTTATTTGTTAGATGATATCCTTTTCTTATTGCTACTGATCACAAAACTTCAGGAAAGAAAAAATTTGACCAATTATTGACTGTGAGTACTCCTGGAGTCTTAAAGGTTTGCTTACAGAAGCAGAATGCTTTTGACTTGTAGGAATTCATGCCCTGAGAATGCTCCAGGATGACCTAAATGATTAATTGTCCCTGAAGGAATAGGCAGCTGACTTTTTTCCCACCGTTCCTGAGAGATAGAATTGAAATAATTTTACTATCTCTTAGAAAAAAATCTCTCTACACCTATTTTACTGACTGTGTTTCAAACCTCAACAGGATTGTCAATAGCACACAATAACCACCCTAAATGCAGTTCCTTTGACTCACACTTTTTCCAGGTGTGAGGAATCTTGATGGAGCTGTACTTTTTGAATTATGATTTTTTTTCCCCCTGGATGATCAACTCATGTTTTGATTGGTGGCTTTTGTGTTCTAGGAAGCAGAATGTGCATACACTTTGTTTGTAGTTGCCATCTTTTGGCTCACAGAAGCTTTGCCACTGGCTGTTTCAGCTTTGCTCCCTGCCTTTATGTTCCCATTGTTTGGTATAATGGGATCCAAGCAGGTAACCTTTATTTTTCTCTCTTTTATACTGTGTATATTAGGAATCAAAACTTCAAGGAATGAAACACATAATGTTGAAATGTGTCAGGCAAATCCATGGATTTGCTGAGTGCCAATCACAATAGTTCTGCCTCAAGACTTGCTTACATGCTTTGTCTTCAGGACTTGTTCTCATTTTTTTAATAATTTCTTTAATAATTTCTTCTAGATAGTGGCTGAGTGTTTAGATGCTAGTTGATGGGAAAATGCTAGTTATGAAATATCCTTAATATTAAAGTGGCAAAATGTCACAATAGTGACAAAATGTGCAAACTGCTGACTATACACCTTCGTGCTAAAGAGATGAAATCACAGATAATCACAATCTAGGTCTATGCTTAAAGTTGTTATTTTACCTGTTGGATAGATGAAAAAGTAACAAAAAAAACATTTAATTGCTGATTTAGTATGTATGTGAGATGTGACTGATTGTTTAAGTTGTTCTATCCTAAGCTTTATTTTTTATTTTAATCATATGCACTTTAGTGCATTTATTCTTTAATCATTTTACTAAATGAATTTATCAGTTCCAATGAACTTAACAGTTTAATTTTAAGAAAAAAAAAGTCTCTTTATTTATTTAATAATAGAATCTTACTGGGTTTTTTTCATTAAAGTGGTATTACCAAAGGCTAAAAAAATTCACTATTTAATTTTTTAAAAAGTGTTTGTTTTCCTTTTTGGTTTGTGGGGCTTTTTTATTTTGTTTCAGGTAGCATCTGCTTATTTTAAAGACTTTCATCTGCTGCTGATTGGAGTAATTTGTTTGGCAACATCAATAGAAAAATGGAATCTTCACAAAAGAGTGGCTTTAAAAATGGTGATGCTGGTGGGTGTCAACCCTGCATGGTATGTGCTGAGCAATGTCTTGAAGGATAATAATACTTGTGGAAAGCTATGTATTCCAGAAATAATTGCCTACTGCTTTTTCTACAGTAGAAATCCAGCCTTTTTTTCCTACTCAAACAAAGTAGATATTTAAATTGATATTAATGGTTTGTAGGTGACACTTTAATATTTTGCTGAAATCCTAATTGGAAGTTGCCGCAGTGCTTCTGCTCATAATAAGGATGCTTCTGAACAAAAAGTATGATTAGTTTGTGAATAATATAGGGGTCCCTTTTCTTGATGGTTGGTGGAACATTCCCACCCAATGTCTACAACATAAAAATCCGTTCTATGCTGAATTTTTTTATTTCAACAGTGTTTTCAAAATTCTGGACATTACCAAAAATACAAAAAGAGTTCAAATACTCAGTGAGGGGAAAAAAACCATACAACTAAGCAGGTGGCGGGGAAGGAAAAACACATTAACATAATGTCTTTACTTAAGGTGTTATCCTTTGAAAAAAAAATTAAAGGATAGGCACTTCCTCAGCTGGATGAGATGATAAGGGAAAAGAAATCACACTCTCTGCTTACTCACTATCAACATATATTTTAGGAACTGAAAAATCTTGCTTTGCTTGCTTTACAAACTTGCAGAAAGGTTTAAGCTGACAGAGACAACTGTCAGTGTACAAGTAAGGCTGCTCATAAGATCTACAGAGCAAGTTTAGCTTCCCAGAATACATCATGCTCATGACTCCATGCCAGGAAACAGAAAGGAAGCAAATGGTCAGAAAACCAGAAACCCAGGTCTAAAAAATAAGATGCCTTTTAAGTGATTTAACTTATGACACTTCAGAAGAATGTTGGATTATTTCTATTCCTCAGTAATTTGACTGACCTAATTTTAAATATCATATGTATTTTGATTTAGTTCTGCCTCTTTTGATAGCTAGTAGCATTCTTTTTGGAAAAAATTCTCCTTACATTCTTGTTCTACTGCCTCCCGTTATCTTAAACTGTATTCTTGTGCTAGGCAGGTTTAGTTATTTCAACTTCTCTTTTGAACACGCCAAAATTCTCATCTTTTGGCTGAAATGTCGAAAGGGAGAACATGCATGGTGTGCTGTTCTAAGCTGAACATTTCTGGGGAACTTGCTGGACCTCAAATCCTGTGTTCAGTTCTGGGCCTCTCACTAGAGGAGAGACGTTGAGCGGCTGGTGCAGGTCCAGAGAAGGACAATGAAGCTGGTGAAGGGTCTGAAGCACAAGTCTTATGAGGAGCAGCTGAGGGAGCTGGGGTTATTTAGTCTGGAGAAAAAGCATCTCAGGAGTGACCTTATCACTGTCTACAATTCCCTGAAAGGAGGCTGTAGCCAAGGGAAGATCAGCCTCTTCTCCCAGGTGAAAAGTGAAAGGACAAGAGGAAATGGCTCCAAGTTGGGCCAGAGGAGGATTAGATTGGCTAATAGGAAAAATTTCTTCAGCGAATGGTTGGTCAGGGATTGGAACTGGATGCCAACAGAAGTGATTGAGTCATTATCCCTGGAGGTATTTGAAGATGCATAGATGTGGCACCTAAGAACGTTGTTTAGTGGTGGACTTGGCAGTATCATGTTTATGGTTGGACTTGATGATCTTCAGAGGTTTTCACAGCCCAGATTATTCTGTGATCCTGTAAAGGCTTTGTGTTATTTGAGCTATGCAGTAAAGTCTGCAGACTAGCACAGAAAGGTGACTATGTCTATGCAACCTGCAAGGACTTGAAAGGGTAATAAAATACTGATCGTGCACTACAAAGCAAAGAGTAACTTTGTAGTTGGATATAATGAAATAATTATCCAAGATTCCATGCATAATTTTTTTTAACAACACCACAGGGAAAATAGTGCAGAAAAACTGGGGCTGAACAGAATAGGATATATTTTATTATTTTGCAATTGCTTTTTGAGTCCCTCAGTAGAGCCCACCACATTGTACCAAATGGTTCACCTGACCATCCATTATACCTGACCATCAATCTATCTAATGCTGGAAATTCATGATGAATAGTTTTGAAATACATTAGTGAATGTCTTAATTTGTTTTTATTTTTAAATTCTCTTGCAAGTTCTACTAAAATGGCATTTTTCTACAGTGTGAAAATGCATATTCAGTGTGCTTATTCTGACCTGTATTTTCTGCATAAGAAACACAATTCTTCCTCAACTTCTGTCTGAGCACCTAATCAAAAACTGCCTAAATTAATGGGTTTTACACTGCTGATGAAAATTTATGTTGAGTCAGGTCTGTGACTTGCTGGTCTACAGATCATTTCATCACTGTAATTAAAAGTGCACAGGGAAAGACAATGTTTCCCTACTGAGAAAAAATCCAATTTGAAATGTTGTTGCCATTAGCTGAAATGAAAGGCTATAAGACACCTTTTGATGGTATTTTTACATCATCAATAATGTTTACATGATTTTTATAAAATATCTATATTGGCTTAATGTACTAAGTACAACTGACATTTTTTGTGAAGCTTCTGATCAAGGCTGCACAAAGAACTTTAAAAATTGCACAGATGTCTTCTCAGAGGTGCAACACCACAAACCCTCCACTAAGTTCTGTTGCTGTGATGATGTATGGCAAGTGTTTAATGTCAGTGACAGCACCTTGGAACAGGGAGTCAAAAGGACTGTTCACATTTCCAACTCCAAGAAATGCACTAAAGACAACATTGTGACCTGTATTCTAAATTTACAATCCAACTTCACGAGATATGACATGGAATGTTTGATTTTTTTCAGTCATTCATACAATACAGAGTATTGCATTAATATTTGTAGTAAACTTTAAAAAAGTTTAGTCAAGGCCAGATTAAGGAATTGTAATGACCTTCCCTTTTCCATTTAATATTGAAGATGACATTCACTGAAGCCCAAATAATGCCTATACTTGTCTTGGTGCTCTGAAAAAGAACTAAGTTTTGTACCTCTGACTGAATTTTTCATATTTCTTTCTATAACAACTGAACTGGTATATCTAGAAGATTTAACAGTCTAAGTGATAACTCCAGGGTTTTGACCTAGACTATACAATATGAGATTAATAACATCAGCAGTGTAGCCATTTTAACTCTCATTTGAATTTGTGACATGCATGGTGCTCTTTCTTCAAAGATGGTTCAAATACAGTATAATTCTCTGAATAAATATTATTGCTTCTGCTTCACTTTAAAATATATTTGAACCTCTAAAATATGGTAATTTCAGTGTCTTAGATAGAGACAATTTTAACTGAAGAACGTTCTCAGAATTACAAGCTTTAAATTTTCAGTTTTTCAACTTTTCTGTTGACAAAGTTCTCTATTTATATGAAATAGACTGATGATAGGA
Source organism: Dicaeum eximium (assembly GCA_013396995.1). Classification (NCBI taxonomy): domain Eukaryota; kingdom Metazoa; phylum Chordata; class Aves; order Passeriformes; family Dicaeidae; genus Dicaeum; species Dicaeum eximium. The sequence continues at coordinate 675,103 of VWZP01010965.1, read as the reverse complement.
GGTGTTACTGTAGCAGTCACAGACTCTTCTCTCCTATTCCAGGCTTATGCTGGGTTTCATGGTTAGCTGTGCTTTCCTGTCAATGTGGCTCAGCAACACCTCTGCTGCTGCCATGGTGATGCCTATCGTGGAAGCTGTAGCTCAGCAGATCATCAGAGCTGAAGCAGAAGCTGATGAGCTGGAGATGTCCTGCCCCAATGGCTCCATCAACCCAGCCCTGGAGCTGGACGGTAGGCGCGCGCCGCAGCTCTGTCTCTGCCACCCTCGCTGGCAGGAGCAGCACAGCAAGTGCCATTGCATGGCCAGAGAGTGCTGGCATCGTCACATGCCTCCCTGTGAGACTTCTCTTGGATTACTGTGTGTGAGCTCTCTGGTGATCACAAAGATCAGTTAAAACTGAACAGGCGCAGAAGGTGGCAGCTGGATGAGAGGAGAGGAGATGGGAAGGGGCTGCCTTATCAGCCTCTCTTATCAGCCTCATAAGATGGCTGGAAAGAAATACGACTCCAGGCTATAGATACACTAAGGCTTAAATGTTAGCACAGGAAAAGAGCTCCCTAAGCTATAGGGAGCTTCCAACATCGGTTGGAAGAACAACTAATCTAAACTGATTACCTACACAATTGGATTGTAAATTAGGATATTTCTCCTCATTAGAAGATTCAGATTCAGAGAAACAGGAGTCATGAAGGAGTAGGGCACAAATAAACTGTTTCTGAGATTGGTGCTTGCAAATGTATTGATGGGATGATGTGAAGTGAGTGCATGGGATGAGACATGTTGATGGAGCCTTTCCAGTTTTACTCCCTTAAATGCTTTTCTGTCTTTGCATCACTGTCTTACAGAAAATATAGGAGAATATGGAAACCCAGACTGGAAAGAAAAAGAAAGACAAGTTAATGGGTAATTGTTCTAAATTGAGCAAATTCTGTTCTAAGAATTCATCTAAATAGAACATCTGTTTATTACAATACATGCCTTTGTTTTTCCAGATATAACAATGTGGGTAGTACTGTATGCACAGTTGACAAGGAAAATGAAAAAGGAAATAAACAGGTACTTAAAGTAGCTTCTTTTATTATGCAGTGAATCTTAGTTTCAACCTAAATCTCACTTCTATGCCACACCTAAAATGGCACAGGTTGTAATGAAGCTGGTTATATGTGAATAAGAAATATTCCTGTAGTCACACACACATACACACTTTGCTTGTATAGCTATTTCATTACTGGTTTTGTCCTCCCATTTTACACAAGTTAAGAGTTAACCTCACCAGAGTACAAACTCTATATATCAGGTGTGTGTATATGTATCAGTCTATACAGAGGCAGTTCTGTAAAGACTAAGGTAGATCAGGGAAAGGGCATCAGGATTTGGCTATGCTTCCTTTTCCTTTACATGAATAATTGCATTACCAGTGTAACTGTGAACCAAGCCACACTGCAGACAGCTATATTGCCATTAAATTGTCTGGCTCTTCTGAGATATCCTCAAATTCTATTTTTGTGCCTGATGATGAGCACTTCTCATGCATTAATTGGTGTATATATTTTCTGAGCAGAACCTACCACCTTCTGAAGCAGAGAGAAAAAGCAGAAAGGACAAATACAATGGGATTTTCAAAGTGATGGGCTTATGTGTGGCTTATTCTGCTACCATTGGAGGACTGACCACAATCACAGGAACATCGACTAATCTGATTTTTACTGAGCACTTCAATACGTAAGAGACTATATTATTTGTATTCTTCTTAGTCCAGAATTTTAACTTTCTTTCTTGAGCTCTCACATGGCTCCACTAAAACACACTAGAAACCTTGCCCTTTGATTTGATATTATTTGATTCTATTGCTTTTCTTAATTTTTTGTTAAGGAGATAAAATGAAATTGCATGTTTGTATTTTCCTTACACAGGGGAAGTCTATAAGTGATCTGCCAACACATGCAACAAGATGACCATTGTTTGATTAAGTAGTACTTTACAATTTGGGTAGCTGCATGGAAAAGATAGATTTTTCTGAGAAGGAAAGCAACACTTGGCAGGAATAGAACAGGCACTATCTAAAGATGTGTTATTAATTTCTAAGTACAGCAGGAAATAAGTTCAGTCTGCTTAGCAAAGAGCATCACTAGACTTTTGAGAGGCTAAGCACTGCTGAAATGAGAAATCTGGGTCCTTTAACCAACAAAAAAGCAAATAATTTCAAGGCAGTCTGAAACTTTGCATTCAATGGAACAATGTTTTAAGGTTTTTCAAAGCATTTTTTAATATTAATTTTCTTATTTGAGTAGAACTGCTTTCAAAAGAAAATTGGCAAATTTCATTCCAACCCCCTTGGAATCCAATAGTTCTTGCTGATCTTTTTTTTTTTTCTGCAAACTACCATGGTCAGTAATAGTCCTACTCCAATTTCGAAGCATCATAGTAAATATAGATCAAACCTAAAACTTGCACAATACTTTAGAGAGCATTTATAATAAGCACTTAAAGCTTCAAAACCCTATGGAATCATCAAAATTATTTTCCTTCTAGCAAGACCTGAAATACAAAAGATTGGCTAGTAATTGGAAATAGTCATTAGGATGTCTTCTGTCTGGACATTTTTCTTTCCCTTCCATCTGATTTTTGCATCAAGAAGGAAAGCTGCTCAAGAAGACTTGAATTTTCTCACTTCTAGCATTAAAAGCTCTCTCAACAGAGCTGGAGGAGCTCAAAGAAAGAGTAACTTCTGTTTCCAAAGTAAATTGGAAAAGGCTGGTTTAATTCTGCCTTTTTTGCCTATCTCGCATCAATTAAATTCAACAGTAAAGCAATTTCTTTCAGAGAACCAAAGCCCTTCCCCTTTTCTTAAAAGCACATGAAAGGGATATCTCTGCTTGAATGACACATTTACAAACAATAGATTGATACAGCTTCTAAGAGACAAGGTGAGTGGAGAGATCATCCACCTAGCCAATGAACATTTATGGAAATTAGTAATAATAATTTTGATTTTAATCAGTTTTGAATCACGTATGGAAGTCTAAACAATACAAGTTTTGGTGTTGCTTCCACTGTTTTCTACATTCCTTGGAGCTTTTTCATTTGAGTATATTTTCTTGTGCTGAAGTCTCATCTCAAAAATCTCCTTTCTTTCAAGTTCTGTTTCTTTATAGTCTAACAGCCCTTAGGCTGTGCATGGCCCTCTCTTGCTTACTGAACTCACTCAGGCAGTGTCAGATCCCCAGACCTGCTGCTGATCCACTGCTGGAATAACTGGCACAGCTGGTTCCTGGAGTGGTCATGATGACCAGGAAGAGGATGGGAGGGTGAGGCAAGAGGATACCTCAGGCCACCTCATGCTGAAGTTGGCTGCCAGCCAGAAATACTCTCCCACAGCAGGGCTTTCTGGTAATTCTCACAAGTCTTCATTCCTTTGCAAAGGTGAGCTAAACTTTTTTTTTTTTTTTTCACTTTTATCCAGACGCTACCCAGATTGCCAGTGCATCAATTTTGGATCCTGGTTTATCCTCTCCATCCCCATTGCAGTTATTATTCTGCTGCTCTCCTGGGTCTGGCTCCAGTGGCTTTTCCTTGGTTTTGAGTAAGTTAATGGTATAATCAATAAAACTAAAGCTTATTGATACAAAAGATAATTTGTACTAGGAGAAAATATTGAATCTTAGTTTGATAGGCTCAATAGGAAGAAAATGCAGCAACAGTGATTTTGTGACTTTGATTAGTATGGCTAAATCTCCAGATGGGACAAGAATTTTCTAAAATAAGGATCCTGGACTATTCAGCCCAGTGTGAAAAGTCCATACCACAAATGGGTGTACTCACTCCTTTATAATATACATGCATCATCATTATTCAGTGCATGTGTGCAAGACAGAAGAATACTGAAATCATATACATTTTTTTGACTGGAAGAGTCATAGGAATGCATCCTTTATTGGAGTGAGGCATTGGTTTGAATACTTGAACAATGTCTGTTATAAACTGGATGACTGTGTTTGTAAATGTGAGGTAAGAAACTTCTGCTTTTCCTAAATTTATATGTTGTGGTATGGTGGGATTTCTGTTTCTCCACACAGCTTGGGCTTTTATGGTTTTGGAGAGGACAATACTTCTTTAGGGATGATTCTTCAAAGCCTTTTTCTCCAAGAGATCACTAACATCTGGAGAGATAGGTGGGACACCAGTCTTCCAAAAGTACATGGCTACTTCTGGTGTAAAACATGAAAAGTGAGACTAGTTTTAAGCAGACAGAATCATCCCATGCTTACCACTCTATATGTGAACATTTATAGTTTCATTTTTCTTGATTGTTTTGACAATGTTCTTTTTAACATTGTGTAAGAGACTTAGCCAAGAATGAAACCTGGCTTGTGGCAAATACTCTGCTGATCAATATGTAAGCTACTCGTGTGATAAAAACTTTTTCATTCAAAAACCAAGTAAAGCAAAGCCATAGATTTAAAGAGACTCTCATTAAAGAGAGTTATATATTTGATTCTTGCAATTAGTTCACATGATTAAAGTTTCATCCTTCCTGGCCAGATGAGCTGGTCTGTAACAGGACACATTTTGTTGCTGCCTCTGTCAGTCTCCCACTGGGCATTGTCAATTAATTCCAATATTCTCAGTTTGGTGTGTAATAACTAAGTAGGAGATACTGCATTGTAAAGTGACAGATTTGCATTTGTCAAGTGCTATTGGTAACTGGAAAGGTTGGACACTTTTTCTGTATACACTATTATCTCATCATTCCATATTGCTGCTTTACATTCCAGTTTAAAAAACATGTTCAAGTGTGGCAAGAAGAAAACAGCTAGAGAAGAGGCCTCATCACAGGTGATTCAGGAGGAGTACAAGAAACTTGGACCAATTAGGTATTTCAAACTATAAATCTGCAAACAAGAGCAGGTAAATCTAAGTGTCAATTCAGGAAAATTTATAATTCATTCTACTTCTGCTATAGCTACCCAGAAACTGTTACACTTGTCCTGTTCATTCTACTGACTCTCCTGTGGTTCACCAGAGATCCTGGCTTCATCCCAGGATGGTCTTCACTTTTCCCAAAGTAAGTGATCTCCTTTGATAAACCAACAAGAACTGTACTGTGCCTTAACTACATACCTTATTTTCTTACCAATTTTAAAAATTAAAATACTTTCAATATTTTAGAAATATGCTAGGCCAAACTTGTTGCAAAGCTTTGTAGTGTATACAGAAGATAAACTCCAGCAACTTCACATATGTACGTGAGCAATAGCTGAAATGTGTTAAACCTGTAATAGGATAAAATAAAATGCCTCCTAAGAGAGATTATTACTAGATTTTTGGCTTAATATGGTGAGGGAGAATGCATAACAATTGATGCCAAAGTACCCCACTTCCTCATCAAATGTGAAATTTAACAAATAACTCTGGTTAGGATTTTTTGATCTACTGCCCTTAGTGACAGCACACTCATATGCATACAGGCCAACATCCCCTGCTGTGACAGCTGAAATTAATGATATAAATTACTGTCCATAATACATAACTCCCTTAAAGTCATAGTTCAACTAAACACCACAAAGTCAAGAACTATTGTAGTTTTCTTTGCCTTCTGCTGCAACTTCTCCAGGATGGCCTGGATTTCTTTCCCTAAGTAATCAGTCAGTCTTACAGGAACTTTAATATTGCCATGATATCTCCTTTTCTCTTGCTGTAATTACTGTAATTTCAGTTCTGTTTTCCTGTGATAATGTTTCGAGTTTTGCTCTGCAGTGGTGGGAAGTAGTTGCAGGAGTGGGACAAATGGGACTTAATGTTGTTTAAGTCCTTATGGGTTTAACATTTATTACTGGCTATCCCAAAGGCCTGTCCTAGACTAGAAGGGTAATTTTCCATTTTGTTTTCCTATGTGTTTGTGGTAAATGACACATGAACACATATACATCATGCCTTCTCTCTTTAAACATATTTTCACCACTTACACACCTTCCCAGTGCTCTTCTAGAAAGTCTGGGGTCGGATATCACAAGGAATAATTGTAGCACTTCAAAGATTTAAAGTGTAACACAAAATTATTTTGTGCAAAAAATACCATTAAAAAGTGTATTAAAAACTAAGATTTTTTCAAAATTATTTACTTTTAATCAACAGAAAAAATTGAAAAAGAACATTTGTTTTTTCCTTACAATAGCAGCAGAGCTGATGATCAGTGTCTCATATGAAACACTCTGCTCTTGAAAGGGTTTTGGAGTGGTGATTTAGCTAAGCAAGCAAGCTGGGTTGGCTTTTCTTCCTGCTTCCTATTAACAGCCAGTGCTCACCCAGCATTGTTTAAAGAGCTACACATTAAACTGAAATACAGGCACTGTAAACAACCTTTCAAATATGGGACTTATGGTTCAAATTACTTTTGTTCATCCAAAGAGCTACATATTCCTATTTGAATCTGGTTATCATTGTCTGAGGGTTTTGTTCATTGGTAGAGAAAAAACAGAACATTCTCAGAAATGAGCAGGGTGGGTACAGGTTCTGCACAGGGATGTTACTTCGTGGATGCCCTCTTATGTTGTCTTGGAAGGAACTGCAAGCACATGTCATATCACATTTGGCCCAATTATGTTGTAATTTGGGTGAGGTAACCTGAAGAGAAACAAAGCTTTCCTTACATGCTTTAAGAGGAAAGAAAGCATTTCTTACTAATCATACCCTGACTATTTCTAGATAGCTTTACTTTATCAATCAATTATATAACAGGCATAAACCCAGTAAATTAGTTTAATACTTTCTCAGCAACAAAAACATCTCAGTGAAAACAAATGAGGGGGCATAGGGTCAGCACAGGTACAGCTGTGAGCAAGGCATATTCTGAGAAATAAAACCCAGCCCAAACAAGAACATCAACAAAGAAATGGGAAAAAACCCTCAGATCTAAGGAACTATATTTCTGTCACTGTGATGTCCAAGAGTGCACGGAACTGCAGATTACATCTCTTACACACTTGTTCCCTAAGGCCTCTGCATATAAAATTGCTCAGTATTTTGGATTTAAGTACAGAGATAGGGATAGTGCACAACTTCTTTAAGTTTATGGTACAGAAAACAACTATAAGGAAATATTCTCCACCCTTACAGAAATCTGATAGCACTTGCTTTCCACAGGGCTTTATCTCACTGTCTCAAGAAGGCCTAAGGGAAGTTCTGCCACCTGAAAAGAGCTTTTACCTTATGAAAAGCCACAATGTTATTCCAAGACTAGTGAGTGCCTCCTATTAGCTGGGAATTGCACCACCCTCAGGGTCTTTAACCGGAAAGGGCTGTCTGATCCTTTATTCTAACATGCTGGAGATCAAAAGAGTTACACTGTTCTTTGTGTTAAACCTAGTAGAAATTTATTTTATCAGAACCTGAATTTCCTGAAAGAAACCAGGCTTGATGTTAGGATGGCAAAACCCAGGTTCCTCAGATTTTGGAATTTTCTAATTTCCTTGATAGTTATGTCTGTTGTCAAACTAAAAAAGACAAACTAACACATTGCTTTCTGTTTGAATATGCTTCCAGCTATCTATTTTTGTCTTTCTCTGTTGGATTAAAAAACTCTTCTGTCTTTAAAAGTAGATGTATCTTGTGATTATATCACCTTACAAGCTTTGCCTGCCGAACTAAATGAAATGCTTAAATCCTTGTTCCAAACAAAATTTCCCATCACTCTCACCGCCCATGTTCATGTTCTCAGACCCTTGTGTGCATCCTCACATTACTGAATACCCCTTTACAATGCAAACATTGATATTTTTGATATCTCAGCAGAAATATCAATATTTAATTATGCTACCTTCATACTTCTTAAGAGCTACTTTTTGTACTGTCAGCAAATTTTGAATCCACTTTTCTGCTTTAGCAGTATTGAGTAGAGCCCATTATTTCCAGTTTTATCAGATGTCTTTCAAAAATACATTACCTCTACCAGTTAATTTTTCTTAAGAAAAAAATGTATATTTATTAAAGACTAATCCTTCCTTTGCTGTCCTGCCCTGCATCCATTACCTCCTTCTGTGAGGAGACAGCAGGATGTTTTAATAAATATTGTATAACACTACAGAGAGCAGCACAGGGTAAAAATGCCTGTTTCCTCCTCATCTGTTGACAGCACATGATCACACATCATTTCTGCTACAGCAGTTCCCTTCTGTGTCCTGGTCTGATTCCAGGCTGTAGGATATTAGCTTCAATTAGAGGAGTTCCAGGTTGGCCTTTGGCCTTTGGTTTTATGAGCCTCATAAGAAACAGAAAGTTTAACACTGAGCTGCAGCTGATTACAGCTGGTGTAATCTCAAAATTTGATTATGATTGAAAAGCTTCTGTTTGGAATAGCATCTTGTGTGTCATCATAATAGTTTGATGATAAGATGTTGTGTGTGTCCCAAGCAGGTTTTTTGAGAATGGTGTTTTGCATCAGGAACACTAAGTTTGTGAGCAAAAATTGCACTCCCTAGTTGAACTAGAGCAAGTGCAAAGTCCTGCACCTGGGGAGGAGCAATCCCTGCAGGAAGGGGGCTGCAGGGCCACCTTGACAATGTTTAAAACTACGTGGGAGGAAGCAAAGAGGAAAGAGTCAGGGTCTTCTTAGTGTGGCTCAGTGACAGATGAGAGACAAGGAGCACAAAATTAAACTTACAGGTTGCCTTCTGAACATCAGGAAATGTTTTTTACCTGTGGTGGTGACCCAGAGAGGCTTTTGATTTTCCATCCTTGGAGATATTAAAAACTGCCTGAATATAGTCCTGGCTCTGAGTGACTCTGCCTGAGCAGAGGGGGTTGGACCAGACAACCTCCTGAGGCCCCTTTCAAACTCAACCATTATATGAAAATGGAGCTGCCTAGAGGAAAGTGAAGCAAGGATTGTTTCTGTGTCTAGATCCCGTTTTCCTTCAAAACTTCTAGCAAGTCTTAAAATAATATAGGAGAGTATCCAAGAGGAAGAGATTTTATATCTCTGGACCTGGTGCATCTGGTCCTAGGCTAAAGATGATATACAGGCAGAACCTCCTGCCTTAAGAAACCATAAAAATATAGTAACTTTTTTTTTCAAAATGTATTTTCTATGCAGGCAGACACTAGAAGCAGGAGACAGAAAATATTAAAGAATCACTTCGTCCTCCATGGCATCTTCATTTTGTGACAGTGTTAGCTAAAATTATGCTGGTTTTGGTGTAAGTCATCTATGCATATTAAGGTTTAGTTTGAATTTCACCTAACAAAGCAAAAGGATACGTCAGATTAGATATTTGTAGCATATAACTGAGACAATTTTTTTTTCCTTCCAGCAAAAAGCTCTGGTTCAGTACAAAACATTAAGCTGCTGGGAAGATCTGATGGGAAGTTATTATTGGACCTACTGTAGCTGAATATTTAGAAAGCATATGGTCTGAGGCTGAGAGAACAAATATATTGGTGACTTGGTTCAGAAAATCTAACAGAAGAACTTGCAGAAAATAGAAAAAAATAACAAGGTTAAGAAAATGTTTGCTTAGCTTTCTTCAGTAAAATTTCTATTCATTTTAATGACCATCTTGACTGAAATAAGACAGACTGGGATATGTCACCATTAACAAGCTTGGTTGTGTTAAAATGGCCTTACAGCTCAGCTTGGCACCTTGCCTGATCTTGGGGCTACTCTTTACAAGTTAGAGGGATATTGAAGCAGTTTGAGAACAGTAGTGGAAAGAGTTCTTAGGCACTGGAAATGACCAAAACAAACATGACCCTTGTGGCTGGGACCCTGGTAATAACAGCCATAGGAGGATGATAATAAAGCTCTGCTGCCTTTCCTCACCTACAAAAGCATTGCCCTTTGTGGGTATGCACTGTGCTCTTTAAGGCCTCTTAAACTGAATCTATTGCAGATTAAAATTATTAAATTAATCATTAAACTGTGAAAACTAGTTATTTAAGCATCAGCTACTCCTGAATATCCTCTCTCCCAGCTTATTTCTGTGTGGCAAAATAACACATGCTTACTCAAGATATTTATTTATTAATTTATACAGCCTAAACCAAAAATTTCTATAGATGTGAGGAGCTGACCTTGACTGTCTGCCAGGTGCCCACCCAGCCACTTTGTCACTGCCTCTTCTCAACAGGATAGGGGAGAAAATAAGGTCAAAAACTTGTGGATCAAGATAAGGCAGGGATAACTGATTGCTTATCAGTTACCATTAGGGGCAGACTTCATATGGGAAAAATTAATTTAACTGCAAATTAAAAATAGAGTTGGATGGTGAGAAACAAAAACTAAACCAGTTTCCCCTCATCCTCTTTTCTGGGCACAACCTGACTCCATTCCTCTCTCCTCTACCTGTTTCTACCACACCTAGTAGTGCAAGGGATGAGGAATAGAGGGTTATGGTCAGCTCCCAGCAGACTGTGGACTTTTCTGCTGCTCTATGCTCTTCCTCTCTCCTCCTCTCCTTCTCCTGACTATATATACTTATGTGTTTTTTTTCTTGTTAACTTCTCCTTAGGTATAAAAGCTATATTACGGATTCAACAGCTGCCTTAGTGATAGGCATCCTGTTCTTTATTATTCCAGCAAAAACATTGACGAGGACATCGAATGGAAAAAACAGTTGAGTATATTTTGATGTCAATTTTACTACAAGAAGGTATCTAAGATGCTATTGTAAATGTAACTTATTGCACTGGTTAGAGGAACGTTGTTCAATACTAATGCTAAAGTCTTAACAGAGGATATAAAGCACTGGAGTGTAAAGCATCCCTGTAAAGCATCCCTGGGGTGTAAAACATCCCTGGAAGTCAGTGCCAACAATTATACAGTGTGAGCAGCAGAAGCCACAGCTGTGCAGGAAGCTGCTCCTGCAGCCCACAGACACCAAAGGAAACCTTCCTGCAATGATATGACTGCAATGGCCTTGGAAATGGGCCTGCATGGGGCAGGGCTAGGCTTATGTTTTGAAAACGTTACTGCTTGATTAGGGTACCCTATAAAACCCCAAATTGCACATTAATTCATTATTATGTAGTTTTTCCTCTTCAAAATTGAATTTTTTGTTTAAAGTACACCTCTGACTTGCCCTCTTCATGCATTCAATTGTGCTGCTGAAAATAATGGTATCTAGGGGTTGGCAGAGAATGCAAGGTCAGAACCTAAATGAGCCTAAGTGAAACAGCATTTACTCAGCAATCTGTCTGAATAGTGCAGTTTTACTGAGTAAATGAAACTCATTGATATGCTACAGCTGTCTTCCACACAGGGAGGGAGGGGAAGGGGGCCAGTGCTCCACTGGTGGAAACCATCCCAGCTCCAATGTCTCCAAGCTGTGACAGTTTTCCCCAGTTAAAGATCTGTCCCAGGAAGTGCAGGTTGCTTCTCTCAGAGACTTTGTTCATGTTACAATGATGAGGTTTCTGTCTCTGAATTTTTCCCAAGTATTTTCTCAGGGAGATTATTTCAAGAGCTTGTCAATATGTTTTTAAATGTTGGCTGGGGTGGGGCTAATTTTTTTTTTCTTTTTCTCTAGCTGTTTTTGGTTACATTCCACTGATTACTTGGAAGGAATTTCAGTCATGCATGCCCTGGGAAATAGCTATTCTTGTTGGTGGCGGGTTTGCACTGGCAGATGGCTGCGAGGTAATGCAATTTATAGAGGATACTGAACAAATAACGTGACCCAATCAAGAGCAATTCAGACATGCAGTGAATTCACAGTTATTCTCCTGTTTTAGCAAGGCCTTCTGTAGCAATATTGAACAGGATAAATGTGACAAATATTCCAGATGTTTGGAAAGCAGGTTTAGAGAAAAAGAAGTTTCCTGTGTCTTACAAGATTATGCACAATGATGACTACTCTTTCTTATTTAACTTAGATCTGATGGGGGCAGGAGTTGTGAAGACACACTGTTTCCAAAGCCTTAATGTCACTGAGATAATTGCCATGTGGAGCCCAATGGCTACTCCAGTAAATCAAGCAGCTTTGGACCTAGACTCTGGTTATGAAGCCTAATATGCTTGTATTACCATTTTCTGATTAGTACTCTTCTAACATCTCAGAGATGCAAATATAAATAAATGGAATATAGTTTTCATGGGCTTCTATAGGGCATCATCGAATTAGAAAAATGGTCTTAAAAACATGTGGTAGAAATACGGAAAATATTTCAGCTTTTTCTCTTTTACCTAAATACTTCACAATTAGCAGATGAGTAAAGTCCTGTTTATATACCATTTTTAAAATTTTCCTTTCAGTGACTTACTAAACATAATCATGTTCTCTTATGTAGGTTTCAAAACTTTCTGCATGGGTAGCAAGTAAATTGACCCCTCTAGGATCATTACCCTTGTGGCTGGTTATCCTGATATCTTGCCTTATTGTCACTTCAGTAACAGAAGTAGCCAGCAATCCAGCTACCATCACAATCTTTTTGCCTATACTATCTCCTTTGGTGAGTATAACACGCTTATTTTTAATCAGAATCTACTCTATCATCTATGTAATAATGCAGCTGCTCAAAGAAGTAGTTGAAAAAGTCTCAATAAAATACTTCATGCAGTTTTTTTGCTGTCCTGTATTGTGCATTGGATACTTGGTTGCTTTACGTGTTTCTAACAAGAGATGCTGAAAAACTAGTAAAATTAGATAAAAGTTCATTTCATGATTTAAACCCAGATGGCAAACAAGCCACAGGTGGCCACTCACTCATTCCTGCACCAAAAGGGATCCTGAACAGAATTAGAAGGGGAAAAGCTAGAAAACTCATGGGTTCAGATGAAGAAAATTTAACAGGGAAAGCAAAAGCCCCACGTGTAAGCAAAGCAAAATAATTAATTAATTCAGTGCTTCCCCTGGGCAGGCTGCTGTTCAGCCATCTCCAGGAGAGCAGGGCCCCATCACACATGACAGGTACTTCAGGTAAGAAATGCCACCACTCCAAACTCCCCCTGCTTCATACACTGAGCATGATGCCATATGGTATGGAATGTCCCTTGGTCAGCTGGGGTCAGCTGTCCTGACTGTGTCTCCTACTGATTCCACCCCAGTCTCCTCATGGTTGTGGCAGTGAGAAAAATAGAAAAGGCCTTTGCTCTTTGTGAGTACTGCTCAGCCAGAAGAAAAACAACCCTGTATTGTCAACACTGTGCTCAGCACAAATCCAAAACATACAAGCCACTATGAAGAAAATTACCTCAGAAAACTCCAGTACAGTTCAACATGTGAAAATTGATGCCATCATTACTATTTGTGAATATTTGAAGCTCTTAAAAGGACAATTCTCTTAGGGTTTCTTCTGGACTGCATCTTCAGCAAAACTGAGGTTGTCACAAAGAGAAGAGAAGGCTAATAGGTGTGCTTTGTATGTAATTCACATTTCTTCTGTCCTTAGATCAATTCTGTTCTTTCTTCTCATCATCTTTATCAAAACATCTGATTCTTTCCTCTTCAAAACTTCCTGATTGTCTTCTAGTCTGTAGCTTTTCCTTCTGGCCAGCCTTGACATACACTAATGCCTTTTCTCTTTCTTTCAAAGAGATGTTCCTCCTCTTTTCACAGAATTACAGAATCATTTAGGTTGGAAAAGATTTGTGAGATCATAATTTCCAACCTTTGACTGATAACCACTTTGCCAAATAACCATGACACTAAGTGCTCTGTCCAGTTGTTTTCTGAACACTTCCACAGATGATGACTCCACCACCTCTATGGGGAGTCCATTCCAATGTTTAACAACCCTTTCACTAAAGAAAGTCTTCCTGATGTCCACCCTGAACCTCCCTTGGTGCAGCTTGAGGCCATTTCCTCTTGTCCTATTGCTAGCTGTCTGGGAGAAGACTAATCCCCACCACCCTCCTTTCAGGGAGTTGTAGAGAGTGATATGGTCTCCCCTGAGATGCCTTTCCCCAGGCTGACCACCCCCAGCCCCTTCAGCTGCTCTTTATAAGGACTTATGCTCCCAACCCTTCCCCAGCTCAGTTGCCCTCCTCTGGACACACTCCAGCCCCTCAATGTCCTGTAGTGAGGGGCCCAGAGCTGGACACAGCACTCAAAGTGTGCCCACAACTGTGCTTAGTACAGGGGGACAAACACTGCCCTGGTCCTGCTGGCCACACTATTGCTGATACAGGCCAGGATGGCAATGGCCCTCTTGGTCACCTGGGCTCACAGTGGATCATGTTCAGCTCCTGTCAACCAGCACTGCCAGGTCCTTTCTCACAAGGCATCTTTGCAGCCTGCCCCCAGCCTGTGGCTCTGCCTGCTGTTGTTGTGACCCTTGGGCAGGACTTAGCATTTAGTCTTGCTGAACCTTATCCATCTAGCCTGTCCAGACCCCTCTGCAGAGCCTTCCTACTCTCCAACAGATCAACACCTCCCAATGTAGTGTCATTCACAACTTTACTGGGGGTACCCACAATCCCTTCACCCAGATCATCAGTAATGTATTGTATACAAATTCAGCTTTCCATCTTTTGTGCCTGGGTAATGTTCTTAAAAAAATATCTACTAAAAAAGGTGTTTTCTCATTGTTTAAACTGGCAGTTCCATTCACATTTCACTTGTGTTAATATAGAAAGTTTGTATTTCTGTATTTAATTTGGCAAATGCATTCCTTGACAGCTGTACTCTCTTTCATTTTTTGGTAGGCTGAAGCCATTCATGTGAACCCACTTTTCATTTTGATACCTGCTACCTTGTGTACTTCCTTTGCATTCCTGCTGCCTGTAGCAAACCCAGCCAACGCCATTGTGTTTTCATATGGTCATTTAACTATTATGGACATGGTGAGTTTTAAGTAAAAGTCCTAAAGGGGATATTTGGCATTTAAAAGTTTTTCTTCATTGTCTTGATGCATGTTTCTGCTTTCTTTTTCCTCTTCTTTAGGTGAAAGCTGGCTTGGGCATTAACATCATTGGAGTGGCTGTAGTTATGCTTGGGATTATGACATGGATAGTGCCTATATTTGATCTCTATACTTACCCAAGTTGGGTACCCAATATTCCATCTGCAAATGCCACCGGGCTGTAAAAAAAAAAAAGAAAAAAAGTTTTCTTTTGTTTTCTCACATGTGGTGAGTCACTTAAAATGCTTTCAGTCACCACAGTGGTAGGGATCTACATTACTTTAAATGCTGTATTTCACAGTCCCAGAGACTGATGATCCAGTCTGAGAGTCTAATTGGGAAGTATGCTAGACTTTCTAAAGATCAGAGTTAGATCAGGCTTCTAATCTAGTTCAGCTAGCCTGAATTTTTATATCTTCATGTTATGAAGGAAAAAATAAATGTGCATAGCCATTATCATGGGCAATTTGCCCCCATTCTCAGGGTAGCAGAATAATGAAATTTAGATTTTATTATTTCAAATACAAATCCTTGTTATTACTTATTTGGGGGTTGTCAGAGAGTTTCATGTTGGCTTTCTGTTTTCTAGATTCAAGCTTTGCTTGAAACAGTGTTCATCATAAACAAAAGATCAGAGAGGGGACTGTCTTGAACCCATAGTTTACAGACCAGTCAAAAATGCGCAGAAAATGAAGCAGAGCTGCATGACCACTTACACAGCACTTTATCTATTAAGCACCTTGTAACCTGGAAGGAGAATCCATACTTAAGCATATGTTTAGCCTATGTCCTCCCAGGACCTCACTAAAATATGTTATTGCTCTTGTTAAAAAAAAAAAAATTTCTCTGGATAGACATATGTGGATAGATCTGAGTTGATCTGCAAATGGAGACTAAATTATCATCGTACCTCTCTGCTAAAAGTAGATATATCTCCTTGAGGAATGAAACTATGAGACAGTGCTGAAGATTTAACAGTCAATCTGTCAATCAAGTGAATCTTCACCAGGAGGCTCATGATATCTGCAGGACAGGTGGCAGTTTAAGGTTACTAGACTGTGTTAATGTTGTAATGTTCTAAACACAAAACAGTGCAATGTGGTCAGAATGTCAATTGGAGTTCAAAGATATCTACAAATAATGATGTCCTATTCGGTTGTTACACTTTTTTCACCGTAAAGACAATAGCTTTACCTGTTGTGAAGATCCTTGAGAATTTGAAAAGAGCATGTAATTAGCAGTCTGAATGAAAGCTGCATGTAATTAGATTGGATCATGCCTTGGGACATCCGTATGGGAGTTGTAAACATCAATCAATCTGTCTTTTAAAGATTGTGTCCATTTTTCTTAACAACAACAACAACAACAGCCAAAAAATGCCTTTGGTTTTTGATTAATGGTTTACATTTATTTTTAGGAAGTGCATGTTTAGCGATGTCAGTCATGACTTCTGTAATGCCAGAATGCAGTGTAATAACATTGTTGTACCTGTAGTTTGTTTCCTGTAGCTATTAGTTGCAGGTTCAGCTGCAGCAAATTATTAAAGAAGCACTTTTTCTTAGTGAATGGTTCTGTGTAAGTATTGAAATAAGTATTGGTGCATGACACCATGCTTTTAAGTTTGATTGAGGCTGCTATCACAATTTTTTTGTACAGTGGCAAAATAGGGCTATGACCATCACTGGGGCAATCAGGAACTGCCACTATACAAATAATGTTTATTGATCCCCTGCAGTAATGATTATCATTACAGATATACAACACTGGGCTAAATGAAGTCAGGTACCAGAGGGAAATGCTGAAACAAGTAACTTATCCTAGATACAAATCCCGGGTTATATCACATGGTATTTTCCCAGAAGCATGTTTCCCATTATTTTCCCAGAAGCAGGAGCTCCTGGCTTGTTCAGGCCTTTGTTCCTGAAGGCACAGAGAGGAAGACCAGCAAAGAGTGCTCGTGCTTTAAGGTATCACCTTCCAATTTTGTCAGTAATTTCCCAATTATTCAAGAGCAGTGGAAACAGTGAATCACAGTATTTCAAATGGAAGGGATCTCAGAAGCATCCAGTCTTGCTCAAAGCAAGGTTATTGCTCTGTTCAGACCAGGTTGCTCAGGGATTTGTCAAGTCATCTTGAAATTCTCCAACATGAAACCCAACATGCACAATTTCCCTGACTAATGTTCTGCAGTGCTTTACTGGCCTTGTGGTGAAATATTTTATCTTTAAACAAATGAGCAAACATATTAATTTCAGGTTGACAGACTCATTATTCTCCCTCTTATTTGGGACAGATTATTTTCTGTTTGTAAAACAGGGTTTTTTTACTTTTTCATGAACCATGAAAAAGGGAAGACAGTCCTCTTTGTGGCCTTATGTTCACCACTCCCACTGGATGTGAATTTTTAATCTCCATAGGTCTGCTCTGCAAAGCCTTACAATCATGTGGCAACTGTTGTTTAGCCAAAGGAAATCTGTTAACTGCTTCTGAGCTGCCCTCAACTTTAATTTATTTTCCCAAAACAGAATTGGCTGCTGTAGCCTTAGCCTTGAATGTGACAATGAGGTCTAAGGCGTCCATGAATGCACTTCTCCTTTAAATCAGACTTTGGCACCAGTATTCTCTCTTCAAATTGCATATCTTCATGGAAGAAAATAACCATTTTGCACCAGTTAAGAAAACTCTTGAGAAGTTGTCAAACAACTGATACAGTTTTCAGTAAAGCTGAAGCTATTTGTGCCAGTTGATTTTTAGCTGTTCATATTCTTCATTTTCTGGCTTATTCATAAAATCAGTATGACAACAAAGGCCTGCCATGTCTGACCCCTCATGTAATTCAGACCACAGAATTTCCCTAGACTATTTTTTCAGGGCAGAAATTATGGTTAAGTATCTTAGTAAACAAGCAAAAATAGTAAAATTGTTTAATGAAGGATGCATTTTTAAAAACTATTTTCACTAAAATTGATGTGTGCAGTGGATAATACACAAAGATACAAGGGAGAGATTTGTAAAGTTGGTCATCTCTTGGACTTCACATTTTTATAATTTGTTGAAATGAAACACTGAAATATATATACACTGACTTTGAGCAACCAGCATCTTAATTGTGTCACAATGTACTAAATTAGAGACAAAAGTAAAAGATTAAGCATGTTTTTGGAGACTGTATCCTGCAAGTAAGGCAGTTATGAACAATCAGGTTGGTAGTACTGGGAAAGTAGAGTCCCAGCAGGATTTTTAATTTGTTTTGCCAGAAGTTTAGGGAATGGGTCAGGCACAATGTTCAACATTATTTGTTATTGTTACTAACTTATTTTAAAAGCTGTTAGGAATGTTTTAAGTAAAAATTAACAACCCTGCAGTGCAGGGATTAATATTGATATTATATTCCCCACCTGAGAGCACTGAAATGGAGGAAAAAGAATTTCAGAGTGTGGCAATCTGGGTACCCAGGAAGTGGCTTTAGCTTGGACTGCAGGCATAGATCACTGTGCTGATCACCAGGAGAAACACACCCTTCATATGGTGCTGTTAGATTCCTTGCTTTGATCAGACTTTGTATTAGGACAAATGGTGAAAATGCACCTATAATTAAAGAGTTGATTAATATATCACAACATTAACTGTTTGTAAATTGCTTTGTTCCTAATTTCCATATAAAAGGTGGGTTTGTTTCTTTGAATCAGATGAGTCTAATTAGCTTACTGTTATAGTACACAAATAATATTTGTGACTTAATATTTATTTGTGATCCCATTCCTGATGAATTAAAAGGAACTTTTGCCAGGTACTCCACTGGGGATATGTGCCAAGTCTTTGTTCTCCTTTTCTATAGCTATGCTACATTTAGTGTATTTTCACTTTATTTTGGAAGATGTGCATTTAGATTAGCAGAAACCACAAACCATGTGTACCCTGGAAATATCTTCTTGACTTTTCTATTTTACAATCAAGCAATCAGATCAATCTTACAGCACAAATCTATTTATGTACTTTTAAAATGAAATGACTGTGTTTGTTTACTGCCAGGGTCTAGCTTGTTTAAAATCAACCAGCGCAGCACAGCAGCTCAGGAAGAGGGAAGCAAAAAAAAAAAAAAAAAATCCTGGATCTTACAACTCTTTGATTAGGTGTAGATACTAAACCACCTCACATGTGAATAACAACAACAAAAATACTCTTTCACGTCATGTGCAGCTGCTGGCAGGACTGGAAGGCTTCTAGTGACCCCTTAGATGTCCAGAAGTCTAGTCCTGCCCTCTCTCCTGCCCTGCCCTTGGCACTTTGTCTGATGGTGACACTCTGCTGCCCCAGAGCACCTGAGGACATCCCCCAGTGGTCAGGCCTGCACAAATATCAGATAGATCACTTTGCAGCTATTGGTAAGAAATTAAAATTTCAGTTATCAGCTTAGTTCTTTCTCTCTGCAAACTTCATTTGATGGTTTATGGTTTTAACAATCACTTGAACTGAATTCTTCTCAGTGTTATTCCCTAATACTTTTGCCTTTGTGTTTAGAAGCTTATGTATGTTATTTTACCTGTACAATATTCAATTTTTGCACAATTTTACTTTACAATACAAATATACTATTTTTAAAATATATATTTTCCAAATGCTGTACAGTCCAACATGTATTAGTGATAAACTAACAAGAGTTAAAGTTGTGATCTGCAAAGAAAAGCTATTTGTCAATAAAAGTGCCTAAGATTTCTTAAACCTTTTTTTATTGTTATATCTCAACATTTGATATACATGGCAGAGGAAAATACCCGCTGAGAATAATTTAAATTTGCTGGATATTGAAAAAGTCCACTTTTAAAATAATTTTTAAAAGAGAAAGATCTTTCAGCTTTGAAAAGTAGTTGTAGTAAAAAAGTCTGCTCTCTGCCATGTTCCTCTACAAACACAGAATAAATATGTCACAATGTCAAACTGGTTTGGGATTAATCAGAAATTAGAGGATCAGAAAGCAAGGCATATACCTATGAAAAATAGCTCTTTAGGATGCTGGAGCAGACCCACAGGAATAGCTGGAAGAGTCACTTCGAAGCATTTCATTTGGTTATCTTTCAGTGGAGAGCCTCAGATTTTGCCATCTTCAGTTGTGGCAAATGTGGAAACTTAAGTGAAAATTGCAGATTGCTGACCTAAGTTTGCAAAATATCTGTAAAAGATGTAGGATAAAAGGTGCCACAAGAAGTGTAAAGAACCAGCAAGCTGATACACCCAAAACTATCTAAAATAAAATTCTACTTAAAAACATGGTCCTGAAACCCTTGTCCTCAGGCATCAATCCAAGAATGCTGCAGGGCATTTTTGTGCATCTTGCTTCCTTCCTGTAGACATTTCCATTTTCAACCTCCATCATCCTCTAACAACACAGGCAGCATGAAAACTTTTTGTGATGCTTCCTCAAATACTGACTAATTTGAACCCACATCTTTTACATCTCAGGAGAGACCAGTGTTACCAGGATCAGCCTTCTTCTGACAGACCTTAGAGCCAACAGAGAAAAAATCCTGAGCCCCAGAAACAGAGCTTTAAGTAAATAGCCTGGGCAATGAGTGAGGGGAAGCTCTGGGTCTGGTGGCTGGGACCACAGTCACCCCTGTGCTGTCTCACACTGGTACCCCCTCCAAAACACAGGGAGAGACTTTCATCCTGGGAAGCTGAGGATAAGAATGTTTTTCTGTAACTGGATTATGGTCTCATACCCCACAGAGAGATACAGGCACAGTGGCATTCATAGATGTCTAAATTAGGAATCAATTTGAAAAATCTAGCAGGCTAGTTTAATATTTCCAGGACTAAGTAGGCAGGCAGATTCACAGATTTTTCTTTGAATATAACTCTTTAGGTGAGTAATCATGCAAAAAAAAAAATTTAAAGCCTATGCTAAAATAAAGACAGCACACCAGGCCAGGTGTTTACTTTAAAAATTAAAGCCTTTTTATTATAAGTGGGATTTAAAACAATATAATTCAACAGGCAAGAGAGACAAGACCTTTGTGGTACACAGAGCATCACTGAGGTAAGGTTTTCTTCATCCTGAACAGTTTAATTTATTCTATATGATGTCCATCTTCACCCGTGCTTATCATGAGTGTAGACAGTAAAGCAAGCATATGTACTAAAGCTAAAAAACAGCATCCTAGGCTAAGTCTGGAATAACTAAGCCATAAGCATTTGATAGTTTTTACTTCTTGGCTTAGGAGAAGTAAACAATGTTAAAGTCTCTTGTATTTTGTAGCACTTGCTTGAATACATAACAAACGGAAAAGCATTTTCTGCTCTTCTAGATGATTTCTCTGAGCAATTTCCCCCTTATCTTGAAAAGCTCTGTCTGTTATTGCAAAGAAATAGAAGGAAGAAATGAAGAAAAGAAAATAAATGAGAAGAGCAAGGGAGCAAGGAAGACAAAGAGGAAGGAAGAGAGGGAGACAGAGGGAGAGAGAGAGAAAAGCTAAGCTAAAATCTGCAGTTCTGAGTCTCACCTTTCAAAACTGGTAATGATCCATGAACAAGACTGACAACTTCTCCTGACATTCTTCATGGATTTGAAAAGTTCAGTTTGCATAATATAGAAAACCATGTGGTGGCTAGTTCTCTCTTTAGATGTTATTATAATGAATCAGAGGAGAAGGAAATGGATGGCATAGATAGTACTATAATTTTTCCTGTTCTCACTGTGAAAGCAGATGGAGTTTTGCACCCATTAAGAACAATTCTTCAATTACAATAAGCCTTTAACCCTTTCCTAGTTACACTGCCTATTTTCAGTGTAGCAGCTATTGACTACATGGCTTAGACAGTATATCATGGGTGATATTTTTGAACTCCACTCTTGAAATTCTTAGGTGTGGAGTCCTATTTATGTAATAGTGAAATATAGGTAAAGCCTTATAACTAAAGCTGAACTTCCAGTGCCCTCTTGCAGCCACTTACCTCTCTACTCTCAAGTTGTATTGCACTTACAGTGTGATTTTACAGACCACAAAGAGAAAATAGGCTGTGTTATACATGATGATGACAAGGTCAATGAAGGTTATTACATGAAGCTGCTAGGAGCTTAGGAGTTTTCTACTTCTGCTACACAGCTGTGATTGGACTAAATCACAGGAAATCTAAATCCTGGCTAATCCAAGATGAAAACTTCCATCTGCTCTTATTCCCCTTCAGGGGTGGAAAACTAGTGGTAGACAGTTGAACTTGGCCCAGCCAAATAGGTTTTGTTTCTCTAATGCTCCCTCAAACTGTGTCACAGCCAAAGGTAGCTAAACTTTAATTGAACCCTAATCCAACCTCTTCCCAAGGATTTTACCTTGCACTGTCACCTGGGAGCCCAGCTCCTGGGATTGCTCTCAAGGTTGTCTTCTGACTGTAGATACCCATACAAGAATCTTACACTCCAAGGAGTTATCCTCAACTTGGTTCAGTTTCCACAACAACCTGCAGAATGCATATCAATATGCATATGATATGCCCCTCAGCACATCTTGGGTCTTCTTCCTTGTCCACATCTGGGAAATATGAAGCTATCTTGGATTTGAAGCCTGTGGGCTGTTCTCCTGAAAGGTAAATAATGTTAGCAGAAAAGCAAAAAATACTAAAAGAAAACAATAGTACTAATTACTGCTAGCTACTGTATTGTGTAGGGCCCTAGCAAATTTGTGAGTGTTCTTTTAGGCTAGCAAAGCAAAGGAAAATAAAAAACATTTTCGGGGACTGGTAACAGACAACATTAATGAAAGGTTTGAGCTATTTAGTGGTGGATCAGAGCTATAGAAAATCCCACTCATTTTACTCTTAAGAATAGCTGAAAACCCTTGCAGTGTGATTACCCAAGGTTGTGAGCCACATCCTGCTGAAATCCATTTGTAAATAAAATTCATACATAAATAACATCACATCACTTGATTATGGTTGCAAATTAAATAGAACTGTTTCCCAAGATATGTGCTCCCCTAGGATAAAATGATGACTCTCAGCAGGACCAAGCAATAAATTGCTAGCATTATATTGGCTTCTATCTTAATTGTGAAAGTAACTAAATATCAGTTGGAATGTAGAACTGCTTTGGGCATTTTTCCATATTTTCCTGTCTACTAATACCTCAAAGCATAGCACTAGCAAAATGTTTTTCTAGGTACTTATTACTACAATAAATAGTCTTTGTAATTTTGATTATAGCCAAGACAGTAAGGAACTTGTATTAACAATACTTGTAAATGTAAAAAGCATGGCAAAATAATTAAATATTTTAAATTTAGTTAACATATTAGCATTTGCAGGTGATAATGTTACTATTAACTTCAGGAAGTACTACTCTAGTTGGGGAAAAAAAAAAACAAAACAACTGGAGAGAAAAGAGAACTCCATTCAGATGAATGCCAAGTTCATCTACTTGAGTTTCAAGAAAGAAGACTCTGGTAGCACAGAAAGTTGTATAATACGGATTCCAATCTGTGACATATAATCTAAATTTTTCTCACACAAATTAGCCATGTTTCAGCTGGAACCAATTGATCAGTGCTCCCTGTAAAGGTTTATTTTGTGTCTGTGTTTAATATTTTGAGCTGCCATTCTGTCACTTACTCAGACTTTAGCTCTCTAGACTGAAACAACTAAGAAGTTTCTGTAAATTCCTGAGCATTATGCCAGTGGCCAGTCTTGGGTAGATCAGCATAGACACAACTTATACTTTACCCAGTAGATGAGTCTGATAAGTTGTACTCCTCATGTAATTTTCTCTATATAGAAGAAGAATTTCCTTTGTGAAGTTCAGTATCATGAGTTCCCAGACGCTGAGAAATATTGCCAAAATTAGATATGGAAAAGGTCATGTATGTTTTAAGCAAAGTGTAAGTATTTATCTGACAGAGGAAAGTTTTCAATGGGATATCTGCCTAGTGGGTTCTTCATCATTAGACAGTTTTCAAATACTAAATCACTTGACTATTTTATAATTACTATTTTTTAAACTTTTGTTCATTTGTTTGTGCTTTTCTGGACAGTTTGCAGTACATTCACATCCCTTCTGAACCCAGGTGCCACAGAGGTGGGAACCTCTTAGGGTTCAATCACATATAGGCAGGCATTTCATGATAAATCTAGATAAAGCCCCATCAGCTCTGTGTTCAGTAACCCACCCTCCTTTTCTACATCCCAAAATGCAGTTTATGTAATTTCTGAACTCCCTTTGGAGAAGCATCTTTCTCTGCTTATGAACCACTACAGACTCTGGACTTTTTCAATCCTACTTCTGTCCAGGTAAGAAGCCCTTAAATTCATTAAGTTAATTCATTGGAACCCTTCATGAGGAACTTCCAGGAAATCTTTATCCTCGCCAAGTTCAACAAGGCCAAGAGCAAGGTGCTGCAGCTGGATAGGAGCAAATCCCAGTATCAATACAAACTGGGGGATGAATGGATTTAGAGCAGCCTTGCTAACAAAGGGCAATGATTTCAACTGAAGGAGGGGAGATTTACATTGGATAAAAGGAAGAAAGTCTTTATGAAGAGGGTGGTGAGGCACTGAAACCGGTTGCCCAGAGAAGCTGTGAATGTCTTATCCCTGGAAATGTTCAAGACCAGGTTGGTTTGGGCTTTGATTTTATTTCAGAATATTTACCCAATTTAGCAATACAGTTTTGAATTCTAAATCTACCTCCAAAGAGTCCACAACCCATGAAACATTTCTGTTACCGGTAGGTTTTATTATATCAATCTCTTATGTGTTATCTAAATCACTGATTAAGCTAAAGCTACAGGAACCCAGAACCAAAATTTTCTCAAAGCTTGCCTACTATATATATGTCTCCACTGTTTTTGGCAAATGACCCTTGTTTTTTAAGCATAGATTTTGAACACACTATATATGTGTTATACCCACACTATATAACTTTCTTGTAGGTCATATCACTCTAAATTACTCAGGAGAATGCAGTGAAGCAAAACAAGCAGTTCATGGCTTCTGCTCAGCTTGGTGTCCTTGTGTGTGTCAGGCAGCAGAAGTGAGCACATTACCAGACAACTAAATGCTGGCACACTGAAATTGCAAAAGTCATGGGAGCTCAGATGTTGTACCCTTTATGAGTCTGTTCCACAAAGGTGCACAAGAAGTGGAATGGATGTGCTCGTCACTAATTTTTTAAGGCAGACAGAAAGTACTTACATTCAATTCAGCTGAGAAAAAAGAAATTATTCTCTGGATTACTTAATATTTAATATTTTACATTAAGTTCAATGCTTTTGTTTTTACTTCAAACATGGCAGCCACATGGTATAAGCTGTGGCTTTCCTTTACCTGATTTTGTTCTTGTTGGGCCACCCATCATAAAGAAATCTTGCTGAATGGAAATAGAAGAAACTTTCTCAGTGTGAAGAGACACATAAATGGGCTTTTTGGCACTTCATGTTCTTGTGCTTCAGGATGTACAACATTATTGAACTAAATATTCAGGAGCATGTTGGAAGTTCTTTAAACATCTGAGCATAAAATCAAAGGCATCTATGTAGGATGTAACAGAGTGGCAGTTTGGTCTTTTATTTCTGAGAAGCATCTGTATGTATCCAGGGTTTGCTGACTTCACAGAATCTTGCTGAAGTGCCTCAAAGAAGCAAACAATGGCATCTAAATTATTTAAAGAAACAATCACAGCACCATAATGAATACTAACCTATCTCAAGAATAAAGGTCACTAAATCTATTAGGGTCCTTGAGCTCTGCCTGCTGATATTTCCAATTCCTCTGATTTCCTTATTATTTTTAAGAAAGGTAATATAATTTGGCCTTGAATTTATTAATGGCCTATACCACTAATTAGACTACAGATAGCAGTTAGAAAAACACAAGATAGAGAATACTAAATAACCATACAAAGACTTTCGGTAGTTTCAGTTTTAATTGGCATTGCCTCGGCTAATTGCAGCTAAGTGAAGCTAATATTTATTACATATATTAGCTGAATATTACATATTCATACATATATATATACATATATAGCTGAATATTACATATTCAGCTATAAATATATTTGTATCAGAGGCTTTCCATGGATCTACAAAAAAATAGTAACTGGTATTCATGTTGCAACATGATAATCACCACTCAGGTCTCACTAGGAAAGAGTTTGTGTATAGAATTTCAGTGTATTGTCTAAGAGAGGACCATGAGATAGGGGCCATGGGCTTCTCTTCACTGTTTTGCTGCTGCTTCATTCTAACCAGTAGCTCAGCTTTCATGTGCTTTTTCAACCAATACTACTGAAGATATGGAATAAAAACACCCTCACATTCTTATAGGAGATTGCTGACATTCAAAAGAAGTTGCTCGATATTATCCAAGATAGACTTAATGTTTTTATTGGAACAAGGTGAAAAAACAGAGAAAATGTGCCGAATTTTTCACCATATTCTTTCGTTAGAACCATGCATACTCAAGTTGAAGATGATGTCCTAATACCACCTATTTCCCAGTGTACCAATAGCAAAGTCAAATAAGGTTAATTTTTTCCCAGACTGAGAAATAGTTGTGAAAGAGGTGAAAGAGGTGAAAGAGCCTCTTCCCAAGACAGTAGAGCCCAGTGAAAATAAACATGGTCCCTAGATTTCACGGTTTAAAGCTAAAGAAGTTAAAGGAAACATGAAACAGTTACAGAAAACATCAAATCCTTTTTAACATATAAAGCAAGGAATCCTGTAAGCTTCCCCAATGGGTGGCTTTCATCCCTTGCTCATTCAATTTCCAGCTACTTTTTACAAAAAACAATCTTCTCCTGTTTTGTCACTCTCCTTTTATCCAGGAGAAAATATTGAAGCACACGCACAAAAAGGCAGCAATTGTCTAGAGAGCCCTCAGGAGACTAAATTAGGTTTTGGCTGATCTTGTAGAGATGTCCACAAAACAACAGGAATGTTCTATCGTACCAAGATGTCATGTAGTGAATAAATCCCAAATTTCCAAGAACCCTAATAACTGCTTCGTCAACGTTGCTTTTCCTTTGCCAGCTGGCATCAAGGTAAATCCCCCTGCCCCCCACACAGGAGTGTTAGCATGCAGAGATCAAAAGCAAGAGTAATGACTTATTGAACACACTCTCTTCTTGAAACATCCCTTGAAGATACAGCACCAAGAGAACCAGGCCATTGTATAGTTTAATTTAACAGTCCTGGTTTTTTTGACAAATTGGTGTCCTTTTACCAAAGGAAGAATTACTGCTCCCTGTGAATTTAAGACTGTGCTATTTGTTAGTCATTAAATACAAGTAATTTGTTAGTCATTAAATACAATAAATACAATTGTTAGTCAATACATTAATGTGACTTATAGAGCTTAAAGCCTAATGGTGACTTCAACGATCTGTCGGTCCAACAGTCGGTCTTGTCTGCCCTAAAAGATTCTAGGCATATGAATTTGTCCTTTAATACATTTAACACCAATAACTCTTACCATCCATGGGCTGTATGCTGGTTGGAAAGATCATGGCTCTTTCATTGTCCTCTGTTCACCCAAGGGAAGATACTCTAAAATGTGACTTTTTCTGGGAATGAATTAAAATGTTGTGGTAGAGTGCATTCTTGTTATCCTAGTCATTTGGGTTGAAGCTGGATGGGAAAAGTATCCTTTCACTTCATAAAAGGCAAAGGAGAAAATAGTAGCTGCTGGCATTTATTGTAAGCAATTGACAGATGTGAAAAATCTAATAATGCATTCCTAACAAGATAGAAGAACTAAAGATATATTCACAGATGGCATCTTCAGGAATCCTCTTCTGTAAAATTATGGCAATGAAAAACTGCCATAACAGAAATGCACATCAGCACTCTCTTTTGTTCAGTTCTCTTTATCAAATACATATTCAGAAGTGAATTATTATTTATCCAGCTGTTAGACTGTAGACAGCACAACAATTTTGCTATTTGTTTAGCACTGAAAAAAATGGGCAAGAAAAGTATTATGTGTATCTTCAATACATATTGGTAAAATATGTTGGCATCAACAGCATACATGTGTCTTTGAGAAGCAGCAGGATAGTATTTTCAAACTGCTTATCACTATCTTGTTCCACTGTGCTGCTGGGTATTCTGGCTTGAAACCAGGACACCCTGTCCTTAAAATTACTAATGTGTGAGTGCTTTGCTGGGTTGTGGCCAATGATACCAGGCAAGATAAAATCCATTGATCTTTTTATATTGCATTTGTATGGATAAAATTTACAGAAACATCTTTGGATATACCTAAGAGTATCTTAATTGGTTCACCATATTTGGGAATCTACCCAAGTGCTTTTCTTTCTCTCTGTTATGAATAAATTTCCTCTGAACACCATGATATTTATTTATTTAAATTCCACCTGTCCTGTAAGGGATCCAGCTGCCTGAAAGGATCCCTTAGGGGGTTTTGGGGTTTTCTGGGGTTGTTTTCTGTTCTTCATGATCATGGAGAGTGCAGTTACATAAATGAGAGGAAAAATGAGGTAATACTTTTTCAAAACTTTTCTTAAAACTGTAAAATTATGCTAAAGACAATTATTCTCCTGCTTTCCCTTTTCTTTGACTCCTATCCCTCATGAATTTTTAGATTTTTTTTTCCCTTTTTTTTTTTTTTTCTTGGCCAACCTCTGATCTGCTTACACACTTCATGCAAACAATTCACTAAACCAAAATTAGCCTGAACTGATACCTAATATTTAATGACCTGGATCCAGAGGCACATATGAATTTCTGCTACATAATCTCCAAAACAATACATTACATGGTAGGGAGGTTGAGAGATAAATTTTAAATAAATAGGGAAGTGTGTGTAATATCATGGAATATCCTTGAAAAGTATGTTGTGGCAGAGCCAAACTGGAGGTAAGGATGATACCAGAATTGCAATAGAAACCAATAGCTCTTGCACACTTAATTTAAATTTTATAAATTTAAAAGTCAAGATTGCTTTTCCATTAGAAAAGTCCAAAAGACCATTAATGTTTACCAAGGAGTATTTTCCTTACAATTTCATTAATACTTGTTATATGCTTTAAAGAAAAAAATAATATACACAAGCAATTGGGAAGTCATGTCCAAGTCCTGCTGAATGTCCACCAGCAGTGATGCATTTGGTGGGACAGCCTTCCTGCTCCCAGGCTTCCAAGGCCTCCTAACACGGCCTTGGAGAGATCACTCAGCTTTTGCGTGGGCAGAAGGAAATATTCTCCATGAGCTGCTACCAATTAAAAACAATAAATGAACAGATATATGTGTATATGTTTAGACCATTGCAGTGGCCACACTCCGATGTTACAGAGGTCCACCTGAGCTTTCTGTCATAAATTAATTAATCAAGAATAGCTCATCCATATAAAAATGCTGTCCCTGCTGTGCAGCCAAGAGCCATGCTGTCTGCAATACAGTGATCAGTCAAACCAGTTCTGTTGAAAATTAAAACTGCCTGAAGGCAGCTTTATTTCATCTAAATAACTTTTTCATGTCTTCACATAAAATGATAGAGAGAGGCTCTAGGCATGCTACTAGTTTTAACTGTTTTTATTTAAAGCAGATTTGTAGCATCACTTGGACATTGCCCCCTTCTTTACATGTACAATGTAAATAATTAATTTTTAAATCCAGAGTTGCTGCTCAAACAAAATTAAAATCTGAGTTTCACCAAGTTAAAGTACAGGCTTATGTAGGACCTGAGACATTTAAAATCCTGGTATTGAAATAGAGAGATACGTTTCTCTGCATGAAATTCTTTGCCCTACATTTTAGCCATCTACAGCAGAGGTCTTTCAATTAATTCTCTTTCCTGGAGCTCCTTTCTAGTTGCAAAGGAGAGAGAGAGATGCCCCTAGAAGAAGATGCATTTGACTTAGCAGCTACCCTACAAAGCACAGCTTCTGCCCTCTGACATGACTGCTCCCTTGCCTCTGCAAGGGAGGGGCACCCACTAGAGGGTGTTTAGGATAAGATGTTTAACAGTAAAATAGCTAAAAAGTTTAGCCTACTCCAAACTATTGCCTCAGGATATTTATCAAAAACATCCAAAAAACATCAGCTGATTAAATCTGGTGGGAAATGTCAGGGTTCTCCACAGCTGCTGGCAGGTGCAAAGGATGTCTGTGCAGTGCAGACCCCAACTCCTGAATACTATCAGATATGGCTGTGGTCTGGGAGCAAAACTGGTAGCTATGGACCCACTGGTTACTGTCTTCTCCATTTTATTGCTCTAAATACTCTGCTTGGAATGCCACAGTGATACAGAGCTTATTACTGGCTCTTTATTAATCCGTTTTGGCAATTCCTTTAGTCATTTTCTACCTTAAGACAGGTAGAATAGAAGCAACTGACAGTCAGTAAACTATGGCAATTTTCAGGGAGTCTATGACTCCTGAAGTGATCATTGTCAGTTGGTTTAAATTACAGAAATCTTTAGGCTGTTCTGTCAGTATCTGGATTTCTCAGGTTATGAGAAAAAAAAAAATCAAGGCTATTTTCTCCTCTGCTCAGCAAAAGAAAAGGAAAATTTGTCCCTGTAGGTTAGGTTAAGACAAAACTAAAAGAAAAGGAATAAAACAAAAAACTTTTGTTCATTTGAGAAAGACATCAAAGTCATAATTAATGATGTTAGAATCTTTTAGATATGGTCTCCAGGGCTGTGGAGAAACAGAAGAGAGATGTGTATGGCCTCATACAACTCACACCAAGGTCTCAGCTTGCTCCAAGCACTATCCCATCAACCCTGATTCACAAAGGTAGTCCAACAGAAGGAGTCCTAAAGTCATTACTGATTGTTCAGTGCTTCACAAGCCCTGGTCCCCATGGGGAACTCGAACAATATTTCTTGAAGGGACAACAGAGTAGGATATAACCAATCCTTTTCCAAGTGCTGGAGGAGCCTACAAGGAGAGGGGCTATGCTGGACCTTTTCCTCACCACCATGGAGGGAGGGGCTGGTGGAGAATGTGAAGATCGAGGGCAGCCTGGGCTGCAGTGACCGAAATAGCAGAAGTCCATCCAAAGATACTTAGGAGAGCAGGGAGTTTGCACAGAAAGCTCCCTACCCTGGACTTTCATGGATGGCAAGGGCAACAAGAAAATCTTCTATAGGCACATTGGTGATTAAGTGAAGACTAGGGAAAATAAAGGTCCTGTCCAGAAGGAAATGGGAAACTGATTTACCCAGGATACAAAAAAAGGCTGAAGTACCAAAAGTTTTTGCTTCAATCTTCACTGGAAAATGCTCCAGCCATACTGCCCATGTCACAGAAGATAAAAGCAGGGACTGGGAAAATTAAGAACTTTCCCCTGTATAAGACCAGATCTGAAACCATCCAAGGACTCTGAAGGCATGCAAGTCCATGAGACCTGGTGAGATGCATCCATGAGTTCTGAGGGAACAGCCAGAGAAGGTAGCTAAGATACTATCATCATATTTGCAAAGTTGTGGCATATCAGTATAGAAAGAGAGCTTATGTGAAAAATGGAGAGAAACTTTTTACCAAGGTCTGTAGTGACAGGACAAGGGGTAACAGTTTTATCCTGAAGGAAGTAGATTTGGATTGGACATAAGGAAGAAATTGCTCACTGTGAGGGTGATGGGACACTGCATCAGGCTGCCAGGAGAAGCTGTGCATGTCCCATCCCTAGAAGCATTCAAAACCAGTTTGGGTGGGGACCAGGCCAACCTGAGCAGGTGGCATCCCTGCCCACGGTGGGGGATTGCAACTACATGACCTTTAATTTGCCTTCCAATTCAAACCATTCTATGATTCTACGATAATGAGCCCACCAAATGACATTTATAAAAATTAAAAATAAATGTTTGAAATCTTCTTCAATTCTGTCATGTGACTTCATTGTTTTCTGTAATACTCTTCCA
Organism: Dicaeum eximium; assembly: GCA_013396995.1. Lineage (NCBI taxonomy): Eukaryota > Metazoa > Chordata > Aves > Passeriformes > Dicaeidae > Dicaeum > Dicaeum eximium. The sequence goes on along the minus strand of VWZP01010965.1, from coordinate 643,396 downwards.
GCAATTTACGTAGCCATAAGCATAAACTATGAACCTGCTTACTGAAGAGCTCTTAATAAGTACAAGTGACAGAAAGGAAGACTGAGATTGGCTGACCAGTTCTTTTCTCTGCAGAACACATAATTCTAATTTTGTCAGAAGTTATTTCTTTTTCCTTCACAATTTATTTTTAATCCCAGATCTTTCAGCTTGATCTGTACAGATATAAAACAAGGCAGATGCATGAGCTTCCTTCTTATTCCTTAGCATTCCATTTGAATATTTACTAGTAGAGAAAGTAAGAGCCAACAATGAAATTTCAATGCAGGATTTCACAGCACTCCTTTGGAAAGATGATTAATAATGGTTGTTGAAAGTACAGGATATGAATCAGCCTCTATGTCCTAATGATTGGCTGGTGAGAAAAAGAAAACATCACCATACCAGGGGAAAAACGGTATTTATAAAGTGATTTAAAGCAATCTACGTGCTGATTTACTTAGCTAGGTAATCATTACAGCTCTGGTCTAAGGAAAGAAAGATTTCTGGCCCAATTTAAATATTAATTGGTATCTCAGAACACAACTCCTGAAAAAGAAGAAAAGAAAAAAAAGATTTTGTCTTTGATTTATCTTAGATCAATAGTGAATCTCCAACTAAACACTGCAAAATAGGTATTACTGTGCATACTGTGATACAGCAATTTGTGCTTGCTTTTCCTTTGGTAACGGGTCTTATCTAGAAAAAAGTAGGGATGAACATATTCAATTAGCTTTCTATAATACAGTGTCGTTATTTAATTCTCCTACCTTTTTATCCATGGACGTTTTCCCAGTCATTTTTAGTTACTGCCTCCTGTGGGCTTGTGTAGCAGACATGCTGACTCCTTAATTAAAATTGCATGCCAGGAAGTAAGTAACTGCCAGCTGAATGCTTGCCTCCTACTGCTGCATTCTGTCAGCTCAGGGATGGTTTCCTTTCTCCTCCCTTCTTATTATTTTTTTTAAGGAAATGTCAGTTTCTGTTTCTGAAAGTAAATTTGGGAAAGTCTTGAAAATGCACTTAATCCAGTGTTCAAATCTAGAAAATGTTGTTATTTTTTGTACAGAAGAAAAACAGAAGCACATTAGAAGGACGAAGCCAGTTTGATAAGTCTGAATAACCCAAAACCCATGCAATTAATACCGGTATAAAAACACTGATGGACAAATCAGAGCGGCTTATGCTGCAGGTTTGTTCTCATCTGAGGACATACCTGCAGAACACTCCTGGAATGAAAAGCTTTCCTCAGACATTTCTCTGTTATCCTGGAGATAAAATCCTACTCATGGATGGATGCGAAGTCTGGACACCTGCCTGAAGCTCCCCAGGCTTTGAGAAGAGATGCAGGACAGCAGTTGGTGCTCAGGAGCACGCAGGTGGGGCACGCTCATCTCTGCAAAGCCCCAGAGGAGGCTCCCACACCATCCACGCTGCTGCTGCCTACTGCCAAAGGGCTGGTGCTGCTTCTCTGTGCTTGTGTTATGAATAAATAACGTTAACTTTTTGGATGATGAATTGTTAATTAATAGAATGAATTGTTAATTAAGTTAATGAGCAGCTTTATGAATGTGACCGGCTGACGTAAGTAATTTGTAATGTGTTGTACAGTAATAATTGTTAATGTAATGGGTTGTCATGTAAGCTGTTGGGTTAAATGTATTGCTGTGTAAGTGTGATGTAAGTTGTTTGTTAGCCACTAGGGGAAGAGGGGTGATATCCCAGTGAGATAATGAAGAGAACCTTCTGGAAAATTAAGTCATCGAACCAGGACAACATCTCGGACTTTGATTGGAGAACGAGTCATCCAATCAGAAAAGAGAACCCCAAAATGATTGGTCTCATTATAGACCAGTCACCGACTGAAGGATGAACCAATCAGCGCCCAGATCCTGAGCACTCCAATCAGAGGACAGAAAGAGACTATAAAAAGCCTTGGGTGCCCAGCCCTGGGTCTTTTCACTGGACTCATTTCCAAGGGAAACGTCCTGTGTGGAGCACGTTTTATTTCTGGTTTGCCATTTGGATCTTGGGTTTCTCCCGAAGCCTTGTCTTTGGTTATTGCGTTCAATAAACAGGCTCACCTTTTTTTTTGGTTAATTCATTCTGCCTCCTTCTCTTTTGTTAATTATTATTTTTGAGCCTGTTTATAACACTTATGCACTGAGCTTCGTCTAGAACCTTTACCTCTGAAGAGTAATCACGCTACCTTTGCTCTCAGCCAAGTCAAAGCAGAGAGTTCAGGGCAATTTCTAGGGCTGAAATGTTGAAGTCAGAATTATTAGGTCCCACACCAAAATTTGTTGATTTTCAGCATTGCTTCCCATGGCATCAGCCTCAGGTAGTTTCTGGTTTGCGCCTAGGAGATTATGTACAGAAGCCTTCTCCCAAAGAGGGGGAAATTGAAAAAGTTTGGCAGGAGTTCCTCCTACCCTTCTAGTTGTACCTTTTGTACATCCCTCATCCTGTCAATACAAACTCACAGTTCCAAAGCTTTCCACACCTCTGCAGAGAGTTGAAACTCTGGGCTGGTTTGTTTGCCCTGATAAGTGGAATCCACCTTTATGTTGGCTGCCAGAGACCTCCAGGTAACTTCTGCTCTGCCAGCTCCCCAGAATGGAGCTCCTGAGCAGCCAGAGGCCTCAGCAGTTTCACTTCATGCTCTGCTCTACAGCTCCCAGGGAGAAACAAGAGTTTAGCAGCTGTGATAGCTGGCTGCTTTAGCATTTCATCTCTTCAGGCTATTATTTTTTTTTTTTTACAATTGTCTTTGTTTTTTCATTTACAGAGTGAAATTTTGACCCCAGAAAACTCAATAGGAAGGTTCCCCTTGATTTTAGCTAAGCTAGGGTGTCAACTTAATATGACAAAATGGGGAAGCAAATCAAAGGTTTTAGAGACAAGTAACATCTTTTATTGCAGTAATTGACATAGTTGGAAAAAAAACCCAAACAGGTAAGCCTTCGGGCTTACAAGCTTTATATTGATATTACACTGGCTTAAATATTCATTTGAAGTAAAAATGTACATGAATACAATCTAAATACAGCAGGGCTCATGTTTTAACTAGTACCCAAATTATTCACACTTTTCAGAACTGAATTTAGTCTTCCATTTTTGGTTTGAAACTGACTGATAAAGCACAAATCTCCACCATAACCAAAATACTGAAATGGAAAATAAATTTTAAAATCCCTCAAAATGCAAATTGGAAGCCAGCTAAGGTCCTTGTGTAGACTGGGGAGAAATGCTCTCTTGCTCTGGATTGCGTTTTAGTTCTCATTTTTCATGTTTATTGCATGCAGGTAGGAGCAAAGATCACGAGATTGTCTTGCCGCATTCAGACCTGCTTGAGTTTGAATTACAGAGAAGAGAAAAGGAGCAGACAAAAACATGGATAAATACAAGATAAATTTTGAAAGAAAACTTCTAAAAACCAATCATGGTTGCTAAGTAACAAAAGCATACTTAACCTTTGCTAATGATTAACAAACCACAAAATTTGCACAAGACAAGAAACAAGTTACAATTGAGTTTCGTTTTGGGAGTTTTAAAGGTTTTTTACAGGTTTTGCTCTTCTAAAATTTGCAAGGAGATTAGAGGGAGGAAATTACCAAATGACTGAGCTAAAGAAGACTTTGTTCCCCTGCGAAATACTAGCAAGAGATGTTTGTGTTCAGAAGATTTTCCCCCAAATGATACTCACCCTGAAATGAGATCTGGGCCTGAATGTACCAAACTCCCTTTTGGGTAGGTGCCTGGTTTCCCAAGATTTATATAATTACTCATCATTGCAAAGACATGGGGCATGACCTTCACTTTGACTGTTCAGAGTCAATTATGGTAAGAATCTTAACAGAATATTTTTTCTGTCATGTGTTGATCCTTTTTCTCCCAGCATGGGTGATCACAGATATTGCTTTACAAATATTATTTCAGTCCTTGAAAATTTTTTATTGCATCAGCTAAAGTTAAATCCAGTCTATCTCACCTACATATCTCTAAATTCATTTAAAAGGCCTTTATCACTATGTTTTGCTAAATTTCTTGCAAACTTTCCCCCAGAGTAGTATATAAGGGATCAAATATAAGGGATCAAATTCATTAATCTTTAAGGGTTGGGCTGTTAAATAACTGAAGGTTGTACAGTGAGGTACAAGAGTCAGGCCATGAAAATGCATTCTAGATATCCACAATTTAGAGACCACAATTTAGTCCATGGCTACCAATGCTATGAGTGCAAGTTACTGCCCAAGTAGCTTTTGCTTATATAAATCTCGGAAAATCTGAGACTTTAAGAACATCTGTCTCCTTGTTTACATAATTAAGCCTAATTAGATTTCTTTAGATTTATTTTTTATGTATGACTCCTCCAAGTCTCTTTTACATATCTGCCTGTTTGATTATGGGAGAAGCAATAATCTGAAGTTATGAAAGCAAAATTTTCTGTCTATATGATTGTGAGATCCTTGATCTCTGCACATTTCTGCAGCGTGGTTCCATTTCTGCATCCAGTGAAAACTTTTACTGTTGCTGTTCTCTTGCCTACTTTTCCTTTCTGCCATTCATTACCAGGCAGTACATCCTCACAGGGTACATCATGTCACAAAAATAGATGATGTCTGCTCCTGTCAAACAGCCTTTGTTTGGAATGTCAAAGACAGGGCAGTAGGACAGAGTTTTCTTATTATCCCTGGCTCAGAAATGGATGTCACACACCTGTGTACTGGAAAACAAGATATTCAGTGAAACTGGTTGAGTGTTTTGGTAATTATGTCCTTTATTTTCCCCAAAATAACAATTTCTTGAAATTGGAACATAGAAGAGGAGCAATATTGATCCTTTTTGATCCAATTTCTTATATAAAAACAGAAGTTCCAGTTTCCCAGTTTGAAATTATATTTAGCATCATAATTTTAAGATAATGAGACAGATATTAAAGATTATTTAATATGTAAAATTATTCAAAGTCACTTGGAACAGTATATCTTGATTGATGCAGACAAACTAACAAATATGAATACGATCATTATTGTGCCAAAAATATACAAAAAGACAAATGTTTACCCTAAGCTTGGAAAATAAATTATTTGAATTGCATAAAAACATTCTTGGATGAAAAATTTTACTTCCTAGAAAACTTGCAAGAAAATCCTGACAGTACTTTTACTCAAAAACAAGACAGAGGACAAACAGACTGGGAATACGAATGCCAGACAAAGCACTAATGCCTTTACAGTTTGAGACTCCATTGGTCCTAAATTTAAAAGCTTATACTCTGGTAGATGGTGATTTAAAGCACCCCTAGACTAAGATACTAATGATGAATTTTCTCACTTATCTTCAGAAGATCCTTAGAAGATCTAGATTTGGAGGATGTACAGTATATCAGAGATCTAGATGGAAAAAGCAGTCTCCATAAATCTGTTCAATAGGGGTAAAGTTTATTTCATTTATTTGTGACATGTCTACATTAGATGCCTAGGCCTTTGCCAATGTTGTGCTCTGTTTCTAATTAAGGGATTAAAAGACACACATCCTGTTGATGATTTATCAGGTTTATGCTAGAGATGTATCTCAGAATATGCTGAATTGCTCTGGTTGCATGTTTGTCATGTCGATTATTAAGGCAGGGTAGGATATCCAGCCTAGAATTAGAAGTCTAATGTTTGGTCACCTAAGTAAAACCAGACAATTTCTCAAGTGTTTTTGTTTTATTTTGAGAATAGATATGACCAAGATGACAGGATCTTTCTCCAATTGTTATGATGGTTCATAGTGTCCCTCTCATGCACTTGCTTAACCCATGGTGCTGGTTAAACACAGCTGTGTATTCTACTTACTCATCTCTGCAGAAATTATTACATCTTCATGTAGCTCTAGATATGATTATTCACAAATGAAAGAGTTTTATTACAACTTCCCATGTACTAAAATGCTTCCAATATAAGCAAACTGAAATTGCCCCTGGATTATGGATGCTGTCATAATAGCTTTGAAGCCATTGCTTTTCTTCATAATACTGTTCTTTTTGAAAGCAATCCTGCTCTTTTTAAGAGCATTAAACATCAAATTGATTCTAAATACCAAGATCTGAAATCAAGAGGAGAGTTATAACAGATTAACTTTACGTAAATATTTTTGGGGTTCAAAAATTTCAGAACAAAACTGAACCAACTAAATACACTCTTCTTAATAATATTTACAGTTAAGAGGAGGAATAAGGAAAGAGAAGAAAAAAAATGGCCACATCCTGATTGAGTTAATAAGGTAGGCAGGATTAACAAGGCTGATGAAAATAGGTAAGAGAGTCTGCTACAAACAATAAAAATATTTTAATGGGTTTTCCTTTTACTGGGAAACATTATGTGAAACTAGCCAATGCACTGGGAAATGAAAGCACTGATGGACTGGAGGAAAAATGATGCATCAGATACTGAATAATGCAGACATAAAACTTTGTATGTTTGCAAAGTACAATGAGACAACTGAACAGAAATTTCAAGCATCTGAAAATTCATGCAAAATAAGTCAGCAGGCCAAAAGACTTTCTGCAGAAATTTTCTGTAGAAAATTATCAGTGCCATGGCTGATAATGGTTTTTAATGGTTTTTAATCCTATAAACTTCTAAATAAAGCACGGCTTTTAGTCGAAGTTGATCTTCAGGATGTTAACCTACAGGAACTGTATAGAAATACTTACTGATCTATACTTTAACACAGATCTTTTTCAAAAGCCCCCCATTTTAAACTGTAGTTCCTCATATTTCTGACAGATACATACCAAGTAAACAGAGATGATGGGAGGCATGACACTGGAAGCCTACTTGAGCTTCCCTGCACTCTTTCCTCGGCACAGTCAAAATTTTGATATTTTGTATCTTATATACTAGAAGCCTTACATTTGTTATAGAGTTTGAGATTCTTTTGTGTGCTTGCACAAAGAAGGGGGAGAGTCAGACTCATTAGTATGATTGGCCCCCTCCAGGCCGACATTTCTAAGTGTGAATTACTCCTCATTTCCCCCTTTCTGCCTGCCTCCTACACATACACACATACTGACACACACACACACGTCTTGTTGGTGATCATTTCTAAACTTATAGCAACTATCTTAAATTAATTTACATTTTCAAGGGGCAGTTACTCTTATTATTAAAAGACACTTCATTTTTCAAACAAGTTCCGTCTTTACCCTTGCAGTGTCTTTACAGTAAGGTGAATTCCCTGTTCTGGCAGAATTCAAAGTCCAGTTCTGCAGTTAAGCTCAGATTTTAAATTGGCTTACATGACATTTCCTATGTGAAACTCATTTATATTCTTATGAACAGTTTATTTTTCAATGTTCTGTTAGAAATCTGGCATCAACCACCTATATTCCTCATAAAAAAAAGAATTTGTTTTCAATAACCGTTGCCAAAACTCTGGGCATTATGAAAAAGCAAGGAAAGTCTCTTAGAAAGCAGTAGAAAAGGTTCACTGTCTTGAGCAAATAATAACACCTGTGAGCCAAGATGCTGGGTCAGAGTGGACATCTGATGTGCACTGGGAAATGCATATTCACAGACCTGATAAAGAAAAGACAGAGTGATACTTTCATGCCTGAGAGAAAATAAACAACCTTTTATTTTCAGAAGTTTAACTCTTTTATCACAAAAGAATTAATCAGCCTGTTTGCTACATGGAGAGTCACATGTATGTCTGTACAAAGAAAAACTCCCCCAAGATCAGATGTCTCCTCCAAAATCATATTTCATTGCCAAAGTATCATGGCTACTGCACAGCTCAAACAGAGGCTGAAGAGGGGTAGACAGGCTGATTTAATCATTTGCCTATCAGAACAGAAAATGAATTCTCAGTTCTATTGCCATTAGCAATTCAAAGAGAGTGTGACAGGCAGTTTTAAAAAAATAATAAATCTATTTCTTCCAAGATGCAGAATCCAGCTGTTTGAAACTAGGACCAAAAAACCCCAGGGTGTACCACATATAATCCAAATGGCCTGACACCCCTGGTCTCTACTGAAAGACTGGATATGAAAAAAAAGTCTGAAATTCTATTTGATTCTTTAGCTATGAATCATTTCAGTAACTATAACACCTCAAGAGAATCTGAGAAAGCAGTAACAAAACCACAGAGGTTAAGTATGAGATAAAAACCCCACACCTCTGCAGGACAGTGTTTAAAATGGCCATAAGGCACAATCCAGTACTTAAGATCAAATTATCTGAAGTGAGCTGCTACTGTATCTAAAATTCACCATAACCTTCTTTTTTGGCTCTGAAAGTTCTCTTGCCCTTGGCACCTGACCCTATTTCAGGGAGTGCTTGTATGGGTGACTCTGTGCTAAGGGGCTCTGAGGCACTCACCTGCAGTCAGGAAAGGTCTGCTGCCCTCCCAGAGCTAAGGTCTGAGAGGTGCCTCAACTTGTCAGGAGCACAAATTACTATCCACTGGTAGTCTTTCAAGTAGGCATGACTCCAAGAGAAAAAGGTCTCCCTTTTAACCTGAATGCATGAAAAATTAGTTCTTTCAGTCACTGAAAGGCAGCTTACTGTGGGATTTAAGCTTGTTGTTTACTCCTGTAATTGCCATATCGTTAATTGCTATCACATCCTATGCCATAGCTGTGGATGCCTGGTAAGTACCTTAATATTTATACATCTACACATATTCTTTCATCTTGGAAGGAGGGCTGTTGACAGTCCTACACTGAACAACATTTTCTTACACAGAACGAATTTCTTACACAGATTAAGTGCAGTTACTGTGGGTTTAGAAAGCAAATGCCTTTGCACTGCTGGTATTTGCAGAATCTGGATATAGATCAAATTCCTGGCAAATAAGTCCAAGCAACACATTTGTGTTCCATTTATTCTCGGCAATTGCAGTATATGATCTCCAGTGTTCACCAAGGCTGACATCTATTTTTCCTTGTTGGTTTTTTCACCAACATGTGGGATAACTGACATTTAGTAAGACTGGCCAGCTTCCTACAAATCTCCCCTTCTTGCTCAGACTAACTCAGTGTGTTCCTGTTATCTTGTCACTTTTCTACTGAAATTTTTAGTCTCATTTATACCAAAAAGCCTTCAAGTAAATAGACTTTATTATTTTTATGGGAAAGCAGAATATTATCCTAAATCTTCAGGGAGTATTTACAAATTGCTACCCAAGATACTGTTGGAAAGTTGCATGTTTGAATTTTATAGCATGTCTTTTTTCTGTCATGGGCAGAGTGAAAGATTCAAGCTATATCTCTATGCTATTAATGGTGTGACTGAAGCAGGGTAGAGACATCAAACCTAGCTCAAAAATATCTATATATATGGGATATCACAAGCAAAAAATAAGTCACAGAAGTAGAAAGTGAAGCCTTTAGCTTTGCAAGAAATCAGAGCAGTTGCTCAGAGTTTGGCTGTATTAGAGCTGGTACAGGTTTATAACAGCTATAGGTGTGTAGGTGCTGGTAGAGGTGTACAACACATCTCCAATTATACACACAGCCAGAAAGCAAGGCTGAGTATACGGTTTTCTTGGCAGGCAATCATGTCACATCTCAATTAAATTTAACCTCAAAAACCTGTTTGCTAGCATTTTAGGTATTTCTATTAATTCATCCCTGATTAACCTGAAAAGAGATGGGATTTATTCCTATTTCTGCATTGTGACTTCTGGGAACTGATCTTTGCTTCCCTGATTATGTCTTTCCTGTCCTGTAAAGTGGAATAATAAGAACTATATAAAGCATTCCAAAACCTAACAGGAAAGGAAGTACAGAAAGAAAAATACTGTTATTACTTCACCTTATCTATACTATATCTCTTCCTCCAAACAGCATTTTGTTCTAGACAAAAGAAATTCATCAGAAGTTCAACATCATCCTTGGCCCATCATGTTTCTATGGTTACAGAGCCAGTGTTTTTCATCTGTAGAAACTAGCAAGAATTTTCCATTTTACAAGACTGTTGTGCCCTATCTCTCTGACCCTCCCTTATCAAGGACAGGGTATTCTCATTTTGCCAGCCTTGTCAAGCCCTTCACTGAAAGCATCTCCTGATCAGACTGTAGGACAAAGCTTTTAAATACACAGTAGGCATTATTTGCAATAATACCAAGAAATGTCATCACTAAGAAATGGAAATGCAAGAAAGGATGTTAAAATTTATCCCTGAAGGGATCCAGACCTTATCCAGTCTCTGTTTTCCATAGATCAGACAGGCCTTGGTATGATGGGAGGGACATGATCCTCTTCCTGCCAACACTATGTGCCTTGGCCTCTCTCTCAAGCCTGCTGCATGGCTCATGTCAGAGACAAGCCATGGGGCTTCACCTCAGATCCAGCCCATCTTGGATATTTTCTCATGGCATTTGATTTTGTAAATCAAGTGCAACACAATGCATACACAGGCATATATATATAAATATATA
>VWZP01010965.1:562021-627187 GCA_013396995.1 Dicaeum eximium | reverse complement strand
AAGAGGGAAAAAAGCAAATTTTGAAGACCATAGATATGTTTGAATGGAGCTATAGAGGAATTGATTGCAAAAGACCTTTAAAAGGTGTAGATATATATATATATATATATATTGCATATATATATAATTGCATATATATATATATATATGCAATTATTTATCTAACAATCTAACAAATCTCAGGAATGTGCGTGGAATGCAGATAGCCTCTCCAAAGTTAACACTGAATATAGAATATTATTATTCAGTACCAGAATATGGTTCTGGTATTGAATACAGCTTTCAACTTCAGCTCTTTTCTTCCTAATTCTATCAAAGGAGACAAAATATCAAGACAAAATATCATGCAATTTACATAAAATAGCTCATCCCCCAGACTACCCAGGTTTTGAAAAGTTTTTAAGATAAATAATGTGTAAGTATTTATCTTTACTTCTAAAAAATATTTTGAACTTTGTTTTTTTTTTTTTTTCTGAAAATGACAATAAGAAATGACATGATAGTGGAAATTTATTCAAATAGTTTAACTAACTGAATAGAATTCATAATGAACTATACATTTTTCTGAAATTGTATCATAAATATATTCTTGGAAATTATGTTAGGAAAGTAGGGACTTAGGAAATCAAAACTAGGAGCTAGTTATTACACTGGAAGTAGCTCAAATTCAAAGCCATCTTTTGACTGTAATGGATATTAGTGGATGACTTCAATGCAGTCAGAACCAGCCCCCCAATCACACCTGTCGCTGGCTTACCTCCTTTGGGCACCCTAAAAAAGTACAAAGCAGGTACACATGTACCTGTTTACATCTTTTTCTCTGAAACAGGATGGACATTGTCCTCGCAATGATCTGGGGAGGTCCAGAGTGGGCAGCACAAAAGCTGCAAGCACAGCATATGAGCCTTGCTATTACATCCTTCAATTTCTCAAAAATTGGGTTTTTTCCTTTGCCATGAGCTACCACCCCAGAAAGCTCCTTTGTCTGGAAGTTCATCCCTCTCTTCAGTCCCTCAACATACATTTGTCCAACTGAGAGCTAGACAGCATCTAAAACATCCTTGTATCTCCTTCTGATGGATGAGAGAGAGAGAGAGAAAAACCACCCTCCTTATTATGCAGTGCCTTTTTGCTAGTCCTTGCTGGCCCACTTTGACCACATCTGCCATCAAAAAATAGCTCTACTCATCCTTGTATCAGTCCATTTAAGCCTTCTGACTCTCTGAGGCATGAAGACAATCTCTTCTCCCTGGCTGGAGAGACAGAAACCAGAAGCTGTGTGTAGCAAGTTCCCCCGTGTGTTTATCCCACGTGCAAGGGGCAGACTGTGGGATTGGCAGCCCCACCTGTGCTTTTTCTGCAATAACTGCAGCATCCAAATAGCTCGTGAGATTTCTGCTGAGAGCTTTTGCTGCCCCAGGACTTGACCAAAACTTTCTGCAGGGCTGCCAAGGTTTTCAAACAGCCATGACTCACAGTCAGAATGGTAGAAAGCCAGTTTTCATGCTAAATGCAGAATGGATGCAGCTTCTAGTGCTGCTGTTGGATTGCTCTCATTGTGTGGAGTGTACTCCTTATCTCAATGGACCTCAGAGAAAATTAAATGCCTCTCAAACTAACTCTTTCCATCCCTCTCTCTCCATGTTCATGCTTTCTTCTTTGGTCATGCTTGTCAGATCCATGTAAAGTGGATAGTCACAGTTTATAGATTACAACTTGTTTTTTTCTTCTCCCCCCTGCCCTCCCCCCAAAAAATGCAATGACCTGTTAATTGGTCTGTCTTATGTATATAGCTGTATATTATACAGCTTTAGAGCTTTATACAGTTGAATTTGTTGTCCTGCATCTGCCATCAGAGTTATGTAATTCTGTTACCTCAAGCATAAATATAAAACAATTTATTTGAGTAGTTATGCACTACTTAGTACATGTCATAGAAATCTTATGTTTATATTTGAGCAATAAAGGAAGCACACAGAAGACATCTTGCAAAAAGGGATAAACATGTACTTATAGTAATTTTTAAGATAGTAGTTATTAATAAATTAACAGTCTGATTATAATAAATACCTTAGAGATACTTCAATAATAGTTACTGATAATCATTACACAATTAAAAACTTTTGGTTTTTGTGCATATACTTAAATATTCATCAGTGATCACTGGGTTTAAATGACTTCACTGTTAATTTCATGTTCACTATTCATGGAACTTTGTCTTCCATTTCTTACCACTTATTTGTGCGATATATACTTTGTAAAATTTATGACAAATTTCCACAACACTTTTCAGCTACTTCTCTGTGCTTTTCAAATATTTTTCTTTTGATTCCCTCCAGGTCAGACATTGAAAGACCTCATGCAGAAAAACTAAAGCCAAGCTGAATATAATTAATTGACCCCAAAAAGGCCAGCAGAATCCCATTCACATAAAAATTATTTCCTTCTGGCTCCTGTTTGAATCTTGGTATTTCTGAAAATCACTCACAAATCCAGACAGGGAAGACACAGAGAGGAGCAATACAGAGAATGGAGAGTTTTGGAAAAGCCCCACCCACTGGCACACCTGTGGGTGTAGCTCCTGGAGGAAAGCAGTCTTCGTGCCTGGCAGGGCTGGTGCGACCTGCTGCTGCTGGGAGGCAGCCATCAGGCATTCACACAAGCCACATCAGCTCAAGACACCCTCATCACCACTGGAGAAGCAGGGCTTAATTCAATCCCTTATCTACCCTCAGTAATACAACTGGAAATGCTGCTTTTCCTCATGTTTTCCCTCTGACATTTAGCGCTAGGATTTATGTTTGGCCTTCAGCCTGTATCATCTCTTTTCAGCAAATCCTTCCTCTCCCTTGCTTTCTCTCTCTTTTTTTTAAGCTTTTCACTTCCAATCTTACTAGTTAAACAGAAACCATTCTTAGCAATTCCTCCTTGGGTTCTTCTTTCAAGGAGGAATTGCAAAGCCCCGTGCTTGGCTGCAAGTGCTTATGCCACCCCAACAAAGTCCCTCAGAGCAGCACTGCTCACTGGAGACAGCACTGTCCTTGCATGAATCAGAGACATGTGGAAAGATGCAGAGTTTAGTGCTAGGATTTGTAGGAATATTCAGCTCAAATATATGTCTGAAGCCCTCATTTCTATAATTAGAAAAGACTTCCAAATATCATCATAAAAAAATAAAGGCATGTGTATGGTTTTCTGTGAATTGTTTGGCAATCTCACGTCAAGTATTATCAGATCTTTCTTACACTTGGCGATGTTGTCACTGCTGACTGTAGCAGATGGCTGGGTTGTATCTTTTGCCCTTTGCATAGGAATATTTTTGCTATTGTTGTTTGATGAAATAACTGGCTTTTAACAGAAATTTTAATTTAATTAAGGTACTCTTTGAGAGACAGGTGAAACTTATAAAAGTTTGTTGAAGCAAAGTGGTCACAGGCACACATTTAAAATGAGGGACATGTATGAGGTTGTTTGTGTAGGATGTTCAGAACAATGGCTTGAAAAAAGCTGCTGTTTATACATTGCTATTTACATAGTCTGCCATTTCTGTTATCTGCAACATTCTGCACAACAAAATTACTGCAAGCAAATGAAATTTAAATGTCACTAGATGAACTAATCTTAGCTAAAGCATAAGAAGTTTAAATTAGCCCATTATTAAAGCAGCTTGCATGACATCCTTAGAGGATGAAGTAATCTTTTCAGCTGGACAGGGATAGTGGCTCAGCCCTTATTTTTGCTCAACTGGTAATTTGGCAGTAATCTGAAGATGAGAAGTCTCATTCTTAGAAGGTATCACTGTCCTACCAAAACACTTCTCACATGGGTAATTCACCTGCAGGTCACCTTATGTTTCAGTTTGAACTATTGAACAACAAGGCAGTTCTTGTTTAATTGTGCAATATTTGATATTGTCACATCTGGGACAGCTAATCAGGAATTGAAAAACATTGGGCATTGTGGGTTCAGTCCCTACAAGTGTCTTCTGAACCTGATTCAGCAAAACATTTAAAGCCAAGTTAAATGGGAACCATGTGAGTAGTCTGACAGAAACTCAGGAGTACTTTATGCTCTTCAAAATAAGCAGATGCTTACCATCTTTGGTGGATTAAGGCAAGAATAAGCACAAGTTTGTGGGAATGAGCCTGTGGTTTGCCCTGTTAATAACAAGACCCTTGTTCAGCACTTTGGGTCCCAGGATGCTTTCTGAATGAGCTCACACAATACCTGTACCAGTAACAGCAATATTTGGGGACCTGGAATAGGCAAGGCAACACAAAGTAAGGTATGTGCTCTGATTAGCCATCAGCAGTCTTTGCAGTAGAAGTGATTCTTACTGAATTATGGTGAGAAGTCCTCGCATGAATAAACGATAACACGCACCTGTCTATGAAGGTTGTGTGGGGCAGAAAGAAATAAGATGATGCTGGGTCGTTCTCCCCACCTTATCAATGCATGTGTTCTAGCTGCCAAGGGCACTCAGCTGCATCAACTGATGTCCCTAGCACAGTATGTGTACCCCTCAAGATCTCCTCTTCCTGTCTTTCTTCATCTCCAGCATCATGAGCCACATGAAGACCCTGCACAAACATTGATCCTGCACCACTCCAGAGATGTGCACTTGCCCAAAAATCCATGAGGTTGCTATAGGTAATAAAATCTCTTCCTTACATTCACTGTGGCCTTATTGCTGAGGAAGTCAAGAGGAAGATCTGGCTCTTAGCTAAGCCACAGCATCTGCTTGTATCAGTCAGCAGTCTTTGCAGAAGCACACGGACCACAGGAGGCTCAAGCACAGCCTTTCTCTCAAAGATCTTACACAGATCAGCACAGCACAGCAGCTGAGTTCAGCTGCAGCCAAGAATCACACCTCTGTGTGTGTGCCCCCACCTCTTCATCTTTGCATCCACACTGCAGTGCAATTTGCCCAAACCCAGCTCAATCCATGTGACCCAGTGTAACTTCACCTTAGGACAGGGGAGAGGCACAAGAGAGAGATCTTTCCATTTCCTAGGTCCACCAAGTATGAACTCCCTTTCTGCAGATGTTGACCACAGCTCTTTTTGCCTCCTATACAGGTCCTTCAATATGCATATATCATCCCAGACATGTCATTTTATAATGGGATCCATATATGAAAATAATAAGTGTGGAGATAATGGGGGTACAAAAGATTACACTGAAAAGTACCACTGTAAAGAGATGCAGAGACACCTTATGGTCTATAATGAGAAAAAGGGCAAAGGAAATTCAGTGTAGGTAAATCAAAAGATGTGATGAAAATAAGCACTCCTTATATATCTAAAAAAATATGAGCTTCAAAAAAAAACTATTTCCAAGCAACAAGATTTGGTGTTATACTAGATAGTTCTGTGATCTCTCTGTCTTTGGAGAACCACCTCCCTAGGGAGGAATGATGGTTTTTGTTATTACATGTAGTCTTAAGGAGCACATTCTAAAATAATTCGTTGTAAGAGCATTACAATTATATTTTAAGAGATTTGTATTTAAATTTAAATAGTGAGATAAAACAGATGCAAATATTTTTTATTGGATTATTTCCTGCCATTTTTTACTTCCTTGTCAGGTTGTTTGTAAACATGATGGAAAGTTCCTGAGGGTACCATAATTGTGTTTCATAGTATAATAATTAAATGTGTATGACTTTTAAAATTGAGAAATCTTTGGGGATATCTTTCTTTTTATCAACTGTGGTATTACCAAAAAATCAACAGTCATGTATACAATTAAATAATTAAATGCCAGAAATTGCTCCTGGTTTTAATTTCCTCACTAACCATGTCACCGTGATTTGCTGGTATGTATTTTTACAACAAACACAGAGCATACAGAGAAAATGTACTTAGAAATTATTAGTATTTTAGACTAAAATTACAGAGGTCATTCCTTTTAGGAATAGGATAAAAACTTCAAAATATTTCTCTTTTTTTCTTTTCTTGTATTGGCTCAGGCAGCAGTACTAAAGCAGCATAACTGAATTGTGCTTTGTTTTTCTGCTGCTGTAGGACTAGGTGACCTCCCGAGTCCCTGCCAAGCTGAGTTACTCAATGGCTCTGTGATCATTGCCCAAGACCAAGGCTGTGGCTAATTTCAAGCTGCTCTGCCACTATTCCCCAAGTGGTTAAATACACACTTTTCAAGAGAATAAAAGGACTTGGCCAATATTTTAACTCCAGCCCCAGCCCTATAACAAAAGCCTGAAACCAATCTATCTCACACCACTCTGTCTTCATTTACTGTGGCTGCCTTTTACAGTGGCATTAGTATGAAATTAATCACACCCTCTATTTTCAATTGTCATGCCTACAGCCAGGGCCCAGTGATACAGATCAGCCAACACAAAGAGGAGCAGCATCTTATCAAGAAAACTGATAACTTTCTTCCATACCCTGCTCCTAAAGTGGAAACTGAACATTTCAAGGCTGAGATGAATAAAACCAGAAATGTGATAATCATAAGGACCCTGGCAGAGGAGGTCCCCTGAATGATGCATGTTTGGTCTCTGTGTCTTTTCCAGTCCTGCACTAGAAAAATTGTCATGTTACAGAAAAGAGTGGCAGAGGAACTGTAGCCTTCCTTGAGTTGAACTACACCAAAAATCCAAAATAATATAGCTGTTAGCCAGCTAAATGATCAAAGACTGTATTTATGTATAATGTTTATAAGGCTTTAGTGTGACAAAACCCAGTCAACACCATTTGTCCTGCTTAACATAAACTCTGTTAGGAAACATTTTCTACATCCTGACTGGCTTGACCATGGTAAATAGAGACTTGTGCCTGTCCATATGTAATGAATCTCTGCAGCAAAGGTCTTCATATAATGAAAACTTTTAATAATGAGTGCATTAAAAGGTGTTAAAAACTAAGGGAAGAAAGAAGTCTTAGAAGACTACATGGGGACTGTTTACAGACTTAGACTAGAGTAGCAAGTTTCAACATGTGAGCCCATACAAGTGTAAGGAATTAGAATGCATAAAATACATGTGTCTTAGAATACCATATTGATGTGCAAGTAAAGCCTAAACATTTAATTCCAGCAAAGTGAATCAAAAGATAGCAGAAGATAAAGCTCTGTCTCTTCAAGAAGAACATAATTCATTAAGAAATGAAATGTGAGCTAAATAAAAAGCCCTCTGATAAAGGGAACAGGCATCCATTTACCAGATTATTTTTTAAAAATTTAGAAACTGATGGCTAATTTCTTTCTTCATTTTGTCTGTGCAAACTCAAAGAAACACCCTAAATTTCAGTGGAGCTGGTCCAAACTTCTAGCATTTTTAATGATGTCTGTCCTTTGTCAGAAAGATCAATCATTTTCCTAAACCCTGAGTGCTATTGTCTGCTTTTCACTGCTGTAGGAGTTTTTAATAAGATTAGTATTTTATCTCTTGATGTTCTTTTTAATATCCCAGGCAGCTAGATAGTTTCTATAATGTTCTGTGTGGCTAGCTCCATAAACTGTCCTTATTCTGAATTCACTGAACAGGTGTTACTTTTATATACCTGCAGATGGTAAGGCTACCAGGAAGGACATCACAGCAAAGCTAAATAGCATTTCTGACAATATAATGCCAATTCCTCTGTCATGAGTAATTTCAAAGTGGGGAGGCTCTAAATACCAAAGTGGAATTAGATGGAGTAGTGGAGATACAGAGTCCTGAGAGGTAGTCCAGAAGTCTCACACTTTCTACAGAAAGAGATGCTTTTGCTTTATACCCAGGATGGAACACTACTAGACCCTCAGAAAACAAAAAACAAAACAAACAAACAAAACCAAATCAAAACAAACAAAACCAAACAAAAACAACAACAACAAAAGAACGCCCCCCCAAAAAAACCCCAAACAAACAAACAAATAAAACCAAATCAAAACAAACCAAACAAAAACAACAACAACAAAAGAACGCCCCCCCAAAAAAACCCCAAACAAACAAACAAAAAAAGGGACAAAAACTAGAAAAAGTAACCCCACAAAACAACCAAACACCTTCCCAGGAAAAATACTCCCATACAAAAAGCTGGTTTTAATTTTGGTAAAAGGGTTTCTTGGGGATTTCCTGGATTACTTCATTGTTATATTTTGTGTATATTGAGTTGTAATATTAAATAAGAAATTTTTAATGTGTTTTTACAAGAGACAAGACAAGGCTATGACTTGAGAGGAAAAGGACTTTTTTTTGTTATTTTGATGTATTGTCTGTCCATTCTGGTTCCCTTCAAGCATCTGATAATCAGCATTTTTCACTGCCCAATATCTTAACTGCTGGCCCTCATAAACAGTTTCACAGAGTCAGCCCAATCCAAAGGCTGCTATGGCACTATCTCCTTCCCTTGGTCTTGTGCCTTTTTGCAGCTGGAGGGATGACTGTGTTTGCAGTGTCTCAGAGATGTGCCCTTTGCCTCCTCCCCACCACAGCTCTGCTGTTGGAGGCACCTGAGTTCAGGCAGGTTACCTGCACTACAGGAAACTGAAAATAACAGTATCTAAACCTATACTGGCAGCTTTCATGGACTAAGATTCTAGATGTGATGAAGAATAGGACAGAGATTATGGCTTTCCCAAAATATAATATACAATAACAAACATACAATAAAGCTACATCAATGTGAAGAAAATAGAATTGGAGTTCTATTGCGTGTAAAACTACAAGAATTGCACTTTGGACTTGGGAATTTTTTAACAATACTTACAGCACAGAGTAATCATTTTGAACTAAGCTTTACTAGTAGCCTCCAGGACACTACTTTCTACTTGATATCTGCCAAACAAAGCAGTAGGTATTGACAAAGCCTTAAAACATCTAAGCAAATAAAATTATAAAAATCTAATATAGAAACCTTAAAGGAAAGATATGTGGAAGATCAACAGCTACTGATTTAATTTCTTAGGTTCAAGAGCCAAGAAATTTAGACATTTTTATTTTTAGAATATGCCACCAGCAGATCAGGCCTATGCTTAATAAAAGTACAACATGATGCATTTTTTATAGACCAATATGGCCTTGCTCTTAACCATAGAAAAAAACTTTTATTGTTTTAATGATCAGAGCCAAGAAGCAACTTTTTGTTCCAAAATAAAACAACAGTGGGATTGCATAACTGTGTTTCTCTCATGCTCTTTGGCACAAGCTGATAGCTTGTCATTGACATAGCTGATAGGTATGATTTACCCTAAAGGCAATGCTTTGCATCAGAGATCAATCCCTCCCTCTACAGCTGAGTTCTAAGATACAGAATGGTTTAGTACAAATGAACATCTACTCAGCTGTTCAGGATTAAAGCACATAAAGAATAAAGTCAGAGCCACTGAGATTGGAGGAAGACTTTGGGGAGAGAATAAATATATTTACTCAAGTTTGGATTCGTCAGTATACATGATAAAGATAATTTCTGGGTATTTTTTTTGTAAAGAGATGCAAATAACACTACTTCATTTCTCAGCTTAGCCCCATTAGCAGCCTTAGATTCAAATGTATTTCTATTCATTAACTGATAATGATATTTGTTATGAGTTTTCTACTAACACAGGCCATAAATCTTTTATTCAGCATTCTAAGGCTGTAAGAAAATTGAGAAAAATCCTAAAGGGCAGCCTGGCCATTCACAGCTTGTCATAAAAATACCAGTTAAGAAATCCAAGTTGATTGTTAGTTACATTAAAAATTTATTAACTAAAAGTTCCCATGAAGGAAAGGAGAGAGGAATAACCTCTTGATTTGCAAAGGTACTGAATCTCCAGTATAATCCACTAGAAATCTGGAAGAAATAAATTCGAAGGATTCCAAACCAAATAACCTTATTAATAGAAGTATATAGCAAAATTAACCTTCCTCATTACTTGATAGTAAACACTATATAAAGAAAGAAAACCTAGCTTAATTCTGATTGAACTCTTTGGTCCTGAAAACTAACACCTTATTCACCAAGTTCAGTTGGAAACTACTCTGGATCAGTACATGGACTTGAATAAACAAAGCAGACTGCAAGTACCCACATTCAAGACAAATTTGCATTTATGAGCAAGTCCTGAATATGCATAGATATGAAAAAAGGGAGTTCTGTGTTCATGTACTTATTTACTTGATACACAAATGCAACACCAGCTACATTCAGCAAGAAAGCATAGTATATAATAACTACTTTTTTAGTCAAGAATAAGAGCATATAAAGGGAAAGAAAGTGTTAGTATCCCAGTTTTACAGAGCATGAAATAATGAACAAAGAGCTTAGTAGCTTATCTCGAGTTACATAGAAAGTCTGAGGCATAGGCAGGAAATGAAACCAGGGCTGTCTGCTTTTCCCCCAGTTCTTAGCACAAGATCAACCCTCACCTTAAAGTCTACATATCTGGAATCAAAGGCATACAGATGCTTTCAGGCTCAATCAGAGAAGGTTTGTACAGCACTGTTCTTGTAAGCAGTAAACCTTCAACTTAATCTATAATTGAAGAGGCAGAATTTCCAGGAGGCAAGCCCATGTCAGGGCACTGGTTCAGTACAGAATATGGCTACTCATGAAATTTTTAGTACTTTTTCTTCTATCAAGTCTGTGGTCCTTAAATTTTTCCATTTGAATTTACTGTATCTAGCAAGATCATGACCATAAATAATACAGTAGCAAGAAAACAAATCAATAAAATATATCATAGATATAGTCTGACTAAGAGACCACTTGCTTTTACAGAGCAGAGCAAGAAGCACTCCCTAATTAGACCTATGGCCACAGGTTTGTAAGACCAAGGGATACTGACAGGTTACTGGTGAATTCAATCTCTTGCTGGACAGTTGAACTTTCCAATGTAAACTTTAGACCCACACAGGTCCTTGTTACACACCTACCTGGAGGATAAGATTAAAAGAGCCTCTGGAGAGCTCTGACTGGTCACTCCCACTCCTTTCCCAGAAAACCAGAGTGCACTGAAGAGTGATGTGGATGAGGTTTGCCCTTATATAAAATCTGCAGCTGGCCAGAGTAGGCATGGCTCCCACACTACAGCCTTAGAGTAAGACATAGCTGCAAAGCCTCAGATCACCAAATCTCCTGACTTTTTATTGTGCTTGGCCCATCTCAGAACTAAGACTGTATTTAATTTCTTTGTGTCACTAAATCTTTGTGACAAATATTTTCACCATCTGCAAAAGAACATACTCTGCAAAAGAACATGCTAGAAGAAAATAACTGCCTGAAATTTTTTTTTCCCCGCAGTATAAGGTACCCAAGGGGAAATAAATGAACTCCTGATTGAATGCAAAACAGAATTATGAATGTAACATATCTGTGTTGTTATGGCTTAGAACAATTATGTGAAAAACTTTGTTCCAAAAGATACTTTGGGAGCACACAATATAAAGGATTACAAAACAAATACTACTGAGTTAAAGAGTAGGAGTGTTTTATGAACAGTGAATCCACACAGGCAGATTCCATTGATATTAGTGACTTATCTGTACCTTTCTTTACTTGTTTTCCTGTATGAAATTATAGTCCCTGCTAAAATGAATCGATTCCTCACCTCTAAATGAGCAACAAAAAGCTAAGAACAAGATACATATACTCTGCATGTAATTATATGTTGCTTGAGGGATAGTAATTACATGCACTAGCTGATGATTTGGTCCCTTATAAGCACAGGACTGCATAATCTCAGATTCATATAATATCACAGAATCACGGAATATGGAGAATTGGAAGGGACCCACAAGCATCATCAAGTCTGACTCCTGGCCCTGCACAGCACCATCCCCAGGAGTCACACCATGTTCCTGAGAGCACTGTCCAAATGCTTCTTGAATTCTGTCAGGCTGGTGCTGTGACCACTGCCCTGGGGAGCCTGCTCAGAGCCCAAACACTCTCCGGATGAAGAACCTTTTTCTATTATCCAACCTAAATGTCCCTGACCAAGGATGCAGCCCTTCAGGCTGCTCACTTGGGCCCTGTCACTGGTCACCACCCTAACCCTCCTCTTCCCCTCATGAGGAAGTTTTAAACTGTGATGAGGTTTCCCTTCAGTCTCCTCTTCTCCAAGCTGAACAGACCAAGTGACCTCAGCTGCTCCTCATACAGCTTCCCCTCAAGGCCCTTCACCATCTTTGTTATCCTCATTGGGATCCTCTCTAATAATTTAATATCTTTTTTATATTGTGGCAAGCAAACCAGCCCCCAGCACTGGAGGTGAGGCTGCCCCAGTGCAGAGCAGAGCAGGACAATCCCCTCCCTTGCCCGGCTGGTGATGCTGTGCCTGATGCCCCCCAGGACAGGGCTGGCCCTCCTGGCTGCCAGGGCACTGCTGGCTCAGGTTCACCTTGCCACTGACCAGAACCCCAGGTCCCTTTCCATGGCACTGCTTTCCAGTATCTCATTCCCTGTCTGTCTGTACATCCAGGGGTGCCCCATCCCAGGTGCAGAACCTGGCACTTTCCGATGTTGAGCTTCACATGGTGATTGCCCTCTTCTCTGTGTTGTCAGGGTCTCTCTGCGGGGCCTGCCAGCCTTTGAAGGAGTCAACAGCTCCCAGTTTTGTTTTTTGCAAATTTCTGCAGATTTGATCAGTATCCCTTGCTCTCCTGCATCCAAGTCATTTATGAAGATGTTGAAGAGCACAAGGCCAAGGATGCAGCCCTGCAGAACCCCATTAGTGGCAGGTCACCAGTCTGATGTCACCCTATTCACTCTAACTCTTTGTGCCCAAATTAGCTGGATAGATATATGTGTACAACCATCCCACTCAGCTCATGGCTTTGATTGCAACTTCCTCAGCTGCAATGGAAGCCACACATCTGCCTTGGTTCTCAGGGAGTGAGCCCCTCATGACCAGATTCTTCTCCATCACCCACATCACCTCACTGCCACTGCCTGTTCTGGGTTTACCAACTTTTTCTACCTCTCTGTGACTATAAATCTGTGAGCCTGACTTCCCATCAGCTCTCTATTCTCTCCCACTCTGCCTGCCCTTTAGTTTGCTTGTGTGCAGTTGCTCCTGTCTGTGTTTATGTCTCCTGCACCTTTGGTCATGACCGTGGAAGCTGCCTCCATCCAGCCTGTCAGTCAAGTCTGCAGCACAGCTGGCACCTTTGGCAACAACTCCAAATCACCAGCAGTTTTTCTAAATAATATTTCTAAATGATGACATTGCTTACTATCTTAGAGCTAAATATTTGTCCAGATTTTTATGATTCAGCATGTGATGGATATTACAATTTTTTTTTGCTGTTTCTGACATGTGTCTTCTTGCCAAATTGTGCCTATCAAAATTTTTATTCAAGGAGCACCTTCTTGGCTTGTGGCTATAGCAGTCTCTCTGTCTCTCCATAGATTCTCCTATTTTTGCTCTCCAGCTACAGCCCACGTGTTTTGGATTCTGTGTAGCCTCTGTCTATCCCACCTGAACCAGTAATTCAGTGTCAAGGGTCACAGCTCCTGTTCCCATAACACCACCTTCTACTCTGTACTTTCTAACTTTTCAAGGATACCTTTGGGTTGCCTCCCCACAAGACCAGCTCTCATTGGACATCTGCAGCAGTGGCATTCAGCACTGCCCTACCTTGTGTCAAATCTGCTGTTCTTATGTAATGTTTGTTGGGATAAACAAGTCTGAACCAAGGTTTCAGGCTCCTGGGCACCATGATGATGGAAGCAATGCTTGAGATCTGAGTCCTAACTCCATTGTTGCTGAATTTGATGGTCCTGGTAGACTCTCTGAACTTAAACTAGATGAAAGGAGAGCAGAAATCACTTTGTGCATTGCAGGTTTTGTATTAATCTCTATAAAAAGTTCCAATCTGAACATGGTTTTGCAGCATGCAAGGGCCATTTATTTCCTACCATGTCCATCTCTAATTGACAAAAAATGAAGTGTTGCCACTTAATCACAGGGTCCCTTCCTTACTACAAATTATATATAAATATCTGTACTCATGTCAACATGAGGGATTCCAGCTTCTGGGCTTTCTCACAGAAACTTCCATTCCAGCTTTTTACATTTACCAATTAGGTTCACTTAGTGCTTTATACTTCCCTAAGTAATGTATTCCTAATTTCTGTATTAGGATAATAAATTTTTCTGTAAGAGACTGCTAACTAAAGGAATGTAATTTACCCAATAAGGTGAAAAAAGATTGGATTTTATATGAGCTCATAGGAGCAAATCTAGTTTATGTTATCAGGTGGCAGGCCCACCGTGATACTTGACTATAACTCAAATCACCTGTTTAAAACTGTGAACTGTTTTTCAGCTCTATTTTCTTTGTGTTCAGGGTATTCCACAGACAGCGCAAAAAAAAATTTTGTCTGAAATAACCTCATTGCTGCTGATATAGGAGCAGTTCAGGAAAGGTCATCCTTAAAACTAAGTCATAACAGCAATGAGCTGACCTGTTGGAGAGCTACAGCCCACACTTGGACAGGTCAGAGCACGGCACTGGGAATCACCACCTCGCAGGCAACTAGATGGCACTGTTCTGCTTGGCACAGCTGCAAACATAAACTTGTTTGCTTGGCCACTGAAACACTCAAAGACCCGACTGATGTAGCTTTTGTAATCGGTATGAACACAAAAGAAAGAAAAGGCAATCTTAGTATCTTTGTGTATGAGCGAAACATGTTTTATTCTTTTCTTCTTATTTATTGTAAGGGTACTCAAAAAAACCCTAAGCATTAAAAATACATAATCAGGCATTGCATATTACATTATTCTGGTAATTTCCGACATTGTGTCATTAGCTAAATGCTTTAATTGTTACAGACCCCAAGTTAAAATCAAGCTGCAGTGAGAAATGACAGTTATATTAAAAACATATTTTTCATGTGAGTTTCAATGGTTTTAAGACAAGCTAATTTTAATATAACTGATGGTCTAAGAGGAAAGCAATATTCACTGTCATTTGAAGAGATTCAAAATCAATTATATATATGGAAAGTAATTGCATGTGTGAAAGAGAGGAACCCAAGGGACAGACCCAAAGGACAAAACTGTTAACAGTTAAATGATGATCTTTTTTTCAGTGCAGTGTTTGAACCAAGATAATGATCTCTGATTAACAAAAACAGGTTTTTATTCTGATTTGCTAATGACCTAGGGTGAATCTGTGAACTGTACTTCAAAACTCAGAGCTGACCTGCCCCTGCAGAGCCAGCTGGAGCCTCAGCCCTGCACGGATGCACCAGCTGGAGCTGAGAGGTTTTTCAGCTCTGGTGGAATAAGAGGTGAATTTTTCATCATCCAATTCAGGCAAAATCAGGCAAATTTACTCAGATCACCTCTTTAAATGATCCAAAGAGAATTCTTCTGTGGTCCCATCTGTTCAGCAGAAGAGCTTGGGAAGCAAGTATCCCCAGAAGAAAGGTTCAAAGAAACACCTCTGGGTTAAGAACTTCTTATTGCAACTTTTTGCAAAGGTCTGTACTTGACATCTTCATTCCTTTATAGAGTTTGTCTGCCCAAAGGGCTGAAGAAGACCTAATGTAATTTAGATTGCAAAGGGGAAGTGCTGAAGATCCTGGTAAGTAGCACATCCTTTCTTGATTTGCTTCTGTTACTCAATGAAATAATCTCACATATTTCTCACCTCAAAGACTCAGCTTTTCTTTACTGCCAAGCTGTGATGAAGTCTTTGCAGAGATCTTTATGTATTTATGTTTGGCAAAGGGATAATCTGCCACATGCCAAATAGAAAAGTTTTATGTGATCATTCTAACACTTCAGTCTTTTAATCTGGAATAGAAAAGCCAAAACTGTGGGAGAGGGCTTCATATCTTGTATTTACCCAGACTTCTGAAGCTTTTTTTCTACTACATGAAAGAATACTGCAGACTGCTAAGTGACAAAGGATTTGTCTAGTTCACCAAATCTTTTGCTTTGAGACTTCTTTTGCCTGCAGTATTTACAATAAGGCACCTTCAATTTCTGGTAGCTACATTGTTCTTTGACAAACCTTTGCCCTAATATTGCTATAGGCCTAATGTAAACTATTCAGCTGTGCTCACAATCAACTACAGAATGAATTGCCTTGCAGAAAAAAGAGAGAAATTATGTCTCAAAGACCTGTAAAATAAATTCAATAAAATCGATAGAACCCTTCCAGCACTTTGCTTGAGAGCAAAGCATTTCTCAGCAGGCCCATCAGGTCTGGCATGGGTAAGCCAGGCAGGGCACTCACACTGCCTCCCGGCTGGTGCACACACAATTTATGCAGAGCAACCTCTTTTTCAATCTCTGATCTCACATGTCAGACCCAGTTAGATGATGGCTCACTCCTGGGTGTTCCAAGAAACATTCAGTTATTGATTTTTTTTTCTTTCATTGCAAGTCTGTTATACATAGCTTCAGTTAAGACAAGTCATTATTGTTATCACTGTTTAAGAAGTTTGTGAGGATGATTTTTAAAATGTATAAGGTTTCTGGGACTATTCAATTGTTTTAAATTAATTTATCTTCTTTTTAATTTTTTTTTTGTCTCTTTTTTTTCCACCTGCCAAATGTGATGTGTTCTAAGCCACTTGAGATCTTAAATCCTTTGTTGCACATCTGACAGGAAATTGAGTGAGTACAAGGGAACTAATGATGTGGGGATAAGCAGCAGCAGGCATGGGAAACAGCGCAAGGATAGCGTTTCCTATGGCAATGAGAATATTGTATATTTTCACTGATATTTTAGGAAAACTTGATATGGTGGAAAAACACAGTCCTTGGCTTAGTCTGTTGCACAGGGTCCTCTTGAAGCACAGGATGGTCAGGTGTTTCACTCCTGGCAGAGGTGGAGGTTCTAAGGTCAGAAGTAGGAGTGCCACAATGGGGTGAGCTCTGCAGAGCTGTGTCTCATCACAAGGGTACTGCTGTGGAGTGCTCCATTTCTGCCCAGCTATTCAAAGTTTGCAAGCCAAACATCAAGAATGTGAGAGTATTTAAAAGAGCAACATAGGAAGGCATTTACCATCTTACATCTTACCATGTATACATGGGATATCTTTCAAATCCATTTTTACTATCTAGAATCTCCTTAATTAAATTTAAACCTACTTTTCCTTAGTAGCCTAGAAAATCAGGAGACAATAAAAATTCCACTACTAGAAGTTTTAGGATAAAATTCTGTATACTGGCAGTGTTGACTGTATGAGATTCTACCTCTTCAATTACCAATTCATTTTGTATTAATTTTTCTGCTTTATTTCCAAGTTAATCCATCTTGCTGCCTTACCAGCCCCACTCTGCTTTGCTTATGAGCTCTGACAAGATCACAGCATGAGGCAGCATGATTGCCATCAATAGACAGAACAGGGTTTTGATCATGGTGATTTGCTGAGACATCCAGGCCTGTAATTGCTTAATAATAACCATATCTGGTCCTTTTTTTGCACAGCAATCCTGTGTTAAAGTTGTCTCTGACTCTTAGGTAACTCAAAGTCGTGGTGCAAAAAGTACAGCTACTTGCAAATGGTGAGACAAATATAGAAACCATCAGCTATGTAAAATACTGCAATTCAGGAGTAAGAGCAGCTAGCAGAAAAATCCCTGCTTGGAAAAATCAGGCTTGAGAAGCCCTTGGTTTCCTATAGTATGTAGTCATACTTAGGAAATGCATTTCTATATCTCAAATTCTATAGGACATTTCTGTATCTCAGGTTCTATTGGACATCCTGTTTGCTTGTGATCATTTTTCAATTTTTCTTAATTGTTTTTCTGACCTGCCAGTGAATCTTCACTCCTGAACATGATTACTTTATTCCCTCAAAGCTATTCCTTAAGAATTGCCATTTGGGTGAGAGTTAGAGAAAAGTCTTGGAGAAAAGACTTTGATTGATTGGCACGATTTCTCTGGACCAACCACTATAAACATTAATCTTTGGAAGAGCAAGTCCTGAGGATATTCAGGTGAAACATTTTTTTTAATGCAGAAGGAAATTAATGTCTGGGACAAGTTGTCAAGTAGCAGTTGTACCTGTCAACATTACTTTGTGGCCGTGTAAAACATGAATTGTATCACAAATGTATAGAACAAAATGACAGTCCAGACGTAAAAGTTAGACAGAAGGATATAAAGCCTCAGATAAGACACCTGTCTGCCTTTTCTGATTAAATTTTACCATTTTGAGTAACATCCCTAGGTAATAAGCATGGGAATTCTATGAATAAAAAATGCAGTCTATCTATTTTATTTAATAGTTTTCAATATTTTAATGATGAGTTTATCCATATATGCTTTTTTCGGCACTGAGGAGTATCATTACAGTGTAGAAAATGCTACTGAGGAGAAACAAAGAGGAATAAAAAGCAGAGCAGCAGCAGCCAATACAAGGATAGGAAATCTGGTAAAAACAAAACAATTTAGTTAAAAGTCATGACATAGGTTTATATAACTAGTCAAAACTTATAAATCATATGTCCTGACAGCCCTCTATTTGAGTCAGTTTGTTGCTCAAAGGTACTTGAGAAAAAAAAAGATGTTTGCATCAAAACTGAGTGAGTTCAATTCCTGGTTGCAGAGAGAGAAGATTATGGTCTTTACATGTAAATCAAAATAGTTATGTACTATATACTATGGCATAAATATGAAATAAAACAACTCCTCTGTTCTGGTGATGGGATAATATGAACAGTGGCTGGAATCACAAGACTTTGGGACAGATTGGGTAGATGCAGAAGCAAAGGACTGCACCATGCAGAAAGCAGGTTATACCTGGCAGCAGATTTTCCAAGTATTTTTCTGCTTCTGTGATGATACAAGCTGTGCAAAATGATGATGATGTGCTTAAATCAAGGTGTTCTGTTAATTTATACTTTTGCCCAAGATATGTTGTTAGGCACTTAAATAACTGTGCAAAGTTGTGTGTTACAAGAATCCAGAGACTTGCAGCTACAGGAGAGAAAGGAGGAATAAATCAAGCCAAAGTAGCTGGCTTGAGGGTGCACATAGCTGTTAGATTTCATGGTGTTCTCAAAGCTTTCAAGCTGTAAATTTCTCAGTCTGTTTAACAGTATTATATTTTACAAACTTGCTACTTGATTAGTCTAAGGAAAACAGCCATAAATCTGTAGCATTCAATTTAATTCACCTGAGAAAGCTTTCTGATCCTCAGTCTAGTCTTTAAAGATTTTTTGGCAATTGTAACATAAAAAAAAAATTCCTCCCAAAAATTTCAAGTGGGAACACAAAAAGTAATTGCTAGTTTGATCAGTCTTACACTGCCTGAACTTTCCACAGGTAATATTCACCCATCAGATCAAAAGACTGACTTCTTCCAGGCTGCACTGAACTTCTTTAAAAACTTGCAATAAAAAAGCAGTAATATCATAGAAGCATGTTGTTAATGTCTGAATAGATTTTCTGATCCATGTAATTACATTTTTAAAAAAACTAAAATATGGATTCCCCGTGTAGAACCAACGATTTATCAACCCTTCAGAAGTTTTACCTATAGAAAAGCATCTTCTGCTTTCAAAACTGTAAAACCTAAATTTTAAATGGTATGTAAATGAATAAATTCCTATCTTTTTTTTTAAAGTTGAAAGCATGTTGGAAACTCTTAGGATTCTGCAGTTTTAAGCTCACACCACATTTCAAGGAGTTTGCAAACCTAATTAAAGGGCAGACTGAAATTGTTAAAGGGATTACTGGGCCTTCCAAGTCCGGGTGTCCAACATTGGTTCAGTTGATGGACTCCTGAGGGAATAAATCTTAGGCCATGACTCTGGAAAATATAACATGGTTTTCTGCAAATGCCAAGATATAGACTCATACATCTCCTCAGGGCAGTGTCTTTTAACTAGATAGACCTTTCTCAGTTGTCTTCCTTAGGAATATTTTCCCAAATCAAAGCCTAAAATAATATACCTGCTGCAGCATGTGTAAGCATATCTGGTGGGGGTAGAGGATATTCTTGTGTCCTTTGGCTCCTGGCATTTTGCTACACCATCAAACTGCCACAGATGATATTTTCAAGGACAGCTAATCACACTGCAGTTAAGCAAACAATGTTCAGCTGCACAGTGCCAGAAAGTCCAAGGCTATGGAAACAACATTACACTTTAAAGGAATATCCCAACAAATTTGTAGGTTCAACCTCACTGGCAAAGTCTGGGGTCTTAAAACTCAGAGGCCTGGCAATTTCTGACCCAAATACCTCTCACACACAAACATATATTAAAAGAACAAGAGCAAAAAAAAAACCAAACCCAAAAATGGTTGCATATAAGTTATTATTGTGTGGCAGAGCATGTTCTTATCTTTGCAATATACATAATGAAATACAATCACTCACCAGTTCATCATTCAAAGAGCTAAATCTGATTTTACAGTGAAAATGCAATTTTGTCTCATCAGGTTCCGTAGTGCTGAAATGCTGAACTTAACAATAGAAACTGATGTGATATGTTTGAAATTAAATTGAATCACTGCAAACAATGGGTTTCTTCAGGGGCCAGCCTTGATTGAATATGTTTTTCCACTTCATTTTGCAAAGAAATCAAGTGTAATGGCTTCAAGCAATCTAAGTGACATGTAGGTTGAGAAAATAGAAAAGCATCACTGAAAAAATGCCACACACAAAGAGGGAGAAATTATCACACACTGCACTGAAGGCCTTATCACTTCCACATCTCATCTGAAGTCCTTTTAAGCAAAGCAAGGAGCCCAGCCTTAAACCAGTGAAGTCAGTAAAAAAGATTTAGGCTTCATCAATCCCTGAATAAGGCCCAGTGTCTGAAGCCCACTGTGTGAACCTAGTGTATGATTGTAAAAGGTGGATACAGAGGTATGAGTTTGGATTTTTTTATCAAATTTCAGATTTGTCAAGAACCATCAATGGGAAAACAAAAGAACAAGTTTTCAGCCCACAGACAACAGAGCCTCACCTTACACCTCAGAGCCACCCTGATGGGCACCAGTGGCCAAGGCCAGCTACCCCAATGGACAGGAAAGGCCATGGGCTGAGTGGAGATGCTCCTCTGCATGGCTGCTCTCTTCACACAGAAAAATTGGGAATTTTCCTCTAGAAGTGGAGAATCTTATAGTGATTTTCATCCATTTTCCTGGGAAGAAGGGGACAGTACAGGCCTGAGAGCACATCACAGATATATAATAGAAAGAGGCTTGTTTAACTTACAAACAATCATTTTAAAAACTACAAATAAAACAGGATGGATCTCAGTCTGAATTTAGTCTTTTTGTGGTCATTTATTTCCTTGAAATACTGTGAGAGACAGATTTCTTCAATATAGTCACCACATACTAATTTTTTTTTCTCTGTCTCCAAATAAAAAATAAAATGTCAGGGAGAAATACTCAGTGTAGTTTGTTTCTTTTAGAGCTGAACTGCCAGCCAATTCCTTCTTTCAGAGCCAGATGGCTGTTAGGTAATTCCAGTATCAACTGTCCAATTCCTAGATGCCTGTTTAACAATATTGTTCATTTTTATTTGTTTACTTTAAGAATAGACCTGCAGGGAGGTTTACAGTCTCTATCCTTACTTAGGAGAAAGCCTATATGAATAAAGGGGTTAGGAAAACAAAACCTGTGAGGTTTCCTGGGGAAGACTTTTTCCTAATCCTTCCAGGAAAATAATGAACTGAGTGATTTACTGAAAGAAAAAGCACTCAGCTGAATACTGCTTCAGTCCTTAGACAATATGGACATCTGAGCCTTCTCTGCAGGACAGAAAATGTGTCCACAACAGTGTTTTCTTTTCAGAACTGAGCTCCACTGCCTTCTGCTGGCCTCCAAAGCCCTCTTGCTCACCTCAGAAGCTACAGACACTTCAGGAGAATTTCTAGGGAAAATTTGTAAATTCACAGAAACCAGCTCAGAACCTCACATGGAAAGCCTGCAACACTCTCACTGGGTTAATGCCACCGCTGCAGCTGGTACAATAGGAATCCAGAATTTACTTAAAACAAGTTTCCAGGTTCACCTTTTCAAAGAACAGGGGCTGTGAAGGCTCTAGTCTTCCCTCCATGGCTTACAGCTACTGTTTGGCTCATAAGTTAACAGATATATCAAAACAGTAATAGTAGTAGTAATAATAACAATAACAATAACAATAATAATAATAATAATAAAAATGTTGTCTTTCTTCTACATTCATGTTCTTCCTCTGGGTAAGTTATACAACTAAGGTGAAAAAAGGCTGACCTGTGAGAGTCAATGATCTTAATTAATGTCTACCAGTGGAGAATATGACAGATGATATATCAAGAATACCATATGTGTCAAACTAAGACATTTTTACATTTACAAATATAAAGAAACTTTAACAAATAAAAATATTCACCATTTCCTTCCTGCATTGTTAAAATTTAAACTAGGGCTTTTTTCTTTCCATGCATAAAACTTCTGAAAAGTTGGCAAACCCTTTGTTAGCCCTGGCAGCACAGAATTTTCACTAATTTTAAAAAATATTACTATCTTAATAGCAGAGTCTACTGAAGTTATGATTACATAGTTTTCATGATAGCCTTTATATTCCTAGGAAATGAAAGAAGTCTAATGCAGTCTGTAAGAATCCAGTCAAATCAAATGGGTAAAGTCAGATCAAATGAATAAAGATTAGGTATGGAAAGCTCAAACAGCTAACTACGTTTTTGTACATCATTTTATGCTGGTGAAAATAATTTTGCAATACAACAGCATCTCAGCATCTTCTACATTACATGTTCTTTTACAGGCTGCCCCTGGAAAGTCAAGAGTAAACTGGGAATCTCACCATGATCGCTTTTATTTCTTCCAGCCATTTTTCTTGGTGGCAATGTTTCTGCGGGTCAGATTCTGCTTTACTTATACCTGTGCAGCTGCAGTGTTTTAGAAGAGTGTCAGGAGCAGAAAAGGCAAGAGATCACTGACAGCATAAGCAATAGCTTTAGCTGTCTTGGGAGTAAATTTGTGTAGGGGTCCAAAGGCAAGGTTCAGCTTTGTATAATAAGAGAAAATATAGTAATTTAGGAATTATGTGTCTAGGGAAACTGATGATAAAGATTAATTTTTAACCTTTTTGGTTATGTTGATATGGACAGACAGAGCAAGGGTGAACAACTAAGTTGCCTCGGCAGGGATTTTAATGGTGAAGGAGAGCAGAATTTGGAATGTGAATCAGGAAAAAGAAATTTGAAAGCACATTGATCTTGGGGAAGTGGAGACAGTTATTAGGGAATATGACCTATGACCCCAATTAAATATATTACCATTAGAATATTTGTACTTAACTCAGACATTACATTTTGAATGTGAGACTCTTTGTCAGCTCTCCCTAGGGCAAATAGTCTCTGGAAGTTANTCATCCTTTGTAGGGAATTTTTTCTTTGTTTCTTTTATTTTAATTGTTTTTTTTTTTTTTTTTTTTTTTTTTTTTTTTTTTTTTGTGGCAATCAAAGACCTTCTGAAGGCTGATGAACAGAAGTAATTAGCTTTCAGAGAGTAAGTACCAGGGTTTCATCTTGATTCGATAGAGGATTTATTTAAACTTCAGTTTGTCAATGCCTTCATTCTTAAAATGATACAAATATATACATTCCCTCCATTCTTATACTCATGCAATCTAATTAAGAAAGGTAAAAGCATTAAGCTTTTCTTAGAAGTTGATAAATGTGAAGTTAATGAGCAGTGGAAGGAGCAATTTGAACCAGCCACACTACTTGGTTCTAAATTAACTTTAACCACTCAGAAAATGGACCTAGGTATCATCAAATCTCTGATCTCTCTGTGAGAGTAGTTAAGAAGCAAACAAATTGCTAGAATTTAAGAGGAGCAGGTGGGAAAGTAATAGCAAAAGTATAATAGTGCCATTCTCTGAACTGACAGAATGATGCATCTGGCTCTAGACTCCGTATCCCCGCAAAAGACAATGTAGAAAAAAATGAGCTCAGAGATAGACGAAGAGAATAATTTAGATGAAGAGAATAATTATTACAGGAAAGATAGAATGGTACTATTTTCAGAGAATAATTGGAACAGATATGCACAAGACTGAATGAAAAATCTCTTACTTTTTTTTTTTTTTTTAAGTTGTCCCTCTTTCTAAAGCATCTGTACTTTGTTGCAAACAGTCCTAATGGTGTTGGTACTGCACATACTACAGATGAGCCTTATCTAATTTCTAGGTGATAACAGTAGTATGAAGAACTCCATATTAAAGATTTTCTTGAAGCCAGCTCTGTGAATATCTTTCTATTTAATGTCTTCTACATTTTCCTGTGGCCTGTTTTTTCTCCCCAGTGATGCAGCTGGAAATGATGCTCACTGAGAATGCAATGCAGCTCCTCCATGCCAGCAGTAGGTGAGTGATGGCACGGGTGTGCATCCACTGCTATGCAGATCACACACAGCTCTGGCTATCCTTCCAAATGTTTGACCATGTCAGTGTCAGTAAATGAACTCATCCTTAGGTGTGTTCCCTCCCACATAAGGACCAGGAGGCTGGCTCTGAGTCCAGGTAAGGGAGGACAATGTTAGCAGGTAGATGAAATTACTCTGAAGAATTTCTGCGCAGTCACCTGTGGTTAGAGGTAGATATTCATTACAGCCAATTGAGCCTGTTGCTAAGGCATGCTCTCTCATCTCTCCATGCCACTAAACTCTCACAGCCAGCAGCTCCAAACAGTTTCAGTTGCCTGGGAGACCCCACTGCATCCTGGCGAGCAGCAGCTGCCTCCCTTTTGCACACCTTCACAGGGTCTCTGCTGAGCTACAGCGACCTGCCCCAGCACAAAGCACTCAGGTGAGCAGCACAAAGTGCCCTTGCCCATCCCTCCAACAACCTGAGGAACTGAGGAACAACACCATTGCATACATGTGCAGCAAAGATTTCCCACAGAGTACCATTCAGGTCCACAGGCACTCAGCTTTTCTTAAATATGTTCCATGGTATGGGCCAAAACCAGCTGGAAAATTCAGGATGAATATCACAGTTTATACTCAGGAACAAAATAATTTTATTTCTAAATTATTTCAGAGAGCTCAGATTTTTCAGGCATATGAAAATATTATATGAATTTGCATAGGCAGTAAGCTCAGCTGTAAACTTCACCCTCTTGCTTCAACTTCAAAGAAAACAGCTTCAAATTTACTTTCTTTTAAAATAAAAACAGCTAATATAGTAAAAATTAAATTAAAAATATACTCTTAGACAATAAGTCCATTAAAGCCAAGCACTACCCTTAACACAATTCTCCTTGGAGGACAGATGAAGAGAATGAACCATACATAATGGTATGGCCATTTGGGTCATTTAAAGAATTACTGCCAAAATAACTGGGAGAGCTTGGCTGTGATTTACATTTTTCTGTAAAAATCCCATAATGAAAAAAACACACATTTGTGGCAGACCTTGGCTCCTAAGTAATAGCACATCACATAATTGCTCGAATCTTTGTGCCTTGTTTATTTCTAAACCAAATTTCCTCAAGCTCACAGCTTTTCAGGAAGATTATGACTATATTTTTGAAGAGCCTAATTTGCATGAGTTTTTTTCAAAGAAAAAAACCCCCAAAAATATACACAGCATACTTGCTATCACAAGTAAAAATCTGCAAATAGCCCAGATCACTGTTCTTTACATGCCCAATACAGTTATCAGATATACTGTGGAGCATTTCTTAAACTTGTTTAGATACAGTTGAACATTAGAGATGCAAGACATAGAAATTAAATATTGGTTTATTTACACCTCCACTTCATCAAAATTTATTGAAATTTAATTAGGTTTTTAAATTACCCATACAAATAGGTTTCCTTCAAAGGAGCTTTTTTTTTTTTCAGTGGCCCTTTAAACTCTAATTGTAATTAGGCTTCAGACAAAATTTCCAGATGGTAGTTTCATTCCAGACAATCTGCTCTTTCGAGTGCCTCTCTCTGTAAAGCCCAATGAGCATCAAGTGCATTTATCACATTCTGATGCAGTTCCTAGCACAAGATAAATTTACTTTTCATCTAATAGCACATCAAATATTTTACATTGTAATAATTGATGCAGCGATTGCAAAATTGCTGTTCAGCAGTGGGAAAAAATGCCATTACAGAACACAGCCAAGCATCCTGACAGTCTGATGCAGACCCTAATGAATTAGCTGACAAACGAGCACGGTAAGTTCTGCTCAAGTATGCTCTCTAAGCAGCAATTCACAAATCTGCTTTTCACTGTATTTTTCCCTTGTAAGGCTAAAATTCATGCAAATTAGTTCTCAGCTGGGGTCATCACATTAAAAATATTGAAAACATTTGAAGAGAATCTTCCAGACTTGCTCCCAGCCCAGCACTGTCCTCAGCACTTCCTTTCTGTGCACTAAACCCCTCTGAGCCTCTCAGCACTAGCCATGCTTTAACACTTATTGGCTGTGACACTGAAACAGATGGAACAAGAACATTTTGACCTCCACCCAAACCAGGATTTGCTCCTTGGAGATGTGTCTCCCTTGGCCTATTGTACCCTTGCCTCAGAAGAGTCCTTCTGTAGCATCCCAGGCCCCCACTGAATCTCATAAAACCTTCACAGCACTAGATCTGCTAAAGAGATTTTGAAATTCCCCACTGCAATCACAGTGCAAAGCCTGCCTACCAAGCATTCTGTAAATCCTGTTCTGGCAGATTTTGGTTCAGAAATAGGATGTAGGCCTTATCTCAGTTGAGGATTGCACTTCGTTGAAGATAACGTGGCACGGGAATTAAGCCGCATCAGTTCCCCCACCTTCTTAAGGAGGTCTATCCATGCTTTGAAAATCACTGTTGTAGTATTTCTATCTTAAGCAGGTTTTTCACAGCTGATTGATCATCTGCATTTCTTCCACTCCATCACAGTACAGGGTGGCCTGGTAGAGCTGGGTAATTGTTGGTTGTTCTTTGTGAACAAAGAGTCTTCACCACTCTTAGTGAGCCTGCTGTACACATAAAGACAGGACAATTCTTCACCACACCACCAACCCACAGCTTGCCAAAAACCTCTGAACTAGTCCATGAAGAGCAGCGACATGAAATTGGAACTGTAGGATCCGGTGGCTTTTGGCAGAGATATCTCTCCATGACACAGAATCATAGAATCATTTAGGCTGGAAAAAGCCTTTAAAATCTGAAGACCTCACATAACAATGGACATAAAAGACAATGTATTTTAGAGACAGAGATTCATCTCCTCTGCTGTTGGTTGGGAATAACAAGAACTTTTCTAGTCTGAGCAGTCCTGACTGATAAGGTTACAGGGACAAGCAAATCAGCAGCCATCTCTGCTGGACGGTCTTAACTCAGAGGGGAAGGACTTTATCTCAAAGCTGCATTCACATTTGTAGGTGCCACTCAGATACCATTTGAAAGGTAAATTCCATCATCAACCTCACTATGTAGCCACCTGACAAATGTACCAGGAATACTCAGGCAGGAAAACGTGAGGGAAAGGAGAGAAGGCTCAGGGCTGTTCATCCTGTTGCTTGCCCAGAGGGCTCCTTGGAGATGACAGTGACAGTGACTTTCCATCCAAATGGAACATGTGCCTCTTAGAAAGCACGCTCAGGAAATTGGACCACAAATGTCACATAGGGGTCCAACAATGACCTTGCAGGGAAAGCTCTGCAATTGGATATGATGGTAGGGACAGATGAGAAAAAACCATGGAGAAGGCCCATGGTCAGACTATGAACAGCAATTCTCTACTGCAGAGGAAAGAAATGTACCTCCAAAATTACCTGTCCCAGAAGGACTGTGACAGAGTACTTATCAATATGTGCATGGAAAGGATGCTGTAAAGCATGTCCCAACCTCAGCCCTTAGTCTACTTCCAGAGAGAATGGGAGTCCAAGAACATACATATTTATGTGGCTCCAAGACTCTGCTTTTTACAAGCAGCCTGCTAAGGGGGCCAAACAGGGAGCAGCAGGCATCAAATCACTGGGGCCTACAGAAGAAAGGGTAAAGTTGGACGAGCTTGATCAGTCAGCCAGGACATGCTGAATAACAAATGTGAACCAGGAACCTGCAGGGGAAAGGAAATAATGGTCTGTGAAAGGTGTGTTGTGTACTCCAGACACACTGTGTGCAGCTCAGTTATGAGACTGTCTCGCTCTCCCAGACACCTCTCACGGTCTGCTGCTCAGGGCACCCCTCAGAACTGCAGCCTGGCCCAAGGACTGCAGAGCCACAGCAAGGAGCCTGCAGGAATGGAGCTTGCTCCATCCTTGTCCCACAGGCAGATGCAGTCTCTCTTTAGGCAGGGCCAGGCACAGACACAGCACTGCAGTCCAGGAGGGGAATGGTGTAAGTGGTGGAACCTCACAGAAACTCCAAGAGGTGTCTTCCAGCTGTGTATACCTGGGGATTTACAGAGGCACTGTAAAAGTGTGTAAAATAGATGCAGGCTGTATTCCAGCCTGGGATGCCCTCAAGGTCCCTACATCAGGAATGGGAGACAACATCTAAATATTCTTAATGGTATAGAATCTGGTTGCTTGATTCTTTACCTCCCTTTTATGTTCTGTCACAGAACCAGAGTTCAGAGAAGTGATTTGTTCATGCTATTGCTGTTTCATGGGACTTAGTCTCTCAGGAGGTACCTTTGCTCAAGGAACCTACTCCTCATGAGGCACTCTGATGTCTTTACCAGTCACAAACACTGTTAACTGCAAGCATCTATGGCTTTTATGACTTATTAATTTTAGAAGTTACTTCTTTTTGTATGACATTTATATACCTACTGAAAACACAGTATTTAGTCATCAGATCTCCTGGTGATAGCTGCTTTATAAAACCATAAAATAAGTACATTCCAGAAACACCTTACTTTTTTCATTTTCTTATTTTGATTAAGGTATATATACAAAATAAACCAAGAATTCTGTCATGCCAAGATTATAATGGATGAGTTCATGAGTTCATATTTTTTAATAGGTC
Organism: Dicaeum eximium; assembly: GCA_013396995.1. NCBI lineage: Eukaryota > Metazoa > Chordata > Aves > Passeriformes > Dicaeidae > Dicaeum > Dicaeum eximium. The sequence goes on along the minus strand of VWZP01010965.1, from coordinate 598,311 downwards.
TTCTTGGTCTTGAATTATATTACAAGTTTCATAAAGTGAAAAAGACAAAGCCAAGGGGCATTTTGCTGCTGCTTCATATCTATAGCTTTTACCCTGAATTCATGCTTGCCACTGAAACATTTCATCTTTTTAGAAATGATGTGAGCACTTTGCTTTGTTGATGTGGTATGCTCTCTAATGTATCAAACGAATGAGGTATCAGGTGGCATTATAATAACACAGCACATCAGCAGAGTTAGCTGTCGCTGTGATCAGGTCTTGCATCATTACACCAGAAAGCAATCAAAAAGCTGCTTGAAACATGGCACTGTAGAAAGGAAGAGAAAAATTCTCAGGCATCCTTAACAAGAATTCACAGAATTGAATTAAACCAGAATATACTGACATCTGTTACATGATACAAGGTAGAAGTTCTAGCCTTACATTGTCATGTAATCTTTTGCAACCAATCCTAGAGCATCCCATGAATAATCGAGCATACACTACATTTGCTTTATACATGTATATTTTTAGCCTCCAGTTTATATTAGCTGCATTAAAGAAGCTTATGCTTCCCTCTTTTCTTTCCTGATCCTCTGAATTGGTTCAAGAATCAATTTACCTGCAGAGAGGTGTTATCATAAGACCATACACTATTAAGAACGATATTTTAGGTTTTGACCAACAGGTAAATAACAAGGAGAAAAAAACAAAAAATATCTTTCAAGTTAGTACTTTTGGTGAAAAGTACAATACAGATTTTTTTTCAATCTAGGGACTCTGTCAGAAGTATAAGAACACAGGTTTTTCCCCATAACATTTACATGTGAATTAAATCCATTAGCTATTCTAACCTTCTTTACTTAGTCCTTCTTACCTTCACTAACTAATGAGGTAATTGGAGTTTCACCAGGTCTGGAATCAACAGGGTGACAGGTTTATCCAAAGGCAAAGGAGGATGCAGTCTGTAGATTTTATCATTCAAATCCCTCTAAAAGAGAGGGAAGGTGCTATGAGTTTCTTATTGGCATATTCCACCTCCTAGACCATGTTGGATCAGCTCAGGCACACTGCTGTAACTAAGTGCTCTCTGTCTCGACCTCTAAAAAATCATTCATCATTTCCTTTTTTTCCTTACTGCCCACAGCATTATGCTGCACTGAACTTACCTTTCCTTCTTCCTCTACTTCTGTGTTAGATATTTTGCATGTTGTTTCTTCCCTGATTCTTGTTTTCATAGAGAAAAACTGACTTAGACTATGTACAAGTAACTCCAGAGGTAAATGAGTAACTGAAAGACACTGTACAGAAAAAACAGAGATTTTAAACTGATCAGTTACTCTTGTCATGGCATCTCTTCAGAGAAACAAACAAGGAGAAAATGTACAGGCACACCTGGATGACTGAAGAAGGCAAAATTCCCAGTGCAACAAGGTCACTGATGTACAGCAGCATCCTAGCTGAACCAGACATGGAATTGCATGGACCTCAGGAGATGTGACAGCCTATTCCCTCTGTGACAGCCTCTTCTCCCTTGTGCTGTCAGCAGTTTGGCTGGCCTGGCAGCTCAGCCCTGGCTCTGCACTGCTGCACCAGGAGAGGTGGTGAAAGGCAATTACTGAGCTGGGATCCACTGCCCAGGCTCCAGGGGCATGACACTGGGACTGGCTGCTCTCCAGCCAGCCCTCCAGCTGACACCATTGCTACCACCAAAATCCCACAAAACTGCGTTGGCTGCACATGAAGTCTCTGCTCTTGGGGGGCTATAATGTCTCAGATTAATTTTCCTCACTGTCTTTTCATTTGCTGGACAGGTTTGGCCATTATCTTCAATAGCCAACTTACCCCTTTAAGTAGACACCCCAGTGCACTGGTTTGTTTTGGGTTTGTTTTTTTTTTTTTTCCCCATTTAACTAATGTCTAGAGGACTTCTTGCACCATCACTTGCCTTTAGCAAAAAAGGAGGGAGTGAAACCCAGCTGTGAAAGCCAGGTACTGACTGCTCATAACCTGAGCATGACTGATACTACCTTTCAGCTGGTTTTACACTTTTCAGGCTTGAACAAAAATGCTGTGACTAATATTTTAATACATGTAAATTAACATATTGGAGTGACTGGAAACTAACATTTGCAATATGTTTGCCAAAGAAATCGTTACCAACACAGTTCACAACAAGAGCTCTAAGCTACAATTGCAGCATAATTTTTATTTTTCAATGCAAATTACTCTGGTCAGATTTAAGATACAGCACCATCTTATGGATATTTCTTTATGGATTAATGAGTGCAGCTGGTTATCTGCTGGCAAAAGTGTTTCTTTGCAAATAAAATGTAGCAGGGCAGAACTATCCATTGCTGCACATTTTGAATATGGGAAAAGCCAGAATGAGCTCTGGAAATGGAAAAAGATATTGCTCTGACACACTTTCACAACTCTTCCTTTTAACTATCAAGTCTATGCTCAGGATGCCAAGTATTGCCACTACTGCAGTATCACAGATTTCAACAAGTGCTAAAATTTCATGTAAGAGATACCAAAATACTTGTTGATAATTTCTTAAGCATGTTAGTAACACATACATTTAAATCTCATTTTATTTGTCTCTTTGTTTCAGGGCCATTCATGTGAAGTAGGGTCAAATTTTCAAGATTTTTTACCTCAATTTTAAATAATACTGACTATCTCTGAAAGTTTTCTTTCCATGAAAGTTTAAATTCATTCCTATTTTGACAATTCCAGAAACTCCAGAAAAAAAACCAACAGAACAAAACCAAACCACATTCAAATAGCAAGAACCAGCAATTCTGTTTTCCAATTTAACAGCCCACCATTTAAGAGATCATTTAATTAAAGGAGGTGTAAACGTTCACAGTCATTTCATGCATTCTTAGTCATAAATGTCAAATAGAATCTTTTGTGAAGGTAAAAGCCAGGCCTCAATATTTTTTTTCCTTTCATCAGCATTCCAAAAAAAAAAAAATTAAACTAATTAAATGTATTTTTGCCATTTGTCACTTAGCAAGAAAAGCATTAGCTGAGTTTATTGCTGTGGTTTTTAAAGTATTCAATTAAGCATTGAACCACTGAATGCTTCAACTCATTAACAGTGACTGACTACACAGATCCTGGTTCACTCAACTAATTCAGATCTGATTCTAAGAAAAAAACATATTATCACTTAATAAAGAACAACCTACAATAAAACCCCGCCTCTTTGGAGCCCGTGTAAGTATGTGTTCAACCATAAATACAGGTTTTTGTCTCACCAAACTCAAGAGTTTTAAAGTTTTGTAGGTACTTGCTTGAGTAGTGTTAAGTTTGCAGGTAAAATGAAGTACCGTCCTGAATGGTGGAAAAAATGTCTGTAGGATTGATGGATGGATGGGTGTGTGTGTATTGTACACAAATATTTTAAATTACATGACCGTTATCTAAGATACAGTCTAAAATTCTATGTACCCTGCAACAATATAGTGCATACAGTGAAATCCTAGAGACTTGGAAACATTAATTGATTTCTAAAATAAATTTTGTCTGGGATTTCATTTCTTGAGGAAGCATAGGTTTCAAAAATCCCATTAAACTGTATGTTTCCAGCCTTCCTGAAATGTCACCACTGAGGGGTGAAAGAGAAAGGTTTTCTTTGTCTTAGGTCATTAAGAGTATGTTGCTGCCTCCTCCCACACTGTCATATCCCAGGCCTTTTATAGTTTTCTGATTTACAATAAATGTCTTAAACTCCTCTAGAAACCAAGGGATGGCCAGTGCAATATCCTGATAACAATGTTGAGGCTTCACATTGAAGCAGTATGAGCACATCTTTACCTGTATGATCTCTGTAATCAAAAGACCAGGCAGGTGCTGCTGGAGATCAAAAACCGTGTTGCAAAACTCAGTGGCAATGAGTGGCAGGTGAATTTGGCATCATTTCTGCCATTCATTTTGTTAACTTTCTCTTTAACACTAATCTCATGCCATTATTTAGCAACCATTCCCCAAAGGCTGTATTCCAAAGAACTGATTGCAGGATGCAGGACAGCAAAAAGAAATTATATTTGTATTTGTTGTTTGCCTTTAGAATTAGCCTAGCACAAATATTTAGACACATTCTGTATGAAGAAAGTGTCACTTTCTACTTGTTTATCTATTGTGGGGACAAATATGCTTCAATAAACTTGCATTAAAGCACATGCTTTCATCTAGGACTCTACTGTCTTCAAATAATTTTTTGTGAAAAGAAATAGAATTAAACAAAAAAACCAGATTCCATTTTTTAAAATGTACTTAGTAAATGCCTGCTTTACTTAAAATATCTATTAGATACATGAAAAGTTGAAAAAAATAAAATAAAATATTAGTATTGCCAATGGGGTGTCATGTGCAGGGCCAGGAGCTGGACTTGATGATTCTGACAGGTCCCTTCCAACTCAGCATATTCTAATATTCTATAAATATATTCCTACTTTAAAAGCAAATGCAGGAATTACTTATCTGGCAAAGGTTTCTAGCACTCCTTTCAGCTAACTGCCAGGCAGAAATCTGGTAGTTTCAGAAAAATCATGTCAAGGCTTCATTCAAATCAAATCCAAGTCCTACCTGTCTTGATTTTTAGATGATTTTATGTCAGCCTCCCTGACAGAGTCACCAGATGACAGAGGATGATAAAAGGCTGAAGAGCCCATGTGACATTATAAAAAGATGCATAAAGCCAAAGGCAGCAGTACCAAGATCAAGTTCTTGGGAGTTCAGGATCCAAAATGGTAACATTGCCTTTGAAGTCACCAGATCTGGGCAAAGCCAGACTCACACTGCACTCTTGTTAATTATGGCAAGGCATTAGAGCACAACCACTTCAACTTCCCTCCACAGGCAGGACAGGGGGTTTGGGGAGGGGATGGGGGAATATGAAAGCTGAATTCTCAATATACTAACTGCAGGTGATTATTTTAAAGATATTCAGATGCTGTTAAGATTGTACCAAATTACATGAACAATGCAACTGCATTTTTTAACCAAAAATTTCCTGGAAAAAGGATCATCAGGTCACCTGTGGGAGGAATGAACGGAACTGTATTAAAATTGCACTGAAAGTGTACTAAAACAACTATATTGAAACCACATCTTTGGCTAACCTAAGGCATTCTGTTAGAAGAGAAAGAAGCTGAGAGCATGAGAAAGCAGAAAATTTTCAAATGGTGATGGAGAGAAAAGAGTAGCCTGTCACTTCCACTCATGTGGTTTAAATTACTGTGCTGGTTCAATATAAAGAAATATTTTATCCAAGTCTAGCCACAGAATAGTAATTAAAAAAGTGATTAAGAAATGTTTCCAGCTTGCTAGGTCTAAAGATATTCCCCTTCAGAAAAGCTATAAGGTCTTCTAAGGGATAAATCAAGACACTAACAAGACTTCTTTCATCCCTGGATTAAAAATGATTATATTCTGGCATATCCAACTAGCAACTTCCTTAAAGTTCAAAGGCAGGGCAGAGTTTAGGAGCCTTTGAAAAACAGATGGCTAAAGTTCACTGAAGAGAAAAAAGGGGCTATTTCTGTCAGCAGTGGACTTTGAATCAAGTCCTAACTTGTCAAGGTTAACATTCAAAACATGGACAACTGGTATGATCAGAAGACTTTCCAAAGAGGCATAATCACAGTGACAAGATTTTTGCCCTTTCCAGAGCGCAGCCCTTGAGTATGCTTGGTACAGCTGCCTCTATCTGCATTCTCTGCAACATGTTTCTGTGTGATAAAGTATGTCAGTTGTTTGCAAGGAATTCTTCTGGGAGATATATCAAATTCAAACTCATAGGCATCTGAGCAGATTATGACTCTCTGAGTACTCAAAATTCAGATTTCAACTGTGAGAAGAGGGATTCTTTTGGTTTTGACCATATGCTGTGAAAGGTCTGACAATGTGTTCAAACACTCTCTCCATCACCAAATAGAAAATGACCACATCTATCACTCCATAAGGGCTTGAATCAAGATGGTTTCCTAACATGCAGTGGAAAGATGTGGTCAGAATCACAAGGTTCCCTTGATATAATTTCAAATGCTTGAAGAAATTTCCATACAGTCTCATCATCCTTTTAGAATGGTTTGATTAAACAGTTAATCTTGCTTTGCCATCTAGGAGTATCTTCTTTACATGAATCACTGAGTTAATGACCCTCTGTACAATTTATTTCATTATCCACAATCTGACAAAACAAACATTGACTCTCACTGTTGTTCTAAACATTAAGGCATGATTGTTTAAAGTTAATCTATTTTCTTTTCCAGAAGGATGATTCTCAACTTGTCGGTCAGGGCAGTGCAGAATAGGGCCATGTTAACTGACAGGTCATTTCCATAACAAATGGAATGGAAGATATGAAAATGACATTGTCAATCCACCTGAACTCCAACACCCACCTTAAAGGAAGAATAATTCATTTTAAGTGGCTAGACTGAGACTGAATTCCAGAGTTCAGAACAAACAAGAAATAATTCTCCTGAACAATGCAGGCAGTCACCCACCATGATATTCAGTTATAGCCCAGTTCCTGGTAAGAGTCCAAACAAACTGCATTTTTTGATAATTTTGATTAATTATGTACACCGTCAGGGACCTGAGCTCACCCAGGAAACAAAACCAACAGGATAATAGTACTCTCCAAATATTTTCAAGTAGATGATATTGCAAAACAGCAGACTTGCATAGTGAGAGTAGAAAGAATTAGAAAGGCTGAGCCCCTTCTGCATCCCTGTTATCCCTCTCCCCTCCTCACCCCTACTCCTTTCAGGATCACAGAGTTGTTCTCACTGGCAATATCACTGCACCAAATCCCTGCTTTGACTAGAGTGGGGCCACATCCCAACAGAATGACATTGGTGGCTGTTCAGTTCATAGTGTTAGGAAAATGAGGCAGCTCTACCATTAGAAGTATTAAAGGGACAATCATATGTAAGCTCATAAATTCTATCTGTTCAGCATGGTGTGGTAAAACTGGCTTACCCCTGACAGTGCCAGTTTGGGGAAAGGGTACTTTGAATGTATTCATTGCCTGTGCAGGAAGACTAGGGAGTCATTTAGCCCAGAAAGCTGAGCAGGAGGAAGATAATTCCTTTTTATTAAAAAAAAACAACAACAACCTTTTATAAATAGAGAAGAAATAAATGGTTTTCCATGTTTGCTGCAGACAGGTGAGACCAATATGTTTAAATTGCTCATGGAATTGGTGTAGATTTTAGTGGCTCTGAGCTCATTACTGGAAAGACGCTGAAAACTCCTGCTCTTGCTCTTGCTCACAGCATCTCCCAGTCATTTCCCCCTCTTGTTACTGTTGCCCTCTTTGCAGGACTGGAACCAAGCTCAAAGGCAATGCTGAAGGGAGAAGAAAAATGAGGTACTTGGTTTTCTCTGCTCAGGCCCAAAAAGTGCCACAAGTTCTCAGCAGGATCATGCCCTGTAGTGCTTCCTGGAAGGGGAATGGGGCCTGGATGACTTGTCTCCCTGAAAATCCACCCTGTGCTTCCTTCTCCTTGCCCAGGTATCAAGTGGAGAACCAGGTCATGACCCTTTTGAAAGTGTCTGTTCCCTTCAGCATAAAAAGATGGGCACCCTCTTGTATTTTTTCAGATGAGCCCACTCTGCACCAGACATATTCCTTTCCTATACAGGGAGAGTTCTTAAGGTCCACCCTCGTCTTAACTAAGCAGAAGAGCTCCTATAGGAAAGGGAGTGAAGCCAAAGTGTTTTTGTCCTCCCACAGGCCCAGGAATTGAGTAAACACAGTGCAGGGTGAGGAGGGACACAAAATTTGTGACACAAATTTCAATTATGTCCTCTTAGTGATAACCTACTCTTTACATAGCTGCTGCACAGCTTGAGAGTAATGCAGTGCAGCCAAAATGTCAGAGCAGAGCATATGATTACATCTTCTCATATATTTCTGTATGTTTACATCCACATGCACAAACTAAACATGAGCTACAAAACTGGGACCTAAGTGTGTAAGTGATTGGATCTAACCTAGGTTTTTCTCTTTATATGAATCAGATCCTGCCATGACTTAAGCTGGTCAGCTGCCCCTGAGGGCTCAACTGTGGAGTTTTGGGTTAGATAGTACAAAAAGATAGTACAAAAAGATTCTTCACATGGAGGGCCATTGGACACTGGAATGGGTTCCCAAGCCTGACAGAGTTCAGGAAACCTTTGGACAATGCTCTCAGGCACTTGTTGTGACTCTTGGGGGTGGTGCTGTGCAGGTCCAGGAGTTGGATGATCCTTGTGAGTCCCGTCTGACTCAGCATATTCTATGATTCCATAATTCCATGAACTAAGAAGACAATGGAAATTTCTCTTGAGGGCTAGGAAAGCTAGTTAGAAATCAAGCATGTGGATACTCTTTGATCCTCCCTGAGCTCTTGTCTGAGACTTCTCCAACTCATGAACACCGGCATCAAGTTCTGGTTTGCCAAGAAGAACTATCAGGACATAAAAGCCATTTTGTTTAATGATTAGTCATAGAGAGTCAGATCAAATGGAATAGTTTGGGAGGAATGCTGTCCCAGACTCTGCAATTCTGGTGCACATCAGTGGAGCAAAGGTGTTTAAATAGGAGAAGAAGAATATATGACACATTGTCTGCACACACAAGTTGCAGCTGATGAACAAGAAAGACTTTGAAGAAGATTAACAGTGTGACTGCGGCTGCAAGAGTGCCACCTCTCCATCTTCTGAGCCTGTGAATGCTCTGCACTTGCTAGTCTGGTTAAGAGGACCAAAGAAATAAATCCTGTCTTTTCAGGCAGAGAGAAAGACAGAAAGAAGCTGTCTGAATATTTATGCAGAGTCCCACAACCTGTACTGTTCTACAGTGAGATCCAGTATGAAGGGCTTTCAAGGAAATCTCTATTTTGTCAGCATAAGCTGAAGAGCTCTGTTCATTGCAAGTCAGTTATTGTTACTACCCATTTTATGTGTGGCCAACACCACAATGTCTACTGATTTCTTTCTACAAATTCCCATCTAAATACTTGAATCTGCACAGAATGCCTGAAATTAATAGAGAGGTATCACCTGACCTGCCTCTGAGAGAAATGCATTCCTGGAATGAAATGAATTTATATTCCAGAAATGAAACCAGCCGAAATTGTAGCCACCTCCTGCAAACTCTTCACAAAGGATTAAATTAATCTTCTGTGGAAAAGCTGGTGGACTGGAAAATGTATCAGCTATGCACAAACTTCTCATATTATAGAGATGAGCACTACAGTGGTAGTAGTACACGAATGCTGATAGATTTGTTTTTCTGAAGATCTATTGTACACAAATCATCAGGAAAAGAATGTAAGCTCTTTTGAACTTTCAAACTTATATTCTTCCAAGCAGATTGCAAATCCACATTAACAATACCACAGACCCCTAGAACATCTTTATTATGTGTTTTTGCCTAGGCAAAAGCTCATACATACAAATGGACAACAGTGTCAACAAATGCCTTCAGAAGCAGTAAGCAAGACCCCAAAAACAACACATGCTCAACTTAACCATCTTATTATTAAAAAAAGAAATCCCCTAAATATAATGAAAAATATGTTTTTCTACTTTACATTTTGTACTTTTGAAGAAGTATTCTGTCATGCTTTCCAGTTTTTCTCCACAAGTTCATGGTATACAAACAAAGGAGGTCACAGTGGGTAAGGGAAAGGGTAAAGCAGTATTTCACCCACCACTAAGTGCTGCCTGGTGTGGTATATTTTTATGAAAAGCCAATTACAAAGCACCCTAGAAACATCACTGTCATGTCTGGCTTTAGATATGACCTGGTATGATATGGCAATCCAAAACATTAGAGAAAAATAGTACAAGAAGTGTCTAAAATGACAATGCTATACATGAAGCTAAAACTCATTACTGAGCCTCAAAATAACAATGAATTTTATGACCAAAAGACAGTTACAGGTGAATTACAAGACACTGATTCTCTACTAGGAAATCTTTACTGAGCATAAATACGTTCTTACATGCCTTAATTTTAGCCATATATTTTCTCAAATGAAGGATTTGAAAACATAGCTACAATTTTTATATCTTGGGAAAAAAATCTTAAATCAGTTCAAAACTGATTTTTTCACCACTAGCTATTTTATTGTTTCTTTTATCCACTAAATAGCAAACCTTAACAACAATATCCTTATTTCATTGCCATATAAAAAAGAACAATCCAGTTCTTAACACCATTTCATTTAGACTAATATATTCTACAAACTAAGTAAGGAAGAATATAATATCTAGGCAGAAAAAAATGCAGTTGAACAGGTGCAATTGTATATAAACCTGTGCTGAGGTTGGACAAATTGAAGAGTAAATATAAACAAAATGGTTTTATTTAAATTTTCTTAATAGGAACTAATGATGGGCTTTTCATTGTTGTACTTGGATTTTTTTAAGTTTATAAGTATTTGATTATAAATATTATGCATTGACATTTGTGCATTTAACTGGCTGAGCATCTGAGCACAAGCATCTGAGGAATTCAGGGAAAAGTTCTCACTGATTCCTGTAAGAATGATGCCACCATTATTTGATGGTAGCATTATCAGGGAAGTACAAAAAGGGCTCCAGAAAGGCAGCTTTTGTGCTCTGCAGAAACATCTAAAATATATATTTGAAAAATACACTCTATATTTAAATGCACCAGATGAAAAGTAGCACCCAGAATCAACAAGAGATCAGAAGTAAAAATGCAAATAATGTTAGACAAGAGTAGCTTTACAGAATGAAAATACACAAGATCAAATAAAGGGTTGTGATATGAGTAGCTGCAGAAGGTAAGGGTGTTCATCCTAAGCTATTAGATATGCTGATAGTTATTGTTAATTCATTTTACCAATGTACCCATTTCCAAGCTGAGAACATTCTATTTTGAGCCTGGTCTGATGGAAAAAAAAAATAAATTGTTTCTAAAATTCATCTTTTTCCCCAAATAAAGAGATATGGGGAAAAAAGCTGAGGCCTGAAAGCAATGCATGAGACTTTTGCTGACTTGCTAGAGGTCCTTTGCATGCAGCTCTAGGGAAGACATGGATGTTTTAAGTAGTGGAAGAAAGCAAATAGCACTCCCATCTTCAGTAAAGACTGGAAGAAAAGAATAAAGAATAAAAGAACTACAAACCAGTCAGCCTCACTTTAATTCCTGGGAAAATGATGGAGCAAATAACTCCAGAAACTGTTTCCAACCATATTCACAGCAGAAAACTGACGGGATAGCCAGCATGGTCTTTGGAGGAGAAATTATGCTTGAGCAACCTGATAGGCTTCCATGACTGCACAACTTGCTTGGAGTGCACCCTTGCAGCAATGAAGGCCCACAGCATTCTGGGCTGTGTTAGAATGAGTGCCACCAGCAGATCAAGGGTATGATCTTTCTCCTCTCCTCAGCACTGGAAAGGCCACATCCAGAGTGCTGGGCTCCATGATACAAGAGGAATGTGGGCACGCTGAAGCAAGAAAAAGGTCAGGAAGATGATTAAAGATTTGGAGCATGTGAGCTATGTGGAGAGGCTGAGAAAGCTGGGATAGTTCAAACTGGAAAAGAGGAGGCTCACGGGAATCTTATCAATTTATAAGTACCTGATAGAGGGGAATAAAGAACACAGAGCCAGACTCTTCTCAGTGATGCCCTGGGAAGGATAAGAAGTAATGGGCACAAAATGCAATACAGGAAATTAATTCTGTTTAGACAAAGCTTTTTTTACTGTGAGAGTGGTCAAACATGGGCATGAACTGCCCAGGGAAATTGTGGAGTCTCCATCCTTGCAGATGTTCAAAACCTGATTGGACTCAGTCCTGGGCAATCTGCTCAAGGTGACCCTGGTTGGACTAGATGAGCTAAGGAAGTTCCTGTCCATCTTAACAATTCTGATTCTGACATAAAATGTGAGAGAAAATAAGAGAAACATCTCCCTTCCATAAAGGTCCAGGCAGCTAGTGGAGCAACCATAATATTTTCTAAAAAGAAGAGTCATGTAATCTTATGTATGACATGATCATCCTGGCCTTAATGCAGCAGTAGTTCAGAGATGACACTGCTGGATTGAGCCATTACATTTAAAATTGTTTGGGACCTGACTGCTTTAAAGTTTCATAGAATTCATATCCAAATTTGTGCTTTGCATGTCTTTAGTGGCAAGATTTTTGTAGTGTTACTTTATTTTTATTTGCTATTAGAATGAGAACAAGTTTTTGCAAAAAGCATCCACAAATCGGAGTGGAAATTGTGTTCCTCTAAGTGAAAAAGTAATTTAAAGTAACCATATTTTTTATGGAACTACCCCTTATCTACTACAGGACTAGCACTACTTGCCATGGAGACAGAAGCACCGGCTCGTGATTGGTGATGATGGTCCCACAAAAACTGGCTTTAGCGATTACTGTGCCAAGGAAATGTAACCAGAGATGTTCAATAGGTTGGCATTTATGCTTTTCCCTGACTACCTTTCTGCATTTCACAGATTTTGCTTACTATTGTTAGTTAATGTTAAGGACAGAAGCCACCCATAAAAATAGCCCACCTATTTCTGTTCAACTGCTACATTTTGCACCCAAAGTGTGAAGAAAGACGGTGTGTTTGTTAGCACGACTCTCCCTCAGTGTTCCCCTCATTCCCCTGGTACAGATCCAGAGGCAGAACTCAGACTCTTAATGCTTAATGCTGCCATCTAGCTAATAGTTGCCCACAGCAGGAGGAATTCCACCTTCTGAGAGTTGGTTGACCAGGGAGGTAACTGACAGCTTTAAAGATACTTTCCTAAATTTGCAATACTGGACACTTCAAAATATTGATAAGGGACTAGAGTCCTTCACCACTCTAAACTCAGCCCAGTTCATACAGTGAGAATCGGGTTGGCTTCCTGAGTTTGTTGAGTTTTCATACAGGGCTTTGAAAACTTGCCACTGCTAATGAGCAGGGCCTGGAGCAGTGCAGAGACAGCCTCAGCTGCCATGGTTTTAGAGCTGCATGCAGGGTCATGGCCTTTCTGTGTGCCAGTGCATCCCCCCAGCCTTTGCCCGCCTAGCCCCGGATACTTCTTTGTTCAGTAGTTCCCTTGTCCTTCCTGGTACCAGCGCCATCACCCGTGGGTATGTAGGGAGTGAGAGAAGGACTTGATCCACACGAAATCTGATGTCCCTTCCCTCCCCCTGCCTGCCTTTCCAGGAAGCCCTGATCAGACTCCAGAAATTTGGCTCTCACATGGTGAAGCCTTTTTTGTTTAATTTTAGCGCGTGCTAGTGGTAGGCTTTTGTATGCTTCTCACAGCCTTAACTGTAACAACAACCACTGAGACTAGGCACCTATCTGGATCCTCAGATAGTCTAGAAAAACTATTTCAGACAGATGTGAACCACCTATTGCAAGGTCTGCAAGGTCTCAGCAGAAGTAACCTACGAGAGCAGTGTACACTTCGGCATCAGCCCACCCGCCACCTCAGAAAGCACGGCTTCGGTGGCTCCCTTTACTGGGACCATTTGAGATGCCTCTCATTCCCCCAGCACTTGGCAGAGGATGCCAGCGAGGCTCGGGTGGGCGGCGAGCACAGCGCCCGCTCTGCCCGTCCAGCCGGAGTCCCGCCGTGTGTCCGAGCCGGCTGGCGATGGGCGGGCGCGCTCCCCACGCCGGCCGGGACGCGGGGCAAGGAGCCTCGCACCAGGAGCTGCCAGGGCCGGCAGGGCCCGAGCGGAGCAGCGCTGCTGAGGGCTCCCTGGTCAGTGGCTGCCCCTGTCGCTGGGAGCAGGACAGCCGAACCGAGCGGTGCCGAGCCGAGCCGAGCGCCGGGGTGCGTTCCCAGGTGCGGTGTTACGGCACTCCCAGCGCAGCCCGCCCGGCCCCGTCCCGGACACTCTCGGGCCGCTGCGCTCGCCGGGGCGGGCGGAGATGTTAGCCCGGCCCCAGTCCCGCCTCTGCCTCGGCCGGGAGCCGCTCGGAGCAATTCCCACGGCAACCCAGGCTCGACCCGCTTCCCAAACCCCGCCTTGCTCCCCGCCCCGCCGCTCCCGCCCGGCGGCCGCCGGCGGTCGGAAACAGTCCGTGTGTAAACTCGACGTGTCCGGAAAGGTGCGCGCCGCTCCCCGCCTCGCTCGGTGCCCGGCCGCGGGGCGCGCCCGCCGGGAGCGATGCTGGACCCTTCCTCCAGCGAGGAGGAGTCCGATGAGCTGCTGGAAGAGGAGCGGCGGGACGTGCTGGTGGCGGCGGGCGGCGGCTCACCGCGCTCGCTGCCGCCGGCGCCCCGGGACTCACGGAGCAGGGAGGCCGGGGCGGCACGGGCGGCCAGCCCCAGCCCTTCGGTGCTGAGCGAGGGCCGGGAGGAGCAGGAGCGCCTGCAGCGAGAGGAGCGGGAGAAGCGGCTCCGGCTGCAGCTCTACGTGTTCATCGCGAGGTGCATCGCGCACCCCTTCAACGCCAAGCAGCCCACGGACATGGCCCGCCGGCAGCAGAAGGTGAGCCCCCGCTCCCCGCTCCCCTGCCCCGCCGTGCGCGCTCGCCCCCCGCGGGCCATCCCGTGCCCTTGTCCCGCTCGCCGGGGCCGCTGCGCTCCGGCCCGCAACAGGTTGAGCGGGGCCGCGGCTCCGGCCGGGCACGGCACGGGGAGCGGCTGCTGCAGGGCTGGGTGTCAGCGCGCCAACCCCAAACACACCCTGTCTCTAGAATCCATCAGTCACCGGGGTGAAGTCGGTTAAGTTTTTAGAGTTGCGCTCGAAGTCGCCGCGCGGAGGGCAGAGGAGCGCAGGGAGCGGGCGCTGGGGCCGTTCGGCGCTGGAGGATGTGTTCCTGCTTCTCGGCGGTGACTGGTGCCTGGAATTAAACCTTCCAGAGGTGCCTCCTGCGAGTCGCGTTCTGACCGTCTGTAGCCAACCCCAGCAAATTAAGCCATAAAACACAGGTGAACGAGAAAACTATTTTGTTTCATGAATTATTGAGTGTGCTCTCTGTACATAGAAACAATCAACATGCATGTTTGTGGTGAAAATGACCTTCTAATGAAGGTTGACCTTAGTTGCTCTCTGTACGTGAAAGACAAGCTTTTGAGAACTGGCACGTGCATGGTAGGTGTTGATGATTATTCTCTCTTAATTTTGAGCTATTGAATAAGTAGAATACTTAAAGTTTTGGATTAAGGCAGTACATTTCCACATAACTACTTAAAAGCTCAGTTCTTGAAATGTTCTCTCTAAAAAATCGGTTTTTGACTTTCAGTTCTGTAAACAAACAAACTAATCCAAAACAAACGAAACAAACAAAATACCCATTCTACATCACTTTCGAGAAGGATAGTGATAGGACACAAAAATTATTTAATTCTTCTTGGCTTTTATGATTTTGATACTTCCATATGTCCAAGGGTTTGTAAAATCCAGTACTAAGTGTTTTGGGGTATCTGAAGTATGCCTGCTGTAGGTAATTGTGTTTTGTGAATTCTCAGACAAGTTAATGTGGCAACATGGTAGTAATAATAAGATCATTTCTGGAAGATTACTTTGTTTTTGTTAAGTGTTAGGTACTTAAACTCTCGAGCCTGAATAGAGACATGTTTTAAGCAGAAAGCTGAAGAAAATCTGAAATAAAAATTTTCAACCCACTGGAAATTCCCTACCCCAACACGGAATCATCACAGAAATTATATTTTGAAGAGACATCTGGATCCCCCTAGGTGTGACTTCCCACTGGACAAAGCCAAAGCAGACTTGATGTAGTGTTGATACCAATCTAGATTTAAGCAGGAGGCTCAGAAGCCTGCAGGGATGAGATCTCACAACCTGTATGTGTGACCTGCTCTAGTACTCCATTGCCCTCCTCTTGATTAAATTTTCCTAATTAGCTTCCAAGTTGCAGCTTGTGGCCATCAATTGCAGAAGATAAAGAGCATTTAGAAGTTCTCAGTGATCTAAGTCACTAAGTATAGGAACTGTTTTAAAAATAACTACTGTATTAAGTATCTTTAATAATAAAATATATGAAAAGAGATTACTGATGTACAGCAAATGTAGAAATAAAACTGTTGTGGATTTAACTATGAGCAGTGAACAGACTGATTGACAGAATTGACTTGATACCTAAAATTAAATATTGCTCTTTCTAATTACTATTTTTAAGTGAACTCTGGATTTTGCATTTATTGCTGTATGTACAGAGCGACTTTTGTCCTGTTTAGGAATTTAGCTGCAGAAAAAGGATGACTTGTCTTTTCCTGGTCAGGAAATAATGTTTTTAAATAAGATAATACAAAAATTAATTTTTTTAGGAGTTGCACTTCTGTCTAGATGTAATGAAATGCACATAACCCTCCTTTCTTTTATTTGACAATTTTGTATATGTTAGCCAGTAAATTATTGCATGTAGGGTAATAGAACTGGTCATGAGTTTTGAGAGTTCAGAAAACCTGCTTTGATAGTTTGGGATTGCCGAGAGCTGTATGAAGGAGCTCTCTCTTATGTCTGATTTCTGTTCTCTGTTCTGCACGTTCATGTCAGCTTTGGGAATGAGAGTACAGCCACCTGTCTTAAACCATGTCCTGAAGGAACACACTGTTGGAGGTGTGGCAGGTGGTCTGGAGAAGAGATGACTGAGAGGGGACCTTATCAATGTATATAAGTATCTGAAGGGAGGATGTCAAGAGGATGCTCTTCTTAGTGGTGCAGAGTAGTAAGGCAAGAGACAGCAGGCAGAAACTGATGCACAGAAGTTGCACCTGAATATGAGAAAGAACTTTAGTGGAGAATGGGGAAGAACTTCTTTACTGTGCGGGTGATTGCACACAGGAACAGATTGCCCAGAAAGGCTGTGGAGTCTCCCTGACTGGAGATATTCAAGAACCATCTGGATGCAATCCTGTGCCATGTGTTCTGGGATGACCCTGCTTAAACAGCAAGGTTGGGCCAGATGACCCACTGTTGCCCCTTCCAACCTTACCCACTGTGTGATTCTGTGACTCATTCTATGGGATAAAAGTCTTTCTTAATTCCTGAATTAATTTTCTATCTGCCAAGATAGGATACAGGTATGGACTGTTCCTTGATTTCTTGCTCTTTTGCTTCAGTTCTGACTTGTGTGGCAGCATGTGGCTGGTTGTCCACTGTGAGCTGGCCTGAGGCTCCTTACCTGCATTATGTAACTGGAGCTGTCAGCTACAGCATGCCCTGTCCATCATCTCTCTTCCAGGGTATGGTTTGGAATGAGAACCTATGATGCTGTGTGGTTTCAGCCTCCTGCCTCTTTCTGCTTGTGAACTCCTTGTAGTGCTTTTGCACCAGCAGTCTTTCAGATAGCCTAAGAATAGTATCCACCCTGCTTAAGAGCAGAAGTAATTTGTTCTTTCTGCCAGTTCATTTGGCATATTGCTGAGCAAATACTGAGGAACGCAGTTTGCTTCCTTTTTAATGTGGAACATATTATCCAGTAAGGGAATGAGTTGGAATTCATGTATCAAGTATCTTCAACTGCACTGTAATATCAGTAAGGAAATGGGTTACAGTATGTCTGGCTTCTTGTGTTCTTGCTTTAGATTAAAATGTACTATGTGGTATCTTGAAACCACCATACTTATGGACTCTGTTAAACTAATTAAAGAATTTTGAGTGCAGGCAGTGTTTCATTCCTCTGTTGTCCTTTCTTCATCTTTCTTCTTGCTAAGTAAAATTAGCTCTGCTGCATTGTGTTAGATAAGATTAACTAAAAAAGAAAATCAAACTTATAGGAAAAAACAAGAACTAACATAATTCACCAGAGTCCATCAATTCCTCTAACTTGCTTTTAATGACAAATTCAATTGAATTTAGCCCAGGGTTTGCTGAATCGCATACTTTTATAAAATGGCTGTTAGGGTTTTTTCTTAGTCTCTAGGATGGATATGTGATGGAAATACTCTTTTTTAACTGTTCAGAGTTAGTTGTTGACCTGCTATTATATCCTACCTTACTCTGGTTGCTGGTCGATTTTTGATAGAGAAGGAGGAAAAATCAAATACTGGAGGTGTGGAACTGAAGCATGCTGTTATTTTTCGATGTGAGGTAGCACATCCTGATGAAGGTGGAGTTAGCTCTACAGAGTAGCGCTAGTATGTATTTAGTAACATATTTTCAATAGGTATTTGTGAACATTTAGTCATGTATTTTCCACCTTGCAGAAAAATATTGATGCATCATTACATATTGTTCTTTTATAAAGCAAGTTTGTCTGGTTCTGGTTTAAAGAGACTCACTTTTTTGTAGTTTTGAGTGCCCTCAAACATATTTCACCATTTTTTTCTTCTGCCTCTTCACTCCTCCTTGTTTCTAGTCCCAGTGAAAGAGAACACAATCATTAACTAAGCCTGTTCCTCTTTCTTCTGTTCTTCTACCCCAGCCAAACCGAATCTCAAACCACCTCAAACCAGGTTGAATTTGTCCATAGAATGAGATTTAGTGAAAGAAATTCACTTGTGACTGTCTTCCATCGAGGGAAAGTGGTGTATGTGAACATATATTTTATATATGAGTATATATGTACCAAGTCAGTGATTATTTGATGACCCTGGTAACTGCTGTTTGTACTAACAGTTGTACACCCATATGTACCCACCCAGTTGTACTCAGCAAATGCACAGAACCAAAGGCAGATTCTGTATCTGGGAGATGAATCAGAGTTAAAGTTCCTGGGGAGGGAAGGGACAGCAAAGTGCTACAATTGAAAAAAAAAGAAATATGTGTTTTCTGGTTTTCCTGTGTTTTTCTTTCTCAACATTTTAAAATTTTCTCTAGTATTCAAGTCCACACAGAAATCCAAGACTAAGGGAGAAGTAGCACTCCTAGGCTAAACAAGATTTTGTAATGCATGAAAGGCTTAGTGCATGAAAGCTGATAATTCAGGTCTTGCTTTAGTAGGGGATAGGTATTAGAAGTAAGTGATCTGACCATGTAGAATTCATAACTGAGTTTACTTCCTGAATACTTGATGACCTATTTTCCTTCCATTCCTTCTCTCCTATCTGACTACTAAACCATGAGCAGATCAAAACCATCGACTTCTAGCTAATTCTCAAAAGTAGGAGCAGTAATAATCAGCAATTTATTTTCATCTGAATTTTGTGCATTCATTCTTTCTTCTTTCTTGGACTTTACCTGTAAAGGAGACGTGATAATGGCACATGTTCACTGCATAACACTGTCAGAGAATACTGGTTATGGGGATAGACTTCATTCTCTGGATTGCAGTTTTATTCCCAATGTTTGTCTTTCTTCTGTCTCAAGCCCTCTATTTCCTTACTTTTGAACTGGTGATATGTATCTGCTTATTTATTGGCTAAGCATGTTTTGGGAAAGAGAAATTGTCTCTTGGCCTCTGAACATGCTTCATTAGATGTTGCTTTCTGCATTGCTAAGGTAGCATGGAGAATACATTCAAAGCCATTGTTTTCAGAAACTAGACACATTTCAGAGAAAAAACATAGCTATAAAACTTGTTCATCTGGTCAAAATTCTGCTAAAGATCTTTCTAGGAACATGTCTTCCAATTCTACTTTAAGTGTTTCCTTTACAAATTCAGTAATTTTCAGTTATTTTTGTAGTGTTATAGAAAATAATTTTAAATGAAGTTTATTTCCTTATTTTTCCCCATAACACCTTGTCATTGTGCTCTAAGCTGTGTATAGTTTTTATTTTTAGTCAAGTGAGTATAGAGAGTTCTGGTAAGTCCTGTCAAAACCCATAATATGGTAGCCTACAGACCTCTATACATGCTGAGACAAGGTTATTCACAAATGGATCTTTCTACCCCTGAGAGAACTGGCTGTTTGGATAAGTTGGTTTTGCCTGCAGTAGGAAAGTTGCTCCCCTCAATGAGCAATTGAATCAGCCATGGCTGAAGAAGTATTGAAGGATGATGAGAGAAGTAAAGCCCCCTAGTAACTAGCACCACTTCAGAAATGACAGCTCATCAGAGTTTTGTTTTAATCTTAAATTCTTCTTCTGGCCTACCAGCTCAGCATTGATCAGCGTGGCTTGGCCAGAAGCTGGCAATGTGCTGGGAAAACCACGTGTTGGTAAACAGCTGTGTAATGAAGTGAACATGTTTGGACAGCCTGCAAACCTGTCTACTATGATGAAAAATTTAGCACTCTCTTCTTTGGCCTGCTTATTTTTTTGTTTTGTTTTCACTGCCTATTTTACCTATACTTGCCTTTGAAATTTGAGTACTTGTTATTATTATTTGATGGGTCAATTTCAATTTTTTTTCTGGATGCATGACCTCATGTTGTTTCTTTTTTTCTGTCACCCACACAGTTTGACAAATGTTAGCAAATACCCCATTTAAAGTGCCTGTGGAAGACTAGTTATTAGTTTTTTTCTACAGGGGAGCTGACAGGGGGAAAGTTTGAAGGATCCGGTGATTCCCACCCTCTCTGCAGGGATTTACAGGGGAATTGTCTGTCTGGGCTGCCTTGCATTTCTAACCCTTTGCAGTTGTTATTCTTACATCGTATTTTGTGTATCTGAACTGCTGGAATTGGTGATTGAGAGGCAGAAATACCAAATCAGCTTATCTTGTCTTTAATACTTTTTCTGACATCATCTGTGAAATATACTCGTTGATGCTGTAGAATAACAAAGCTGGGGAAAACACTTTTTCCTCTCTGAACCAGACTCCTTTACCTGCCTGAGGTGCAATGTATCAAAATATCAATTACTACATAATGTCTGTAACTGTACACTATTGCCAGAACAGAAAATACTGTTTGGTTGCTGGTTGACTATTCACTGAGCAATGTATTTCTGTAATAGCAAATTTTCAGGTTTTTTTCCCCTTGCTCCCCCATGCAAACCTGTTGTCACCAGTTCATGTTTGGAGACACTACTAACCAATTGCCTTTCCATTTTCATGCCGGTTATTAGAGTTGGTTTTTCTCTTTCTGGCTTTGTACCATTTCTTTTTAATACTGGTGAATATAATCCTGAAGTTGCTTTCAGTATGTACTGGTTTGCTTTTTTAATGTACCTTTGTATTTGTATTCTACTCTCCCGTTATCCTTGTTTTTCCCTTGTGTGTAGATGTCCCTTACTTTGCTAGCTTCACATTTCCCTACCTCCTGCTGCTTCCCTTGCTACAAGTGGAAAGCTAATAGCTCAGGGACAAGATTTGCTTTATTGACCAGGAGGCATCCTTAGAGAGAGGTGGAATGATGTTTTTGTTGTCTGCTAGGAAAGTGTTTGGCTTGCTGCCTCACCTCTGCTCACTGGGGGATGTTTTGGGGTGTGTTTGTCTTCATGCCTTGACTCTGGTTCTATATTTAGTTCTACTGAGCCCCAGTTAGTATGGTACTCTGTCTGAACCAGGTGCCAGTCTCTAAGGCTTGTAGACATTTAATTCTGAAGTCAGTTTTCAGGTAGGGTTTTTTTGGCACATTAGCTGCAACCATGCCTCCTACATTTCTTTCCCAGTTACTCCTCTTGCTGCCAGCTGATGGCAGTGGCATGCACAGGTCTGGCACTCAGACTTCTCCCTGCCTTCTGGCTCTTGCCATTCAGGACAGGAGGCAGGGAGCTGCGTCTGCTGAAGTCCTGCTCACTTGCCTAGTGCCTGTCTCCAGTGCCCATTTCTGCCTAGAAGTGCTGGCACTGAACTGAAAGCAGCCCAGTTCTTGAGCATTGCAGCTGATTCCCCCAGGTTTCACAACAGCAGCTGTGAAAAGGCAGTTTTCAGTTTCTTGCTCTGTGTGGGAAACTCTGAGCAGCAGGAGAGATCGAGTGTTTGCATGTCAGTACCAGGCTGCATCAGCTTAAGCTTGCATGTTGAAGGTTGTTTTCTCAGCCATAAGCATTGAAGGCTTTTCATTTTGTATTTAAAACTCCCTAGAAGTTGATGGTACTTGCTCAAAAGAAATTATTTCTGGTTCGTATTTATTTTGCAGTGAGGAGATAAAGCATATGCTTCTCTTCAAGTGTGATTGCTTGTATGCATGAGTTCAAGAATGTTCTTGAGTGTTTTTCCTGTCAGGAAGGGGAAAAGCATTAATTAACAGCATTGTGAGGAATGAACAGAGCTACAGTGAGTACTTCTTTTAGTATGTGACCTGATGAATCAAAATGAGAAAAAGAGAAGGTGATTGTACAAAAACTTTTCTGCAACTGTGTTTCCATTTTTCTCTCAACCATTAATTATTCATTTGTGTCTTTTCTGTGGGGTTTTAGAAATAGAGGCTGGCAGCTTCTGTGTAGTGAAAGTGCTGGAGGGATACTCTGAGTGATAGACACAAAAGGAATCACTAGGATTCAAAATACTTTGAGTAGACTTGTTTGGGCCATAGACAAGGATATGGAAGAAAGGACAAATATATAGGGCATAAATGAGACTTCTGAAGAGATGGTGTACATCTACAACGATTGGGGAGGAATAGCCATCAGTGATGGAGAGTTTCACAGACTAAGTTGAAGGTGCTGAGAAAGTGTATGGATCTGAATTAATTTTGGACTAGAGTAACTGTTCAGCAAGGACAATGACAAAGTTAAAGAGCAATGAATTTGTAGCAGAGAAATTAATTTGTCATGAAAGTTATATTTTTCAGTCTAAGCAGAAATGAAGGAGGAGTATCTTGGGGGTGAGTTTGCAAGAAAGATATTGGTCTAGAAAACAGGATAATGATTAAGCTGGTAAATAAGGGAATAGTCTCAAAATCCATGCCAGTGTAATACAGAATAGCTAGGGCAAAGAACTGGTGAGAAAAATGGTATGCAGAAGTTGGACTGCATGAAAATCAAAGCAGTAGCATCCCCAGTAGCACTGGAGAAAACTGTTTTTTTTTTTTTCCTGCAGAAAGTTGGAGTTGTTTTATATGTTTAGGTTTTTCTAATGGTGAATTCATGAGTTTTCTAAGAAAAAATTCACCTTCAGGCAGTCTATGCCGAATGTTTATCTTGCTTTTGCTGGGAAACATCCCCAGTTTGTGCCTATTGCTCATAAATTCTTTGATTTATTTGTAAATTATGTATTCTGAGGCCTTGTAGCAAGGTTATTTCTTATTCAGAAGTGTTCTACAAATGTTTCTCCACTCCAGCTATTTAATACATCAAATAGCTATTATTGCTAAAATATTAATATTGGTGATTTAATTTTTTTAATGCTTTGACCTTCTTATGGATGGAGCATAGGCAAAGAGAAGAAATAAAAAAAAAAAAAGAGGTTGTGCAGTATAGATCTGATATTAAGTAATCTTAAAAATCAGTTCCCCTTTCACCTTCTCTTCCTTCCTACAGTGTCATTAAAAGGCAGAGGATTTTTCAGTCTTTTACCAGTGGGGATTTAAGAGTAAGTAGTGATATTATGTGGAGGTGGAAGTTAACAAACTCCATTAGAATTTTTCTTACTGTAGTAATCTTTGCCTGAATTGACACTTAGATTTTGCTTGTGGTGATCTAACTCCAAATGCAGTATCATTCTCATAGCCACCCATGTGCTACACACAGTAGAGATTCTGAGCATACTAGTACATGGTTATGAAACAGCTAGATGTGTTTTAGCTTAAATATTCTGTGATACAAGTTCTGACAATCTTGTTTATATGACTTCGGGTTCTTTTCAGCATGCATCGTTTCCCAAATTAATTTACTTTGAAAACACTACTTGATTAAGGCTAACTTTTAAAGTTGTCTTTCTCTGCCATCCAAGTTTTTAGGTACTTAATAACTTAATGTTCCCAGGCCTTTTTCTGTGGTAATAAATGCTAAAAATTATATAAATGTTATATAAAGCTATTTTAAGACTAGCTATGTTTTGTGACTATAACCCTTCTGTTTTATCACCTGGAATATAAACACCCAAATATCCTACAGTAGAAAGCTGAACATTACAAAATCCAGCTGTGTGTGCATATATATCAATGTATTTTGCTCATGTGCTGCTGAAAAGGAAGTTATTCTTAACTGTGGAATGTAAAGCTAATCTGTTTGTTCTGCAGATCAGTCACCCTCTGGTATCAGGTTATGTGAGTATTTTTGTGCATGGCTCTCTCTCAGACACCCTGAGTGCAGGATGTACCTTACAGGACTTCAGTTAGAGCCAGATGAAAATTTGTTTGTCTCCTCTTTGCCCCCACTACTCAGAGCCTGGAGTAGGGAATTTTTAAAACTTCTTTGCTTGCTGAATCACCTGGAAGGTCAGTGGTGTGCTGTGAACAGAGCTGCTGTTGTCTTTGGTTGACTCCTCCTCAAACGTTAATTGGAGCAACTGGAGCAACACCAGTCCTTCTGCTGCTTTAATAGACCTTGCTGTCTGTAAAAACACCATGTAAGAAAGAGAAGTATTATTTATTTAAAATAATAAAATTACTCAGACTATTACTAAACCTCTAGCTGTTTTATGTGTTCTGGATGTTTAAACCCTAATGGTTTATTAACCCATTGATTGCTAGTAACATTTGGTCAGAACTCAGTCCAGAATGGCCTTCAGGAGGCCACAGAGGAGTGATAAAATCAGCAAAGTGGGTGAAGCCTCCATACAGGACCCTCTTGCTGTATTACAAGCTGTGTGTTACAAGTGCACTTAACTGTGCAAAGCAGCACAGAGGGGTGGGAGACTGTACAGGCTGGCAGGTTCCATTTCACTGTGCAGATGCACTTTTCTGGTGTCACACTGCTTGCCAGTGTAGACGTGACTTCGGAGTGTCAGAGAGATTTAATATACAGCAATTAATACAGAGTCAAGAAGGAGAGATGGAACCCAAATGAGATAAATAGCTCAACAGGGACACAACAGTCTCCTTTCTGAGCCATTAAAGCAGGACAGCATATGCAATGCAAACATAAAAACAGCTGAAATAACAAAGTAATAAGAATCTTGCTATGACTGAAGTTAATTAGGGGCAACAAACTGCCCCTAATTACTGAAAGTGTGGGATCCTCAGCAAAGCTGCCTGGGATACTAATTAAAAGAACTGATTATAAGAAATAGAATGAATAATTAATGACTAAGAAATCATTTTCAAGAGTATCTTCAGAGACCAAATAATGTGCCCTTGGAAAATATTGTGACACCCTGAGCCATCCACTGAATCTAATCCTGCAGATAGACCTGAACTGATTTGCAAGCTGGCTGTGCTTATGCTTTCTAGTGCTGAGGCAGGGACTAATAGGGGCAGAATGACAGGTAAAATAGGAATAGTATTTCCATTTCAATATCAAATGCTCTCCTTAACTATTTTGTTAATGTATGGCTTCAATAGAAAACCTGCTTATGAAATATGCTGACATTGTGTATTTTGTTGTAATAGTTGGCTTTGCAATAGTTGGCTTTGCAATAGTGTGCTGCTCAGAGAGCTGAGAGAGGTCTTTGGTGCTTGCAGAGGGCCTCTGGGTAGCAACTGATGGCTGTCAAGTGTATGGGCCACCAAATGGACTGTGATTTTTCTGTGTTCTTGAAAAAAATAGCAATATGGAAATTACATCTGACACAATGAAAATTGAAAGTTTAGAGATTTCTATTCTTCTCAAGCTCAATTAATAAGGCTT
The DNA here is from genome assembly GCA_013396995.1 of Dicaeum eximium. Classification (NCBI taxonomy): domain Eukaryota; kingdom Metazoa; phylum Chordata; class Aves; order Passeriformes; family Dicaeidae; genus Dicaeum; species Dicaeum eximium. The sequence goes on along the minus strand of VWZP01010965.1, from coordinate 572,808 downwards.
TTGTATCCTAAGCAGTTCTTTAAAGGAACTAATCAGAGGTAAAGTTTTATCTAGGCATCTGTTTGGGTATTCCCACCTAATTGGCACTCCTTAATTTATTAATTTGAACTATTTTTAATAGCCTTAATCCTCAATTACATTGACACACATACAGAAATTTAGACTAGGAATAAATAAAAATAAATGCTTGGAAGCATTAAACCCTAGGAGCAGTTTCCTGTACTGGTTCTGAGTCTCTGCTGGAGGCTGAAGTGGAGGCTGCAGGCACCCCAGAGTGCTGGGGTGCACATGAAAGGGACATGGGTCTTGAAGTAGTTAGGCTGGCAAAGCCACTGCTGTGTGGTGGCCATCTAAGGCAGGTGTGACATTTAATTCTCAATGATAGATCTGTGATCACTGTAGTGAGCCCCTCTTTATGTGGGATTCGTGTTTGCAGAGAGACCAAACCCAGAACCTAAATACCCATGTCCTCTGTAGTGTCTTTTAGTTGTTCTGAGCTTCAGTAGATTCACCAGTATTAAATTCTCCTTGGTCCCATAAGGTTGTGTGCTGTAACTCTGGATGTGTTCACATCCTGGAAGAAGGATGTGAACACTGTTGGCTCCTGTGTGCTCAGAGTGAGACCATGATCCATGGCAGAGGCAAGCAGGGAAAAAAGCTATAGGGGATTATATATGTATATATATATATATTATATAGCAGGGGATTAGAATGACTGCTGCACTGCATGTTATGATCTCATTGGTTTTTAAGTGATGCACTAAGCGTAAAATACTGAGATACAAGTTACTTAATACCACTACTTTTTCAGAAATGCCTTTTTATTTGTTCTGTTTATTGCAGAACTCGTAAATTGCCATTTAATTTTTTAAAAAACAAACATCACACACTCCCAACCTCTCAAACCAAGCCAAAAAATCCAACATCCCAAACTCTGCAGATCAGTATTTCTGTCTTGGCCTTTGTAGCTTTTTCAGATGAAACTCCTACATGTTGTGACAAGGAAGCAAAGATATTCATATGAATTGTGTTAATAGTAAAGAGTTTATTTTTTATTAATATTGAGCTTTTAGAATTGATCTGATTCCTTAGGGCTAGGTCAGAGAGTGTGCCCTGTTGAAGTGAATTCACTGAATTTCTAGTATTCTGTTTTTGCTCTTTAAGTTTTACAGGCATAAGATTTAAATATTTTGCTTGATTTTTTATTTAGGTTGGATTTATACCTTGGCTGCAGACATTTGCTTTGCAAGCATATGTGTTCTCAGTGTGAAGGATAATTTATTTTCCTAATTTGATTGAATTTGTGGTTTTTTTCCTACAGTGGAAAATAATTAGTCCAACAGGAAAACAGCTATCTCTATTATGTGGTTTAAAAAAAAAGTAAGAAAAATTCTCCTCCTGCACTCCACAACTGTAGAGATAGTGCTTACCTTTTACTCAGTCTGCCTTTAGTGAGACTGCAGACCAGCCAACACAGCTGTCATAAGTCACTTATTGCAGAAAGAAAGAAGTTGGTATTTTTTATTTTATTTTATTTTTAGTAGTGATGGAGTTGGAACAACTGCTTCCTATTGGTGGTCAGACTAACACTGCCTCAGTCAGTGCTAATAAGATTAATGGAGTAATGCCTATTGACTAGAGTAGCTGGAGTAATAATGTTTTCTCAGAGATTGAGTGAAGAGATGTGGGAAACTGCAGCTCTGAGCAATACAGATGGTCAGTGATGCAAATCCCATTCAATCTGTAGTGCTGGAGAGCCTGGAAAATGGACAGAATTGCATAATAACATCAGAATAAGATAGGCAGCCTCCAACCTTTCCTTTCTGAAAGGCTGAAGGATTCAGGGAGAAGCTCAGTCATTTTGTCAATGGAGTGAGCCCATCCTTGGACAGGATGTGCATTTGTGTGTAAGGCAGGTGTCAGGGAGCACGTACTCACCCAGGCTTTCATATGAATAAGTAAGAAAAAAAAATAGTACTTAAGGTACCAAAATTGAAGACTGTCTCAAAATACTTGTAAGTTGCATGCTGATTTTGGTCCTAATAATTTTAAGCCAAGTAAAGCGTTGAAATAATATGTTGGTTTTTTGTTTTGGTTTTTTTTTTGTTTTGGTTTTTTTTTTTTTTTGTTGCAAGTAAATAAATTTGTGCAATCAATGCAAAAGAGTGAGAAAGATCAAGATGGACTAAACTAATCCTGTTTTGAGGAGGATTTGGTAGTCTGAGTTAGTGATACCATTTCTGATGCAGTAGTTTCTGAACAGTTTAATGTGTGTATTTGCAAACTCTGTGCAATTAGGAAACCGAAATAAGGACTTTTTCAAAAGGTGGCACAAATAGGAGAGCTGTAGATTTTCCCTCAACGTATTGCGTGAAAACAGGTATTTTATCCCCCTGCCAGTTCACAAGATTGTTTTTGAATCACCAGCTAGTCACCAGGGGACACCTCTGCTGCCAAACAGCTCTGCTGCTGCATTTATGCCTTTGACTGAACGTGTAATAGGCCAGGCTAACAAAGCTGCTGTGCCTCAGGTACACCAAGTGAACATGCTGGCAAACATCATGGCTGAATGAAATTGTGGATTTGCTGTGGGACGGAAAGATTATATTGCAAAATTGTTGCAAAACTGAGGAATGTATTCAACACAAAGAGAAGTTACTGTGTATCATACTTGAACTGCAGATGGGAAGTGACCTCCTGGGTTGAGTCAGTCTGGTGTCCAAAAATAAGACATCTTGTCTCTTTTATAAGCAGGTGAAATTTCACTTAGTAGGTATTGCTACTGTTTTTCCTTACTCTAAGAGTTGTGAGACTTTTGTTGCCCAGACAAATGCATTTGCAGGTTCGGTTTATACCCATTTCCTGTTCTGTCAGCAGGGTCCTTCAGCTGTAATAACAGCATTTCCTTCCTGAAGGATTTAGTAGAGGATGGCGTCTCATTCTGCTATATGAAACAATCCAAGGTCTGAATCATCCCTCTGGCAGTAGTCTCTCTTCTCTGACTACCCAACTGCATTTATCTGTAGGTTTTGCAGCTGGAGTTAATGCCCCTTGTTCTCATGCCATATCACATGGTGCCTGGAGTGCGCTAAGGCAGTGCATCGACGCCTTCAGCTCAGAGCAGACAAGGAGAGCAAAAGTCTCACAGAAGTTGCTGTGAGGTCCTGGCCTGAAGTTTTGGGTGCTGAATTTCACCCCATTTTTGTTACCACAGCTCCTGTGGTGGCTGTTTTCCAGTACATCTTTTTTATCCAAAATGTTTTTTATCTGCTATGTGTGCTAGTGCATCCCAGCCCTGAATGCCAATATTGGTCTTCAGAGTCAGAATACTTATAGTCATGTTCCTGTTCTCTCTGTCATAACTACATGGAAACACTGTATTTATGGTCCATTTTCAGCTACCTTTCCTGCTAACTGCCTTTAACAGTTACACTCATTTTTTGGAGTATTTTTCCCCTTTGTGGCAGTATCTCCACTGCGTAACTGTTGTCTAGATAAGATCTATGGCATCCTTCTAGCCAGAAAGCAAGAATAAAAACAAAACTCATTACTTGATTTTTATAATCTTTTTTTGTGGTAAATTGGTGACTTTTTAATCCTTCCTATTATGGGTCAGCTATTCCTCCATTACCCTGATTCTAACCTTATTTTTATATCCTTGTCCTGAGGGGTCTATGCTTCTCTGCATATAGAGACCTGCTGCCCTCTTTTGGGAAAGAGGATACTTGGTCGATGCTGGACAACTTTCAGACTCTTCTAAAGAGTTTGCACACTGGCTCATTCAGGTCTCTCAACTGTTCAGATGGCTGAATTGACTAACTCCTCTTAATTCCTTGACATAGAGAATAAATTACCACTTCTCAGTTTCCAGGCTAAAGAGATCTCCCTGACAAAATGCAAACTGCTGAGGCAAGATTTGTGTTCAATAACCATGCCTATCAGCAAGCTCTCAAAATAATTAAGTTCTGTGGTGATAAAGAACAAAACGTGTTCAGTGGCACAATTTGTGTGAATTCACTTGCAGTGTTGCTGTGTTCTAATTTGTTTTTAGCCCAACTGCCATCAATAGTCTTGAGTTCCTGGTTGTCCAGTAAGCTTCTTAAAAGGCTGTTTCTGGCATTCTGCCCTGGCCACATTTGGCACACTGCAGAGCAGAGTTTACGAAACATCTGTTAGGTCAAGTGTTTTGTTGACCACAGGAGGTTAAATGGTTAGGGCATACTGATTTTTCGAAAGAATGTGTCCAGACTTGTGAAACTTCATTATACTTTTGCATGTGACTTGAATGCTCGTAGCAGTCCTGTGTAACATGAATAATATGCATAACAGCAGCATTTGGAGTTAATCCTTCCCTCTAAAATATTGAGCCAGTGTTTTTGTTTTGCAACACATTGATGTATATATACACGAGTTTTCTCTGCGACAAAAAACCAGACTGGTGCTTCCTCCCTAACTTCCTAATTTTCCTTCCTTTGACACCACAATTTTGTGATTGAATAGAGCACATGAATGAGTTACTTATGGCCCTATGTCATCTTTTATTCTGCCTGTAGTGTGGTAATTCAGGCATCTCCCAGCATTGGAAAGTTGCAAGGAACCTTGGCCTGTCTGCCTTACTCCTACTCAGCACTTCTAAGTAATAATTTTAGGAAAAGCTGTTACAAAGTGTATACTGTGAACTTTTCTGAAGGTCAGTCATTTTTTCTGTGCTTCTTGAGAATGGTGCTTGTGCTTGTGTTGGGGACCAAGTAAATCACTTTGAAAGTCTGGTTCTTGTTCCTTTGAGGTTTAACTGCACAAAGTTAAGCAAACCTCATTCACCACAACTCTTCCACTTCTCACGCTCCTCAACTCTACTGGTTTTTATGGAATGGCATATATGTCCTTTGGTTTAGGCTTGTGTTGTCTGGTCCTTTGCACCAGAAGGAGGAAAAACCTTTTCTCCTTTAGAAAGGAGAAAAGAGGCATCCTGTCCAATTGAGTTGGTAGTGTCAGTAAAAGAGCAGAGAACTGGGAGTTAGAGGAAGGAATAAGCTCTCTCTCTGGAAGCTCTGATTTTTGTATACTTCAATCCTTCATCGTTATGCCTTCTGTGCAGAACAGGAAGCATATCAAAGTATTGCTCCTCTACTGTCACTTTGAAAATAATAGAAATACTGAAAGTTGGGTTCTGTCTGAAGTTTGGAAAGGAAATTGCATCTCTGGAATATCCGACTACCCCCTAGCTGACAGTGCAATAGCTATGGTAAGTGTCTGCTCAGTTCCTCTGACATGCACTTAATCACTGTGCCATTTTTATTCTGTGACAGTGGGAGAGATGGAGATCAGGAATCCTGTTCTGTTGCCTTTTGGTTAGATATATACATTACCAGTACAGTGCATACCAAAGTTTTCTTAGGCAACTTTTGCAGGATTAAAGATAAAAATTTCCTCCTGACTTAAACTGGGAAGGCTGGGAGGCTTTCAGCCAATTTCCTTTCATTGTTTCCTTCAAACATCTGATGTTATCTGGTCTGCCTGTCATGTTGTTAAATATGTGTGCTGTCCTGGAGCCACTTAACATTTAACCCTTTGCCCGTGTGCTGTGCCCTGCTCAGATCCTGGCCTTCAGGGGACTCAGGCAGTGAAACTTCTGTGGTTCAGTGGGATTTTGCACAAGTAGATGCTCTGTGAATATATTGTGAAGTTGTACCTAAGCATTTGTGGAGAGTAATAGCTTTAAGACTATTTTATCCTTTTCTTTTTTCGTTTTCTTTTTATCTTTAAGAAAGGAACAAAAAAAATGGTCACACCGCTAAGCTCTAATTAGAGTAGTTTTAGAGAGACCTGCTTGATTTGCCTTTTGAGCTCTGTGCTCTGTCAGGTAGGTTTTGATCAAATGCTTTCCTGCCAGCATTCAGTTGTTAGCATTCAGTCTAAGTTAGTCACCAGTGAATTATGGTCTGTGATATGGTCCAGGTCCCATTGCTCTAGTTCTTTTCTCTTTATTGATTTCCATTCTCATTTTCATTATTGTCCTGGTCTCTCACTGCGTGTTTTCTAGTGCTTTTATTTTGCAGCTTTTCAGAATGAATGTCCATGAGTCATGATTTGAAATAAAATGCTAATAATGACATTATGCAACACTTTGAAATAAACATTTCTGAGATTGTTCCTTTTAAGTGGTAGACTTTGAGAAAAATCATACCACTCTGCAGTGATAAGGCAGTAGGAATTACAAAAAAAGAAAAAAAGAACAGGCTGGTAATCTTTAACATTTTCATTTAAATACCTCATTCTTGAATAGGTTTGCCAGCATCAGGAAGAGTGAGAACATTTTCTTGGCCATTTCCTTTAAGCAGAAATCAAGAAATTAATCATAATTGGTGCATTAAAAATATTCATTACTGGAATTAAAATATATATAATTATATGTTTTTTCCTAATCTACAAGATCTGAATAATGGCTAAGTAGTGTTGTGTCCCCTTTCACTATGGGTTTCTGTCTTTAAGAGTGTGCAGATGTTAAATGATAGCTTCCACCAAGTTGTCCAGAGGGATGTAACATGGTATGGCCATGGAGCCAAACATTGTATTAAAATACCTAAATTTGAGAATAGACTATTGTGATATGAAAACTTGCCAATTTTTGACTGTATCTAGTCAGGTCTTGGGTCTGTAGTTCTGGGTTTGTTTCTAAACTGAGGGATTTCCACATTCCCCTTTGTTTCAATGGTTTCCTTCTCCCTGGAAGTAGTACTTTTTAAAGACCTCCTGATGAATGTGGGAAACATCTCTGATAGAAGTTTGTGTCCCCTGTCTTTTCTTGTCTTTACAACTCTCTTTATAGTTCTCTTGAAAGTGAGACCATGCAGCTGCAACTGAAGAAGTTTCATGATATACTTTGCAGGAGTACAACTCTCATCCTCTCTGCTGTTTCTTAATGAAATGCTTGAGATCATGTAATCTGAATGCTGTAATTTTTATAACTATTTTTCAGGAGTCTAAGCATTGGCAGAGGAGTCAATACATGGCATAAGGATAGGCAGATGAGAGGGGGAATAATTTATTCTAGGGGGAGCAGTCTGGGTTTTCCCTTACTGATGGTGATTACCTGACCCTTGCTTCCATGTTCTGACTTTGAAGAAAACTTTAGAAGCATTAACAAAGTTCTCCTTTGGCAAAATTTTCAAGAATGAACCATACTTTTAGTTTGGGTAGTATAATGTTTCTTAGTAATTGGTATTTTTTACAAAATTAATTCAAATGGCTTTTACCTGTGTTGACAACAGTATCTCTGAAGGTCAGACGTGAATAAGAGGAACCCCTCAAACTCTTCACTCTTTAGGCTCTTCTGCTTTCAAGATACTAATTTAGTAAAATGAATAGGAATTAACAAAACTGTTGGTGGTTGGGCACCTTCTGTTTATGACTGTAAAAATAAAATCCATTGTTAGAGAAGAGACAAGCATCTAAAAGACTTGGGCGATTTATACAGCGGTATCAAACATTAGTTGTCTGAGGCAAATCTCTTGTTATTTGACTTTAAAATGCCTGTTGAGCTAATAAACAGCTCAGCTTAGCAATTACTAATTGGTCTGTAACTTAGGAGCACCTGGAGTGATGAAAGGACTTCAGTGTTATTTGAGTGAAGTCAGACCAACATGAGTGGGTACTACTACACTGAAAATTAGTTGTGTGGCAATAGCAGCCACTATTATATATTATATTTAATATATAAATATATTATCATTATATATTATTATATTTATATAATAATATAAATATATATATTTACATTATATTTATATTTATATAATATATATTTATATTTATATTTATATTTTTATATATTTTTATATATTATATTTATATAATATATAAAAATATACATATATATTTATATTTATTTATATAATATATATTTATATTTATATTTATATTTTTATATATTTTTATATATTATATTTATATAATATATAAAAATATACATATATATTTATATTTATTATATTATTATTATATATTATTGTATTTATAGCCAGACTGTAAAATATTTTCTTTTTTTGATATTTCTTTCAGCCTCCTGTTCAGAAAGGGGTGTTTGTGAATCTGCCTTAAAGAGAATTGTGGATTTTTGCTAGGTGTGTTCATTTTGAAAGAACAATAAAGTACTTTCCTTATGTTTATACATGATTTCTGGGTGCAGGAGAAAAATACTTGGCTTTAAACCAGATGGCTCATGAGGAGTGTGAATTTATTCTTTAACATGTGACTCTGGGATTTCACTGTATATAAGCAACATAGTCATCATTTTTTAAAAATTTATTTTAGATTACTTTGTAGAAGTTGTTTGTAGGAGCAATATGATTTGAGTAAATATGTCTGAAAGCCCTTGTTGTTAGAAGTTAAAAATTTTGCCTGAATTTGCATTATTTGCGTAGCTCTAAAATTTAGCAGAAATGGAGATCAAATCCTGGGGGAAAATTCCTTGTTAAAAGATGAGGTAGTGTTTACAAAAGGATCACAGAATACTTACGATATATTTTCGCTATTTTTTCTGTTGTTTGATACTGTTTATGATTAAATAAATCATTATCTTTTGTTATGAAAAAGGGTGGTTTTTTTCACTTACCCAGAATGTTATTTTCTGAAGTAAGACAAGCATTGTTCCTTAAGTGTTAGCCCCCTTTAAGTGTGGATTTTCTACAAATTCTGGATTATTGTGGATGTTGTGAGCATGCTGCTGTCTTGTCACGATGCCACGAACATCTGTTATTTTTGGGTAATAAAATGTTCCACTTTCAGAGTATTTTGTAACCGTATCAGGATGAAAACTGAGAGATCTAAAGTTTTGTGGCTGTCTTTTTAGTGATTGTACAATTTTTTTTGTCCTACATGCAATAAATGAATCTCTGTGCTTTACACTATTGTGCACTGTAACCACTCTTTGTATATTTTACAAATAAAAGAATGGAAAATTTGCAGGGACTGTACTAATTATTGTAAATTAAAAAATCTTCCACATAGTAGGATTATTCCCCTCATTTCATACACAAAGAAGCTTTATTCTCAAACGTAATGTCAAAGTGACAGTATTGTCATGGATGCAATCAGTGACTCAGAAATGAGTTAGCTAATTTTCAGTTCTGTTTTTAATGAAGAGATGAGTTTGCACGTGCAAGAAGACAAGCTTGGGAGGGTGACTAGTAAATTTGGGCACTCTTGTCTGGACTCCCATTTAGTTGAAGGTAGCTTGGTCAGCACAGACATGTGTATCTGTTCATTCATTAGGTCATCCACTCATTTGGGATATTTATAAGGCATGTGCTGTAGAGCGACAAGTGACTTGCTCAGTTGGGTACATTGACTGCATGGGTGAGATTTCCACTGAGCACATGGAGGAATTTGAACATCTTCAACAGTGAAAACTCTGACCTTTCTGACCACCTGTTCAGGGGTTTGACCATTGTTATGAGGGTAAAAACATTTCTGTAGGTCTAGAGAAGAATTCCCCATGAGTTGAGTTCTCCAGCTGTAGGCAGTGTAGGTGCCTGGGTTTCTGGCTGGTGGGAAGGGCTGAGCTGGGCTATCGCTCGAGTTGTGGTAAGGAATATCCGTGTGACTCTCTTGTAAGGAAATACATCCTGCATCCTGAAGTGTTGCCAAACTGTGTACAGTATAGACTGTATCTAGGGGTGAATATGGTGTTGCATTAATTCTTCTGGTGTGCTGCATTGCTACCACATCGTGTTTTGCATGGAGTTGCTTCCTTTAGACCAGAATTCATCAAATCCAAAATGAGAAGAACTCACACAACAATGTTTTGCTTGCATGTAGAGGGGAAAGTGGGAGAGAGGCCTTAAGAAACCCCTCCTTTCTCTTATTGAAACAGCATCACTTTCTGAAATCCTCATATTCACTGGAACAAACAACAGGAACAAGCTACCCCATTTAATTTTGGCCAGATAATGGCAATTAAAAGTTTCAGATCTAATGGGAGTTCAAGGACTTTTCAGAAAAGATGAATCTCTCTCTATCAGTGTGAAGTTGGTTGGATATTAAGAAAATATTCTCCACCCAGAGAGTGTCTGGGTACTGGAATGGGCTTCTCTGGAAGTGGTCACAGCACCAGCCTGACAGAGCTCAGGAAGCATTTGGATAATGCTGCCAGATACACGGGTGTGGGTGTCCTGTGCCAGGCCAGGAGTTGCACTTTGATGATGCTTCTTAGTCCTTTTCACCCGAGAATGTTCTGTGATTCTGTGAATCTTTGTTTCTGTGCATACTTCAGTGTAAATGTAGTGCAGTGCTGTAGGTGCACACTTTTCACCTGGTGGGCTAGGATGCTTTAGCATCCTGAAATACAGTTAGGCCTTAAATTTGAATGCATAATGTGCTATCAGAAGTCAAGACAATTTTATCCCAATACACTTGAATAATAAAGATGAAAATTTTATCAACGGGGCACATAGTATTTTCTATTTGTTAGAATTAGCAAGTATATTTATTTTAAAAATATTGTTTCTTTTTCTATCTTGCCTTGTGTTTAATGTTGCTAATTACCTGTTCTAATTATTTTTTTCTCTGTATCTCTTATATGCCTCTTGAAACTTGCTCTATCATATTTGAAGAAAAGAGCAGTTGTGTTTTTAATGTGATATGAAATTTTATAGTAAAATATCTTTACATTTTTTTCTAAACAATTGTTTGAAAGTTATTTTTCCCTGAAGAAGGGCCTTATTTCTTTTAAAGCAACCATCTTATTGGTGTGGGGTGGTTTTTTTGGTGTGTTTTCTTTTTCTTTT